>JADLZK010005650.1:0-25988 GCA_015847255.1 Hyparrhenia diplandra | reverse complement strand
ATCTGCTTCTGGGCGGTTGGTGAGCCCAAGATGCAAGAGAGGCCCAGCAGCGCTGTGGGACCCATGTGAGATATCTAGGTGGGCTACTGATGAACCATGCCCAGCTTCCGTTTTTACTTTAACGGCCCAATGACTTTTTTGGCCCTCGAGGGTAACCAGATGTTGGTTTTCCCCGTGAACCTATAGGTTCCGTTTTTGTGTTTTTGTTTTTCCCCATTTCCGTTCTATTCTTTTTTTGTATTAATCAATTATTTTCGTTTGGTTTCTGATTCCCTATTTCATTCCTTTTTATCCATTCTTCTTTACTCAATGCCTTATTTTCATTTTGGTTTATTTCTCATTCTTCCTTTGTTTTTGTGAATCACGCTATTCTTCATCTTCTCAATGTTCCATCGTCTTTAATTCCCTTAGTTTTTTTTAGAATAAGGTGGTGTTTGGTTGTAGGGGAATATGGACTAGAGACTAATAGGGATTGAAAATTAATGCCTAGTCTCTCCTAAGAGTCTCTTGGACTAGGGACTAAACCGGACTAAGAATTAATCCTTAGTTATCTTGTTTGGTAATTTTAGAGACTAATTGTGACTACGGATAGTCTCTAGTCCTTAGTCCCAAAGGAACCAAACAGGCCTAAGGTATGTGGGTGATATAAAGACATTACTGCCTATTGCTCTTATGCAACTTAATTATCAACCATGATTATTTTTGCACTTGGTCTCTTTAGTCCAGATGAGGGTCTACTAGTCCATGGAGCAGGTTTGTTTTTTTTAATTTATTTTCTCTATATTTATCTCTTTCACCGTTCCCATTCTTATTAACTTTAATTTATTCTTGTTCTAAATTTATTTATCCTTTATTTTCATTTGTTTATTTACTTACATTTAAAATGTGTCCCAAAATAGCTCTTTTTGTCTTCAAGATGTTAGAACATATTTGTCATGAAACAAGACATTTTTTCTCACAAATATGAACATTTCCATGAACTAGGAAAGTTCTTGTCGTGAAGAACAATTTTTTTTGACATGGAGCGATCTTGAAGTGAAGCTAGAACAGTATATTTTCTAAAAAAGGTGGACATAATTTCTCGTCGTCCGAAACAATTTCAAGTTGAATTGGAGAAATAATTTTGTCATCAAATTATAACACTTTTTCCCGAGAAATGAAGAACAATTGTCCATGAACCTAGATATGTAAGTGGCCCACTACATTACTAGGCCAAGCCCATAACACAACAACCCCACCTTATTTTTTTAGGAATACTAGGAGAATTCCCCGTCTTACAAGTGTGAATTTGAGGTACGAGTTCACAAAACATATCTGAAGCTAAATAGGAAAGAATATGAATGAGATATATTACTGGTGATATATAAATTTAATAATTTAATATATGATGATATTTGACTAAATTTATTCTAATAGGCATACTGTAATATGTATAGCATTGGATTATATATAGCTTTAGTAGAAAAACAAAAAAGAAAAGATAAAATATTGCACGTACGTATCAGCTAAACTAATAATTGTAGCCATGTAATAGGAAAGATTATAAAATGAAAATATATGAGCAAGAGGATTACGTACAGTAGCACATGCTCTTCATTATCTACTAGGAAATACAATTCTGCACATTTTTCTGCAAATCGCATCTCGATTTCTCCGGGCGCTAAAACCGAGTGGGAGAAATAGGAGCAGATTTACACGCCAAATTACACGAACAAACTTTATGATGTGCTCAGCCTTAGGGAGTGCTCAAGCTGAGCAGACCCGCCGGCCACTTGCCCGATCATGTTCTTCACCGCCTCCACCCAGTCCCAGTCCTGCCTCTATGCTCTGCTTTTGCACTGGAATTCGAGCAGGCCCAGCGCCGTCCTCAGCCAAAAAGTGGGACGTCTCCAGCGCTGAGCTCTGCACACCGGCCGCTAACCCTTGATCGTCATGCGCCGGCGACGCCGGTATGTCGTTGTAGACGTCGTAGACGACGCCCTTCTGACTCCGAAGATCGGCTTGAGAGCTACTTTCGGCATGGCAGCAGGCTCCACTACCGGTTGTGGCGCCGCCATATGGACGTCCTGGCCAGCCAGATTCACTACCGAGGAGAGCAGTAGCACTACTCTATTTATAAGTGAAGGCAATGGCGATGATTCACTTCAGGTACATAAATTGTTGTGGCAGGTGAGTGGATGCGGTAAATGTCAATAATTTCTTTGTGGCTGTGCGTGTTTACATGTGTGCAAATTGTGCATGGGTTTGTAAACCGATGTAAACTGCCCCACTAATGCATGGATGGAACTCAAGAGGCGGGCAGGAGCCGAATGGATGGCGAGCGCCGACGTAGAAGCGTCGGTCTGCTCTGTACGTAGGAGTTGCAAATGACGTGGCTTAACCAGAACTCTCTAATGGGGTTCTCCCTTAATAGGAGTTATAGATAGATGTAAGAAAAAAAAAACAATATATGAGCAAACCCACTTGGCGCCGACTCCGTCAGTCCCTAGCCCCTCGAGATAAATATTAATATCCTTTAATCTAAAAATTTCACATCGGACGTGGAGTAGCACTGTCCTGAAATTCTGTTCTAGAACTGCATCTGCATCCGATCCACACGACCACATCATCCAGCGCCCATCCGTCCTCGCGTGTCCGACCGTACCACGAGATATTCCTGCCCTGCCCTCCTCCAATCATCCATCTCACCACCGATCATTTTGACGCGACAGCGTATGACGCCGGTCGTCGTCGCACGGGCACGGGCACGGGCACGGGCACGGGCACGGGCACACACTGCTGCTGCCGAGCACATGCACGCACGCACGTCACAGAGGCCGTGGCCGGCCAAAGGCGCGGCCGCCCTACGCCGTGTAGCCCGTAGCCCCGCGCAGGCTATAGGCTGTGACGTGCACACTCCATGTTGGATCCATTGATCGAGGCGCTGTGGCGAGTGACTCGCGATGTCACCTCCAGCATGGACACTTTTCAACTTTAGTGATCGTCATCAGCTGGTGGTCGGCCGGCCGCGTTCCCTGTTCGCGCCTGGGTGATTAACTCAGCGAGGTGACGTGTAAACAGCGCTTGATCGGGATCGTCGACGAACGATCAGCCACAGGGTTTTGATATCGTAGTACGTGTTAGTATTTGATCTCCCTTGCTTTGGGGCCCAACGGACCGAACTAAACCTTGATCCGCTCCCGATCGGGGGCCCAACCCACTAATGGTTGGAGGGCCCCTCATTCACACTGCGGTATATAAATAGGAGGGTGGGGCGTCGGGGCTCTGGTACCCTAAGTTCGCCGCCGCTCACGGTCCCCACCCACATTTCCTAAACCTATCCGATCTGATTACGCAGTTAGTGACGGGAAGCTCTCCTCCGCCACTGCGTCGTCACAGCGGACGCCCCTTCACCGAACCGTCGCCGCCTAGTGCAGAGGAGGCATCGACGCCCCCATGGCGGAGTCAAGCAACAACGCCAAGACCAAGGATGGTCGGTACCCGATCTATTCCCATGTCCTTACTATTCGTAGTTCTAGTATGTATCTGTTAATTAGTTGTAGATGTACTAGTGTAGATCTTGCGTAGATCTTTACTGTTAGCGTTAGTAGATGTTGTAGAACTGTTATTAGAATTTGTACCCATGCTGTTTATCACTATTGTCTAAGATCTACCCGTCTTAGTCCACTGCTAGTGATCCCTAAGATGTACTCTTTCTAACAAGACGCGTCTCCCTCCGTCTCAAAATAGTTGTCGTTTTTCCCCGAGAAACAACGCCGACAATTTTATTTTTTAAAATATATAAATATTTATGCTAAGTAATTAGTATCATCGAAAAGATCTTTAAGTCTAGTTTTTTTAACAAATTTATTTCGAAATTTAAACATTGCACGTATTTTTATACAAATCGAATCAAAGTCAAGGCACGAACACCCAAAACAACAACTATTTTGAGACGGAGGGAGTAAAATTATGTACAGACTGTTTAGTTTGTGAAAAGGGATCCCAAAAGTTCTACAAAAGATCGTCACATCAAATCTTTTATCGCATGCATGGGGTATTAAATATAGGTAAATAAAAAAAATAAATTGCATAGTTTAGGCGAAAAGTACGAGACTAATCTTTTGGAACTAGTTAATCCATCATAGGATAATAATTATCAAATACAAAAAGAAAGTCTACAAAGAAATTCAACCCAAAACATTTCACCAACTAAACACACCCCTCCTGTCCCAAGAATCCAGGCGGCGGCTGGCCCTAATCCTGGGCGGCTATCAACGCCTACACGAGCCTTAACAGTGTTTTTCTTCACCACAAATCAGCATAAGTAAAATTAGTAAGTCAGAAACAATCCAGCGAACAGTTATGTTTAGTAGTTTCGTTTCAAAAAAAAAAAAAAAAAAAAAAGTTGTGTTGAGTAGCAGTAGCGTAACAAGCCTTTTGTTAGATACTCACGATCTAGCAGCGTCGATGCCATATAATAAACTAGTAATAGGATTAGTGAGGAATATTAGTCGATAGCACGATATGATCGTGCTAGTAGCATTAGGCTGTGTGGTCGCGCGCGTAGACAGGATTCTCGGAGCTTGCTAGCTAGGTTTGTCACGATTGGTTGTGTGGTTGTGTGCAAAACCTCTTGGCCCGAATGCAAATTCCTTTTTCTAAAAAAAAAAAAAAAGCTAGGTTTGTCATGATTGGTGCAGTGTTGATGTGTGCAACTGCACACAGTGGTGTCCTCCTTCTTGAGCCCCGTGAATCACATGTGTCGATCCGTTTTTGTCAAAGCTCCACATGCATACGGTCTAGCTAGGTCATATTATTGCGATACTATATATGGTACGAGCAGTGATGCTAGATGGAGTATATTAGAGGAAGCGGTTTTTTGCACTGTGAGGATATGCTTTCCCACACCGTAAATCATAGATCATACGCGTTGTGATCCATGCTTTGCACTTCTCAACACAATGTGTATTGGGAAGTGTGTGAGCACGGAATCACAATGCAAATGAAATGGTCTAGAGCATGGAAGCATATCTTTCTCCTAGGAGCAGATTTAACTTTCTCGTATATTAGAACACACACAAGTAGGCAACGTCGTTAGTGATCAATAAAAGTCAATACTCTCACGCGCACCAGTCAATGTTAGCATGAGTACTCCACGTTTGCTAATGTTGTCCTTTGATTACCCGCTGCAGGCACTCTTGTTGTAGTGCTAAACTATTAGGTCCCTTCGTACCGAACCTAGCTAACTTTTTGTTCGACGACGACGACACGAGGAGCTACTAGGAGCAGAGCAATGATCATGACACATGGCGACGATATATGATGGTGAGACGGCGCCGTGCATGTGATGTTCCTTCTTTTGTTAAAAGGCTTTCCAATCTTCATGGAGCGAATCCAGTTGTCGGATCCGTCTCTTCGAAACAAAAATAATATTATTGTCACATTCTGGTTTTTGGAAGATATCGAGTTCATCTACATATCTTAGAAGTTAGATTTGATTAAATTGATACGAAAATATACTAATGTTTTTGTGATGTATTTTCGTCACAAACCTCTTGAGATATATACATATAAATAAATGTTAATATAGTAATTTTTTTATAAACTTATTACTAGGAAATCGATGGCATTTGTAGACTGAGGCCCTGAGGGGTACGTCCTTGCCCGCCCAAGACGAAGTTGATACAGGCTTTTTATATGCTCAGACGCTCAGTCCAACGGACCCCCAACCCCACCCCCACCCCGCCGGCCGGTCCAGCATGTCGTCCGTGTTCACGGGTCTCGTCTGCTTCGTCCTCCCCCACACCACTGGCGCAAGAGAGCGGGCCGCGGCCGGGGCCGGCACGCACGTACGCGCCGCCGACGACGCTCCTCTCTGCCCTGCAAGGAACGTCACGACGCACGGAAATAATCTACCCGCCCACGCCCAGCACCGTGCCGTGCCGCGATGGCCAAAAGCCACAGCCGCCGGGCTCGCCGTAGTGTCGTGCGTGCTTGCACTTGGGGAATTGCCGAGTGGGGGACTTCCGGTGGCCTTCGCCCTCGGCCGCAACACCACGCGGCAACTTTGGACCATACGGGCCCGCTGGACAGCCAGATTCGGAGACGCGCATGTCCGTGGCAAAGGGACTGGTGGATCGATGTGACGCCGCGTCCATCCATGGAATCGATGTAACCTTTATGTCGCCGTGTGTGTCCGTGCCGTGTGAGCCGCGACGACAGTCGAGAGGTCCGCCTGGTGAGGTGGTGATCGAGTGCCAAAGCACGCAGTACCACTTACATGTGCAGACCAACCTGACATGCTGATCGAGTGAGCTCCTGAAATATTTTGGGATGGGACCTGGACCAGGGTCATCTAATGTACTGTAGCTTTCCTTCTGGCACGATCAGTCGCTGACATATGGACCCACTGTCCTCTTGTGGGCCACCTCTGACTGTGTGGGAGCCATGCAGGGATTCTCTAACTTGCTTCAATAAAGTCACAAGTGACTTTTACCTTACCCAGATGCCATTCAATCGTCATCCAACGGCTAGAAGCTCTTCACCTTATGAGATGGCAGTTCAAGGACAAAGCAAAAGATAATTGACATAATTCTTCCTGCGCGACATACCTTTCTTATATAAAAACTTTACATAAAACTATCAAATATTCTAGAAAAGCATTGAATGAAATGAGTACATATTTATTTATGTTTTACCATTATGTAAATTTTAAAAATTATATTTTACTAATGATTAGTCACCTCAACAATGTGTTCGTGATCCTGCTATTATGAAAAGTCACAAGCCACAACAAAGTTGTAGATATTATGAGAACTATAAACTTCATATAATTTTTATCTTTATTTTGGTATTAAGATGGATTTAAATATTTATTAGGTTCATGTAAAAATTATTATATAAAAAAAGATAAGCTGCATAGGGGAAAAAAATTCTACCAATAGTCGTTGCTCTTTCCGTAAACTTGCCTTTTTTTCAATTAGTGAACCGGGCTTTAAATGCACCTTTTTAAGCATTTCAATCAGTTCTCAGCAAGCACAAATAACAAGTGATGAGCTTCTTGTCCATTGGATGGCAATCGGATGACATCCAAGCAGGGTAAAGTCAGCCGTGACTTTACTGAAGTAAGTTAGAGAATCCACGCCGGGACACCTTCCGTAGGTGCGAGACTGCTTGGAGTACAACACACACATGATGTTGAAAGGGAAGAGGTTGGGCAAGACATGACAGGCCAGACAGACATAAGGCATGGTAGCGCCTCGGGTACCTACGGAGTTTGATACGGTCTGGCGGGCGGCAAGAGGACATGCAGTGACGCGACGCGCTGCACACCACAGTAGGACCACGTACGTACGTGCGTGCGCTCGAGTGCACCAAAGAATCTCGATGTCTTTCCAAGAAGCTACTACTCCACTCCGGTAGTCCTGGACCTCCTGGTGATCAGGTGATTGCCTCCTAGCAAACAGAAACAGGTACGGTACACTGCTCACCGTGTCCGTGATTCTTTTTTTTCAATTCTTACACAGTAGAAAGTCGTGCTCGATCAAATAAATCGAGTATTATTAGAATTATGTGAAATATATAGTCAGAGAGAGATAGAATTGTATCATTTTCATGACAAAGGTTTATGATTATATTTATAGATCGTTGGAATATGAGATTCGGAGTATTTATAATACCATTGTCTTGTGCAAAAGATGAGACTGACCTCGGTGGTTGGTCGTATAACAATTACACAATCAGTTCATTTTTTTTTTTTTTGAAACGGGATTTCATTACTCATTACTGACTAACATATCGTTAGCCACAATGACCCTTTTACAGACTCCGTGAGGGATTCAGATATGATCTCTTCCCCTCATCTCCCACAGTTAAGATGAAACTAAATCCACACAGTGAAACGTCCCCCGTTGAGGGGCTTAAACTTTATGCACCCAAAGAAAAACGCATTACAAAGAAATCTCCCTCCATCAATATTGTTGGCTAAAAAACAACTACATTAGAATTGAGGGATGAGATTCAAAGTTCGACCAAATCGTCTTACACCCTCACCTCCCCTGCACTCTCAACCCATGGTGCGGTTGCCAGTTATATGTTTGCCGCGACCATCCTATTATTAGCACGGAGCGAGCATCCTATTATTAGCACCGTGATCTCGGAGAAGGAGGAGTAATTGGTTGTTGCTAAAAGAATGAATCTTGGGATCGCAGATGCAGATCTTAAATACCGTGAATATCCGGCCAATATGCCCACTGCAATTTTCCAATTACCATTGCTATTTTTCTTGCCAAAAGAATGAATCATGGGATCGGAGATGCAATAGTGCTTTGCCGTGATCGCCTTGCGAAACAGCAAAGGGCAATCGTGGACCGCGAGGTCGTCGCTTCTCTCGGCCGCGAGGTCGTCTCTTCTCTCATAGCCGCGCGTGCGTGATATTTTTTTTTGCCTCGACTTCGCTCCAGCTGGTAAGCTCAGGTTACTTCTCCAATTCCCAGTCTTCCTAAACATCTAGAGTCTCTGATTGATGGCCAGGCAGGCCTTTTAGGAAGACCTTCCGCATCGAAGAGATCCTTCAAATTTAAAAATAAATATCCGAGGCCAATATGCACACTACAATTTTCCGTGATACCATTGCTGTTTTTTTGCCAAAAGAATGAATCTGCAATGACCTAATGTACATAAAATGCATCCCTATTGGTCGGTGACTAAATTTCATTTATTGTTACAACAACTAAATAGTGAATAGATTCTCCACTACTTACTATTCAAACTATTAGAATTTCCCAACCAAAATTCTATATGTTTCTCCAGTACTTACCGCTCAAACTATTAGAAATATTATAAATGGAAATAACGAATTGGAACATGAGAGTTTTAATATGGCTATTCGGATGCTTGGGTACGACCAAGACTTAGGGTCAAGAAAAAAATACACCACTTCATGGACCTCAAGTTTGCTGTAAGTTGGCATATACAAATAGTTCAAAAATAGTGAGATTCATAAAATATTTATAGTATATGTAAGTTGGCATATACAAATAGTTTAAAAAGAGTGAGATTCACGAAATATTTATAGTATATGTAATTGTATAATAATTATTAGGAAATGTTTTGTGTTGAAATGTTTTTCTATTTCTCTCTTTCCATATGTGCCACAAAAAAGTGTTGAACTCTCGGTCCAAATAGGGTGGATAATCTTCACCAGTCGGTGCTCTAGGAGAGTAAGGAAGTGGAGAACGGCTAAGTGTGGTATACACAAAGTGTAAAACTTACTTGCATTAGTGGATTCACCATCTGCCTTACATGGGAGTCATGCTCCTTATTTATAGCTCTCGAATATAAAAAAATGTCACTTTACATACTAAGATGCCCTCGATTGATCTCCTTTGCCACCGAGGACTCGATCGTCTTTCTCCCATGGAAATCGCCTCCCCCGTTGGGCTTGGGGAATGGGCCATCGGTGGCTTGGCCCAGATAGGAGCAGTTGTGCTAGGTTTCGCCTCCTACCGGTGACCTCCGCCGCTCCAATGGGCGCATGCTCCGCCGCCCAAATTAAGAACCCTTCCAAGCCTCCGCCTCCCCGGTATCTCCACTTGACGCCCTTATTTTGTGGCGAATGGTGAAGAGATCCCACGACGCCCGAACAATGGAGCCCTAAACCTCTCGCTTGCACGTGAGGACCTTCGCCCGCCAATAGAGAAGACCAAAGATCAAGGTGAGCGACCGGTTTACCGCTAGGGATTAGGCAATACCCCGCCACTGCCGACCATGTCCCAACAAAAGTAGATCATACTTCCATCAAGTTTCATCCTTTTGCCATCTCTCAAATTTTTGTTCGACATTTGTGCCAATAGTCGGGATTGATTTTGTCATTGTTATTTAGTCAAACATCGAGTTGCAACCAACTTTTCACTTGAGACCGAACTTGTTTTGAGTAGGGACAATCCTTCTAAATATGTATCGGTGGTTCACTTAGGTTTGACAAAAGTTTGCAGATCGGATCGTTTGGCAAGTTTCTTTTCCCCAAATTGTTAGCGGTAAAAATCTTCTTATGTTGTAACGCCCATGCGAAAAACCGACATTTGAGTTCTAGTTGTGCTTTCTAGATTGGTGTTAGCTTCAACTTGTTGTAGTTTCCTTCAAATTGAATTTGGTATGCACTTTTGGGTGTATATTCTTCATCCGCATCCGCCTCCATCGCATTGACTCTTTTCTATCCCTCGTGCAGTTCATAGCTCTTTAAGTTGTTCCCATAGTGCAACGTATTCATGTAACTTTTGGGGACTTTTTAGGGGAGCAAGTGTGTGATCCATCTATTTTCATGCAGAGCCTTATGTATCGGGCCAATTTTTTCCCTCTTTGATTTAAGAAATAGCATTGGTGCCACACTTTTTTCGGTGTTTTGCCATTCATTCAAACAACATCCAAATGTCGGTCGTCTTGCCGCCCTCGAGTGTGACCCGGTTGAAGTTGCAAATAGATCCCTCGGGCATGTCACAAGTTAGGTCCATGTGGGTCCACGCCGATCTTTATGCTTCCACTTTGAAACCACAACCATCTCAACCTCAATGCTTTATTGAAACTCTCAAGCTCCAGTATTCACAGCCCGTCCTTTCTATTTAGCGGGCATGACGCTTTGCCAATTTACTAGGGAATGGCGTCCATACACTTTGTCCGGGGTTTCTCCTCCATAGAGAAATCTTGTTCTCAAATGATTGATTTTTCATATGTACCATTTTTGTTCTGGAACCAGAAACGTTCATATGGTAGATCGGTTGCAAGGATAGAGCAGTGTTTACCAAGGTCCCTTCCATCCCGACAATCTTGCTCGGATTATGTCTATCAATGGTTGGACTCGGTCTTTTGGAGCTTTCTATGGGAGATTGGAGGTAGTCCTAGGTATTTTATGGGGGAATTTGCAAAGCTCACCCGGAAATTTTGCAAGATCTGAGCTACCGCCGCCTAGACTCCTCAAGTTTTGGTGGAAAGATTTTTCGTTTTTGAGCCTGGAATTTACTCGAGTTTTAGGGTGTGTTTGTGGTGGCTCCAGAGTCAACTCTATGGTGGAGTCGGGGTGGAGCTAGCCAAACACCCCAACCCCGTAACTCCATGGAGCAGCCCTAAACTCGGGAGCCCTAGTACAAATGTGTATGGAGTTTTGGAGCACCTCCTTTGCTACTCGAAACGGTCAATATAGAACTAGATATAGAGTTGGTGGATAATTACCCACCAATGCCATCCATAAGTGGAAAATAACGGTTCGTGGTCTTCGTTTCCTCGTAGAGACTCCACCGCAACTCACCTTCCAGCTGAACGCCGCTCCGCCCCGCCCGAGCTCCTCCTCAACGCTTGCCGCCGCGCGCCGCTTCCCCCCGCCACCGAAAGTTGTTCCAATCTTCCCCATCCCTTGGTGCCAAGCTCTGCAGGTCCTAGGCCCTCACCGGCCGCCCAGCGCCGGCGGCCGTGGATGCCCGCCCCCCGCGAGTCCCTCCCTCCGACGCGCTATGCTTGATCCCCCTGACACCGGGTCGGGTTGCATCTCGCTCCGACGCGGCCTCGCGAAAGCACCGCCGCCACCGCCACGCGTCCGCCTCCCAAACGCCCCCACGAGCTCCCCGCGCCCCTTCCCGCGAGATCCACAAGGGACCTCGTTGAGGGGCCGGGCCATGGGGCGGCTCAAGGCTCAAGGCGGCTAGATCCACGCGACCACAAAGCCGGGCGGTAGATGCGATGGGGCGGCTCAAGGCTCAAGCCGACGACGCATCCTTCGCCGCATACCGCGACAACGCATTCTTCCGGGCCGAACCCACGATAAATGACGGAGGTTGGCTATTAAACGTCGCTGTTTAAAGAAGAGGAAAATTAGACCGGCAGGTGGGACCCATGGAAGAAGATGGAGCTAGTAGCCAAACACCCCAATTTGAGCCTAGAGTTTTGGAGGAGAGCCAGCTCCATCCGAGTTTTAGGCTGGAGCACCTGGACTTAATTCCACCCCAAACCGACCCTTAACCTGTTTGTATGGGATAGAGATTTCTTGTATTATCATTGTCCCACCTAAACTGGTCCTAAATCAATTAATCAGCATGGGGCATGTAAACTTGTTCCATGGTGCGCATCAGCGCATCATGCATGGGTTCCTATTATTGTCACTGACCACCACCTAATCGTGCATTGCCCTTTGTACGCGCGCGTGGTCCACACGCTGACTCCACCGCTTTGGCGAGGCAAAGCAGCTCGCATGCGGTCCAAGACATCGTCGTCGCGCGTGTGTGAAAAGGGTTTGATAGTTCCTTTCCTTGATATAAACATGCATGGAATGGAGGAAAGACGATTCTATTGCACACCGACCCGACACAGAATTCAAGCTAAGGTAGCACTCCCGTACCTCATGGGCAATGACAGGTCAATTTGTACGTACGACGCAGAGCTAGCTTTTTCCTCTAGTCTCCCTCCCTGCTCAAGGACTGTGGCGTTTTCCACTAACCCTGCAAACGTGGTGGTATGGCAGCACGAGAGAGACACAGTCAACCACGTACAGTAATCCAGGCTTAGTGATTTTTATCTTGTGACTGAGATGCAGGCCGACGCCGACCGGCGACCGATCTTTGATCATGCTGAAAGAGCTAGCTCGTGGGATTCGTTTAATATGAAAAACGCAGCCAGCGGGCTGCGGTGATCCAGTGACCGGCAGCAACCGGAGAGGACGATGCGCTGCTGCCCCACGAGTACGTCCACAGGCCTTCTGCTGTGGATGAGTCACGAAAGCGTTCATGGGATCGATCCCCTTTTTGTCGCGAATCATGCATGCATGGATTCAAACAAATCGCGGCCTCACAAATTGTCGTGGTCGTCATTTGTTCAGAAGTGCATCATCCGCGGAACAAAGCATGGTGGAAGCCGGATGTGATGGGGGAGCAGAGCAGAGCACCGGTGGACTTGGGCACAGAGGTCATCAGCAGGCAGAGCACTCGCCCCCCTATCGACCAGACCAGATGCGTGGACGGATATTGCACAAAGCTTAAAAGGAGCCCTATCGACTCCTCGAGAGAATAAGACGGGATGAGGAGAGACACGTTTGGTCCTCCTCAGCAAAGCGCGAGCGATCTGTGTCTGGATATGTTGGTGAACTAGTGATCCCAAAAACGCAACCGACCGTACCAGCATTATTTTCTACCACCATTATTGGCACGCTAGCTACGGGTCAAAAAGGAACATCACCAATCTACCTGAAATGGCATGAATCCGGCCATGTCTGCCAGTCGATACGCTCTTCTCTCATCACTTGAAAAGACCGTGCTTGGAGTTGGATCCGCGCCCTCGACCTGCCCTCGTTATTGTGTACAACAGTATGCACAGAGTCGCACTGACAAGTTACAACCAGAGCCAATGCCCGAAGGGGTTCGATTCAGACCACGATCAACACTCTCTTAAACACACACACACACGCACGCACGCACACGCACGCACGCGCACACACACAATCCACAAAAAGGACAACACCTGTGTTCATGTGAAATACCCAAAGATTTTGGCGAAAACATTTTTTATACCTCCGTGTATATGTATGCATTATGCCACGATACTAAATAGTCGTTGTTACAGCTACATTTCATTCTATCCCCATCGTAGCTCAATGAATATACCAATAGGCTTCCAATCCTGCCTACGCCACTCAACACGGGTGTGCGTCGTGCCCGCGACAGGGGCTTCTCTCAATGGGAGCCAAATTCAGTAACTTTACTTTGTAACATCACATTATGACTTTCCGTTGATATAGAACTCTATGTTTGATGATTTTTGTTTTGAAATAATCATGTGTGAAAAGATGAATATGAAAAATATATTTATAGAAGGCATATTATTGATGTGTTTACAGGCGTACACATAGGCCCCACATCTAAAATATTTCTAGGATGTCGTTTGGATTACGAGATTTTCATAGGAAATTCAAAGAAAAGGAAAACGTAGTAAAGGAAAGCAACAATGCCGTTTGGAACACAAGAAAACACCCTTATGGAATACTTTAGTCCCTTCACGTTTTCACATGAATGGAAATATCCACTCCATAGTTTTCTCATGGTCGCTGAAGCGTGAGGCAGCATGCTGCCCGTTAAGGTGCTAACACAGCTGGGGACAAATGACTAGCTTTGCTCTCGCATATGCAACCACACTACTTTGCCCACCGCCATACCTCTGTTTTTTCATTCATGCGATCCAAGTATTCCCTAGAAGGTTAAAGTTCCCTTTGATGAGACTACCAAAGTCGTATTTGATGGCCAATTCGGCCTGGACAAACTGATGTGCTTAATGAAGTGTGTGGGGTGTGGGGGGCATGAGCCCTCCCCTCCCCTCCCCCTACCACCCTCTGCTCCTTCCTTCCTGCATCGCTAGATCCGTCCCAACATCCAAGTTAGCTCTCTCCATCCCCTATCTGCTCATCCAATTCCATAGTTTGCTCCAACACATCTTTTTTGTCATTGCCTGGACGGTGCTATGTTCCATTTTTCGTGAGTGAGGTTCAAAAAAGACATGAAAGTGTTATTGAATAATGTTAAAAAATCCAAAAATTAAAAACTCTACAATTTTTAAATGCTAACTGAAACTAAATTCTAATTTTGTGTTGGCGCTTAAGCTTTGAAAGGACACCACATTAAAAGAACATTTTTGTTATATACTAAAAAAAGTTATGTTTTATTTTTTTTAAAAAAGTCTTTTTTTTTTTATTAAGTCTTTTGTTGAGGCATCGTGTGCAGTAGGGATGAATCTCTAGCTTCCCAAGCCTATGCAAATTAGAGCTGTATATAGGAGTTCAATTCTGGGAAGAATTAAAGTAAGACGAGATCACTGAATAAATATCCAAATGCAACTTACCAATGTGACTAGACAACAGATCATATGTCCTATTGCAATACATGTGTATGTTTGATAGTTAAATAAAATCATGACAAATCAATGGTTTGTTTAGGGAATGAGCTCATGGTATACTTTGAATTTATTTTTGGGTAAAACAGTTGAAGCAAACAACTTAGATATTGTTGATATCGATTAAGGCCACACACGCCAAGCGCCAAGGCCACGCACGGCACGACCCACGGCGGAGAGCGCCCAAATATATACAATAATAAACCGACCAGCAGGATGACCTAGATTCGACGCTCGTTGATTGTCCCAAGAGCTCACAAACATGTGTATGGTTATTTAAAACTATCAAAGGCTGTGTGCCTTTAAGGCGGTAGGGAATGTTTCAAAGACATTGTATCACTTTGATGTAATTTCTTAAAATTAATAAAAATTCTCATTCCCAAAAAAAAAAAAAAAAAGAGCTCACAAACACAATATATTTAAAAAATAAGAACTTAACAAACAAAAAAAAGAGATACAAAAATAGAATAGTGTAGGTTGTGTTTAGTTCACTTGAAATTACCAAAATGTTTTCAACATTTCCCATCATATCGATTCTTTTGACACATGCATAGAGTATTAAATGTAGGTAATAAAGTAGTCCCAATTGCACATTTTAGTTGTACTAAATGAAAAGTGATACAATGTTTTTCACAGTTTGTAAACACAGGCATACTTGCATAGTTCGAAGTAAAGAAAAGAAGTGCGATGAGTATAGTAGGACACGGAGCTCGTCACTGTTGAATGTTCATTAACTCGGCGTGTGACTCTGAACGAGCGAGTAAATGGGTACGTGCGCGGCGCGGATCGCATGATGCTCGATCGGGCCGGCTGCGGCAAGAATAATGAGGCCGCCCTGCCGCCACAGAATCGCCGTCGCAGGCCAGGGCTCGCACATGCAGCGCCGTTCACGTGCGCGACGCCGCACGGAGCCACCACGGCAGCGAGCAGCGCCTTCTGGTCCCCGTCCGCTTCCGCCGGTGCCGTTTCAAACCAGCGGGACGCCGAGAGCGTGCGGTGGGCGTGCCCGTGCGTGTCAGCGTGCGCGGCGACCTACTCCTGTGCTTCGGATTCTCTTACACCCTGCCCCCGGCACTAATTTCTAGTAGCTGCTGCTGCCGCAATTGATGCCGCTCGGCGCACCTGCAGCCTGCCGCGGCAGCTCGTGCGTGCGGTTTTCGAAATGCTTTGTCACGGCGCGCTCCGTTTGTGCGGATTATTGCCATTAATCTACCGTCCGTCTTTGTCCGTACTCGTTCACCTTGCAGGCTTGCAGTTTGCAATGTCATCTAGCAGAGGATCAAAGTCGAGCTGATCGGTGATACTGATTCGACCGATTCCGGCGCTCAGTTACCCCTCCATTCTACGTGCTTGTACCACGCATCGTCATCACCCGCACGAGACGAAACGATCGACGCTGCTTGCAGTTGCATTCGGGCAGGGGCATGAATGGTCACCCTGCACGGGCGATTCAGGG
This sequence comes from Hyparrhenia diplandra, assembly GCA_015847255.1. NCBI lineage: Eukaryota > Viridiplantae > Streptophyta > Magnoliopsida > Poales > Poaceae > Hyparrhenia > Hyparrhenia diplandra. The sequence continues at coordinate 9,628 of JADLZK010005650.1, read as the reverse complement.
CAAACACGAGCAGCCATCAATTCTCAACAGAACAGCATGGGATCGACTAGGGAAATCGGGGCCTATATTGACGCTTCATCAGTTGCTCTGCAGTAGTAGTAGTACTGGGCACTAGCTATAGCGAGCACCATCGTGCGTACGTGCTGACACGCGCATTAACCGGCGCAGTTAATTCGGATCCAAACTTAATCTATCTACAGTAACCACGGAAGGTTAATGGCTACTACAGTTAATTAACTGTCGGTATAAATTATTGGTACTACGTGGTACACTCCTGCCCTGTTACAGTAGAAATTGATCACAATCTCATGAAGAAATTACCAGGGGCACATGACTAGTAATAACATTTAAACTGCTGCTAAGTAGATAGATACAAACACACGAGATTCGTCTCAGAGATTACACAAGAACCAAGTCGCAGCAAACAGAGATTAACTGGACGGACGTTGAAGAAAACACACTCGACACCTAGACAAACTGCGCCAATTTAACTGTGGTGGTGGTGGCAGCAGCAGCGCACTCCAGGCCGGCCGGCAGGCACCTAGCTAGGCACGCAGCAGGCTCGGCAGGCACCACACATGGCACGATCGACATCGACACGGCAAACTATACTAGCTAGCTACTCATCACTAGACGGACGTCGCGCGCTGGCACAGAAGCCAGGCGCCGGAGACCGTACAGACGACGCCGTACGTGCGTTCAGATGTCGACGGCGATGTCAGCCGCCGCGGCCGCCGGAGCGGCGGTGGTGGCCGCAGTGGGGGCGTCGGCGGCGGAGGGTGCGGCCGCGGCGCCGGCGCCAGCGAGGCCGAGGAGCATGTGACGGAGTCCGCGCGCGTACTCGAGGAGGCGGTCGACGGCGGGGATGGTCTCGCGGACCTCGTCCAGGGCCTCGAAGTCGCGGAGCCAGGCGTGGAAGCGCGGGAAGGCGTCGGCGTCCACGAGGCGGAGCCCGGTGACGTCCTCGAACACGGCGAGCCAGTAGGGCCGCAGCCCAGGACGACGTCCAGGAGTCCCACCTCGTCGCCGCCGAAGAAGCGCCGGCCCTTGAACGCGCCCGTCGCGGAGCTCGGCCTCCAGCAGCGCCAGGTTCTCGTGCACCTGACGCACCGCCGCCTCCTGGTCCTCCCCGTCGACGCGCGAACACCGCGCCCACCGCCGGACCGAGCTGCAATGCAACCACCATTTTCAGCGAAACGAACCGCGCGTACGTACGTGTCAGATCAGGCATCTTTTCAGACACTGGAACACGTGTGTGTGTGTGCATCCCAAGGCCGGCAAGGAGACCGGCGACGGCGTACGTACGTACCTTGTCGTCGGCGAAGTGGCACCAGAAGCGCGCGAGCGCGCGGTCGAAGGCGTCGGCGGGGAGGAGCGGGCGGGTCTCCGGCCATGCGTCGTCGAGGTACTGCAGGATGATGACGGACTCCGGGAGCGCGCGGTCGCCGTGGACGAGGACGGGCACCTTCTTGTGCACGGGGTTGTGGCGGAGCAGCTCGTCGCTCTTGTTCCCGAGGTCCTCCTCCAGGTACTCGAACTCCAGGCCCTTGAGCCGCAGCGCCAGCTGCACGCGGTGCGTGTACGAGCTCGCCCACGACCCGAACAGCTTCAGCGGCGCCGCCGCCGGGATGGCATTCGCGGACGTCGTCTTCTCCATGGCTTGGTTGGCTCCCAACACACACTCAGGATGCTATTGCTAGCTCTCTTTCCTCTTGGAGTAGAGCTAATGGTGGTGGTGGTGGTGTCCTGTCCTGACTTCGTTGCGAGCTCCTCGGCGGGGAGTGGCGGGTTTATATAGAGCGGGAGGGAGACACGGTGAGGCCTGGCCCACATGGAAGTGGGGCTCACGAGTGGGCCCGTTGTGCGGTGTTGGGCCATGGGAACGCGCGTCCGTCCGGAATGGGCCGGCCGGGCAGGCTTCCAGGGCACGGCACACCGGCTGTGGCCGTGGACTTTGTTTCCGTTCATTCACTGGGAAGCGTGAAACTGTGAAATTGGTTACTGCAGCTTATTACTTTACCGGAAGAAGAGGTGTTCCTAAAATGGTTCTCACCGGAGGAGTTGAAAGTCCTGGCCGACCGGCAGGGCAGGCCGGACGATGGCAGCCTTTTCATCGCAGCTCTGGCGGATTTGCGTCTGCATTACCGAGCATTAGGAGTACTAATTCTGTATTCTCTGGGTGTGTTTAGCACCCCAAATTCTCCCAAATTCTACTATCGCAAAAGAAGATTCCCCATCACATCCGGCCGCCGCAACATGTATGGATTTTATGAAATATAGGTAAAAAAATTAAACTAATTATACAGTTTAGATGTACATTCATGCGAGGCGATTTTTTGGTGAAGATTACGCCATGGTAGGATAATATTTACCACTAACAAACGAAACGCTACGATTAATGCGATGTGACATCCAAAATTTTGCACCAAATTTTGGGTGCTTAAAACACACCCTCTATTGTAAAGACGTACGCACTGTGATCGAGGAAAGGAAAGGTCTCGAGAGTTTTGACTTGTTCCCCAATGCTTTGGCTTGCAGAACAATCAAGGCCAAGCTGTAGCAGTAGTTTCTGCTGGCGACCTGGGATCGAGGACTAGAGGTTTCACTTTCACTGCGCCGTAGTAAACCGGAGGCCGGGCATGAAGAAGTGGCCGGTAAGTACTGAAACAAACGCCAAACCCTAGCTAGCTAGCTGTACACTGTGGTAGTGACTAGTGAGAAATCTTGGTCAAATAAAGTGCTTCAAGCCTTGATCCATGTGCTTAGAGTCTTGACTAAACCTGCATGTTCACGACCAAACCCGGCCGGCGCATCAAGGAGAATCTTGCGGTGTGCGTTTGACCGAACAACACTTGCATGTGCATGGCTGCATATGCATGCAAGCCCAAAATAAGGCCGGCCAGACGGCCGGCCAAATGTATTTATAGCGCTGGGATCATGCTGTTAGACTAGTGCTACTACAGTTTTATATCGTTTTAACAGGGGGAAAAAGAGCCTGTCTCACTTTTGTTCTCTCTTTTCTGCGATGGCGACGCAGCGAGGCAGCGGCTCGTTGTCACTGAACACTCATCGATCGATCGATCTATTCCACCACACTGTTGGTGCACAGCCACGCGACGCGAGAGCGTTCGTTCCCGTACGCGGACACGGCACGAGAGCTATATAGCGGAAATTCATGCGGCCGTGCCTGTGCCTTGGAGACTGGGCATACGCTGTTGGATCGGCCGTTGAATAGTCGGACGGGCAAGACAAGAAAAGGAGGAGGCGACCGGCGGATGGAGGAAAGCAACAGTGGCTACGGCCGGCCGGATAGACGGCTCGACCAAAAGCACACGCCTCCGCCCAACTGTTCCCATCACTCACTTGCTGCACTGCATACAAATGCGATGCTAGCCCTAGAACAATGTGCTGAATGTCAGCACTGCACCGGTGATACGTACCGTCAGCCAGACCTCCTCGGCAGTCGTCTACCTACTCTTTCACTACAGAATCGTCGCCGTTGTCTGAAAAAAACACCAAACCAATCTCAGTTCTCAGTCAGCAAGAGGCCGGCAACCAAAGAACACACAACAAATGGAATTCATTCCTGTCAGATAAGCTCACCTGTTCCTATCAAAAAAGTTCACCCGTTCAGGCTTCTGCTGGGCTTTGACTCAACCTTGTGCCGCTTCCTGAACCAAGGGAGGACGGCGCCGGCGGGGGCGCGCAGGGGAGAGCGGGTACGCAGCGGGCGCGCGTGCGACATGGCTCCAGCACGCCGACGGCTATGGTTAGGGTTTCGGTCAGTCGCCCCCATCGGAGACTCGGAGGTGAAGGTGAGAGACAGAGTATCGGAGACAAACAAGAAAGAATGGGACGAAGAAGAGTTGGGCACCGGGGTGCGATGGGGCATAGATGAACATTTTTTTTCGAACAAGGGGCTTCCCCATTTCCATTTATCACAAACGGAAATACAGCAGTGTTAAGATAGTTCAGAAAGTAAAAGCGAGCACCTAACATGACTCGATCTGATGGACAGGTTAACCCCAACCAAAATGACCAAGCCAAACTCTCATACTTCAACACCCAGCTTAGACTATTACAAGACAACAGAACAGAAAAGTAAACACATTCACTGCTCCACATCATCTTGTCCCTCCATGTCTTCTCCGGTCAGTATATGATGAACATACGAAAGAGTTTACAGTATATGCATGCCCTCGTCGACCCGGTTGGAGTGGACAAAAGATTTTGCTGCTTCACTATACGTTGCTGACTCGCATGTTCATCCAAATCCCGCCAAGCAGAGATAGATATGATGTTGCAGGTACTATTCGTTTGTCCCTCACTGTCATTGTTCATCTCTCTCCCTTAAACAACTACAGGAACTAGACAGCTTCACCAGCTCATAAGCTAGTTGCCTATTTCCTACAATGCCCAAAAGATAGAGAAACCAAAACCAGCAAAGAAAAAAAAAACTATGGCAAAGAGGCTCTAATAAAACTCCTGCCTTCCTGAAAAGTAAAAAGTCAAACTGTTGATATTATTTTGAGCAAATTGTGTATTTGCCCTCGTTTTGACCTTCAACTGCACGGTTGCCCCTCCTTTCTACAATTTCAGAATTGCCCTTGTTCTGTCAAATGCAGCGCTTCGGTTTGCCCCCTCGCTCCTTGATGGACATGCTTGCGGGCAAACACTCATACTCTATTTCCATTTCCTCGTTCTTATTCGTAGCATAGCCGTCGGGCCGCATTGCATCCTTGTAGGTGTCGCCGCTGGCGCGACGGATGAGCCGGGCAAGCAAAGACGTCGTCGCAAAAGGGCGAGGGCGCGGCGCGAGCTGGCAGACGAGCTTCGGCCGGGCCGCAATCGGGCGGATAGGCCAGCCGGCGAGGGCCTACATGGATGGGCGATGAGTTTCCGGCGAGCACGGACAACGAGTTTCTCGAAAGCGAGCGATCGACGGCGAGGGATCCAACGAGGGGCGACGGGTAATGCGGGGCTTACAAGCTCAGCAGTGGCCCAGCAATCTTTTCGAACGATGGTGCAATTGCTTCTCGCCACGTAATTACAGAGGCGTTTGTTACAAGATGCTTTTATTGAGATTAGAACCCATTATGAGCTTTTAGAATGGTTTGAAAATTGCAAAGAAAACAAAATAATGAACATTATGCCCTATAAGTTAGATGGAGGAGAAAATATGTATTTTTATACTCATACACACACCGTTAGTTTTGGTCAACGTAACACGGGCAATGCAAAACATTCCGACTAAAAAAAATGGAAGAGAGATATGCAAACTCGAGAAAAAAAGAGGGGCAAGCATACAGTTGAAGGTCAAAATGGGGCGTAAATAAAATTCGCCCTATTATTTTTAACTAGTTAGGCTTAAATTGTTTAACTTAACAAAAAATGTTGGCGGTGCACCATGCAATAAGCACTCCACTAATATTAGTGTAAGAAATTGAACTCCACTCAACTAAAACTTCATAGTAGTGGACTTCAGCTTCAGGCCAAACTGAAATCGCTCCAAGACACTAGCAGTTCAATAGATTAACGCTGTTGTTGGAAAAGCAATTAAGCTATCTGATTTATACGCAACAACTCAAACAAAACATTATTTGCTTGCATCGTCGTGTTATAAGATTGTTCCAAATTAAAAGCAAATCTATCACACTTTTCGCTTATATTTAGTAACTATTATGGATTAGTTGGACCAAAACATTCGGTGTCACACTTTACAACCAAAATATGCAATTATTATTTTTCTCTACATTTAATGCTTCATACATTAGACAAAAAAAAATTTATGTGATGGTACTATTACTTTTTGTTTTGGGTTCACTTAATAGGGCCTAGAGCTAATGGTGGTGGTGGTGTCCTGTCCTCGGCTTTGTTGCGTGGCTGGTTTGTACTCCCTCCGTTCCATTAATACTTGCAATTTTTTGATTCATATAAATCAAGTGTTTGACCTCTCGCCTTATTTAACTTTTTTAATAAATATTACCACTTTTTATTATGACTTATTACATCACTAAAGATATTGTAATGATGTTTTGTTTGTTTTATAATTTACATAAAAATTTGAATAAGACGAAAGTAGTCAAACATAATTTATACGAGTCAAAAAGACCAGAAAGATTGTGAAAACGGAGGAGTAAATTTTGAGTGGCGGGTTTATATATAGCGGGAGAGGCAGACACAGTGAGGCCTAGACCATATGGAAGTGGGGTTCACGGGTGGGGCTTGTTGTGCTGTGTTGGGCCATGGGAACGCGCGTCCGTCCATCCGTCCGGAATGGGCCGGCCGGGCAAGGCTTCCAGGGCACGGCACGGGCACACCGGCTGGTCGTGGACTCTATTTCTGTTCATTCACTAGGAAGTGTGAAACTGTGAAATTGGCTTCCAGGGCAAGCCTTGGCCGACCGGCAGGCCGGACGATGCCTTTCGTCGCAGCTCTGGCGGATTTGCGTCTGCATTACCGAGCACTATCGTAAAAAGACGCAGTGATCGAGGAAAGGTCTCTCGAGAGTTTTGACTTGTCCCCAATGCATGCTTTGGCTTGCACAACACTCAGGCGAAGCTGTACTAGAGGTTTCACTTTCACTGTGCCGTAGTAAAACGGAGGCCGGGCGCTGCATGCGCTCGGCATGAAGAAGTGGCGGTGGGCCGCTGAAGTACTAAAACAAACGCCAAACCCTAGCTAGCTAGCTATACTGATGAGAAATCTTGGTCAAAGAAAGTGCTTCAAGTCTCGATCCATGTGCTTAGAGTCTTGACTAAACCTGCGTCTTCACGACCAAACCCGGCCGGCGCATGAAGGAGAATCTTGCCGTGTGCGTTTGACCGAAGAACATTTTGCATGTGCATGGCTGCATATGCATGCAAGCCCAAAATAAGGCCGGCCAGACGGCCGGCCAAATGTATTTATAGCGCTGGGATCACGATGTTAAACTAGTGCTACGACTACAGTTTATGTACTCATATATCGTATTAACAGGGAGAAAAAGGAGATCCCGTGTCACTTTTGTTCTCTTTCTGCGACTGCGATGGAGACGTCTCGTTGTCACTGGACGCTGATCGACGGCACACGCTGTTGATCGGGCGTTGAATAGTCGGACGGGCAAGAGAAGAAAAAGAGGCGACCGGCGGATGGAGGAAAGCAACAGTGGCTACGGCCGGCCGGATAGACGGCTCGACCAAAGCACACGGCTCCGCCCAACTGTTCCCATCACTTGCTGCACTGCATGCAAATGCGATGCGATGCTGCGTCCCTGTGTTTTACTGTCACACACAAGTGGTGGTACTGGTACGGGCAGCGGAGCTATAGCGTGCTTTGCCGCGCCTTTCGTCGCGCGTGGGTGGCACGGCACCAGGTCACCAGCACCGGCACCGGCACGGCGGCCTATCCCGTGCACCTCCACACGTACGCTTCCTCCCGGCCGGCCGGCCACGGACGTTACAATTTACACTGCCATAGTATACGCGGCCGGCGGGCGGGTGGCAGTTGAGGTGAAAGCTCATTGGGCTAGGCAAGTAGGAGTGGGCACCTTGCCGGTTCGATCTTCTCCGGAATTTGCTTTCTGAGACGTCCATGTCCGCGCTGCAGTGCTTTTATCACTTGGGTGTGTTTAGCACCCTAACTTTCTCTAAATTCCACTATGCAAAAAGAAGATTCTCCATCACATCAAAAATACCGGCATTTATCGAAGTATCGAAATGTAGGTAAAAAATAAACTAATTACACAGTTTAGATGTACATTACGAGGCGATTCTTTTAAAACTAGTTACGCCATGGTAGGATAATATTTACCACTAACAAACGAAACGTCTTCATGAAATAGGCCGATGTGACATTCCTCCAAAAATTTTACACCAAATTTTTAGGATCTAAACACACGTGGGGCAAGCAAACGTACTCCTACATGGAAAGAAGATTCAGGCCAGGAATCCCAAGCTGGCGGCACGGAGCACGTGCACTCATGTGGAGTAGCACTAGTCTGTCATGTACCCAGCTATATGCATGCCCTCTACTCCTACACTCAATGTGGCTAGTCTTGTAGTCATGTACTACCCAGGCCTCGTTTAGTTGGCTAAAGTTTATAACTCTTTTTTTCTCTCTCTCCATCACATCACATTAAATACACCAAAGATATATGTTTGGAGTATAAAATGTAGGTAAAAAAAAATAACTAATTATACAGTTTAGATGTACATTCTGAGGCGGTTCTTTTTGAGCCTAGTTACGCCGTGATAGGATAATATTTACCACAAACAAACGAAAAGTGCTACGGGAGTGCTTACGGCGAGTTCCGAGAATTACTTTTGCTAAAATTTCTAGCATCTAAAACGAGGCCTGGCTATATGCATGCCCTCGTCGGTCGACCCGGTTGGATCGAGTGGACAAAAGATTTTGCTGCCTCACTGTAGGGATAAGGGCTAACCATGTTGTAGAATTGTAGAGGCATGGACTTTGTTGACTCGCTGTTCATCCAAATGCCACCAAGCAGAAGAGATGTTGCGGGTACTATTCGTGCGTGTGTGTCCCCCAGTGTGGCCTTGTTAGGCTGGCTACCGCTACTGGTTGGCTACGGTCTTGATTGTTGTGAGAAAAAAATCTTCTTGGCTGGCCAATTTGTTGGTAATTGTCTTTACGGCTTTTACGTGAGAGGAAAACAGCATTCTTTGGTTTGCCTCAACCAGCCAGCCAACAATTGTTCATAGAGCTCTCTCCTCCCTAAACAACCACAGAAACTAGACAGCTACGGGTAGTGAACAACTACAGAAACTAGACAGCTAGTGAAGAAGCCACTTGGAAGTGGCATCACCAGCTCATAAGCTAGTTGCCTATTCCCTACAATGCCAAAGAGATAGAAAAGCCAAATCCAGCAAAAAAAAAAAAAAGGGTATGCCAAAGAGGCTATAATAAAAGTCCTGGCTTTTTCTGAAAAGTAAAAAGTAAAACGGTTGATATTTTTTTTTTTATAAAACTAGTTGAACTTAAGATTGTTTGACTTTTTTTTTATTGGGGGGTGGGGTGGGTGCGGTGAAGGGAGTGCTTAGTGCATATTCAGACTTTGTGGTGCAGCTCGCCAACATTTTGTTACTACCACTACCAGTCTACCAGAAACGTATATGCAAGTTTGCACAATGCTCAAATCAAGTTCAACGCAACATTAGTTGCTATGTCGGATTTCATCGTATTAGAGTACAGCATATGCGTATATAAGTTGAGACCAAAATGGTGTGGCCTATGAGATGTGTGCTGTTGGTGTAGCTAATATAAGTGCCCACGTTTATGATTGGTACTGACGAAAAAAGAACAAGCTCATTCGCCGAGTATGCCACTGCGGAAGTTGACCTTCTTTCTGAATTCACGGCGAGTCGGATTAAAGCAACGATCAAGAGTTCAGGACAGGGTGACCAGTGCTTGAGACCAAATAAACCTACTATTAGTTTGCTTTGGTGACGTGCCATTTTAAAGCGACTAATACCTTAGCTAAATACACCTGTGATGCCTTATCACCGCAGGCCTCCCTAACCATTTGCGCTGTGCTGCTCGATCACCTCACCCATCTGTGTGTTCGTACGGCTGATTTGAGGCTCTGAGCGCCGATATCGATTGACGGCTATGAGCAAATAGTATATAT
>JADLZK010005649.1:0-38286 GCA_015847255.1 Hyparrhenia diplandra | reverse complement strand
TTAGCTTCTCTGCTATGTGTACAGTAATGCATCGTGCATCATTTTATAGAGCACTCTGTTTACGATAGTGCTCTACAATGATGCACAACATAATAGTGGTCTACAACGTGTTTCCATCTCACATTCTAGGAGCTCTTTTTGGTAGAAAAAATTGTTGAACAGCTCCTGGTTGGACTGCAGCTTATTTTGTATATTTTTACGGGTAGTTATTTTATATTTTTGTAATGGCGGTGGTGGGTAATTTATACATAGATTGAGGGGGTTATTTTATATCCTTTTATAATGATGAGTAATTTTCTTTAAATTAAAATCAGTCTGTTGGCTATTATTGATTGAGACCACCTGGCTTGATCTTTTCGATTGTTGTGAGAATTTGTAGAGTTTTTCTTTTTCTTAGCGCATCTAGTGAGGATCAACGTGGTGCTTCCGTTGGAGCCTCCAATTAGTAATAGTAAGATAGCAAATACTATCGTCTTTACTTGCCACGGCGGCAACGAGCGCTGAGGTAGGCGACCGGCCGCTCAGCCTGATTAATGGCTGTCTAATTAAGTTTACTGCTTGTCCAACTTCACCAGAAACTAACAAATGGCAATAAAAGGAAATTAAACAATGAAATATAGAGGGAGAACTAAAATCTTGGATTGAAGGAAAAAATGGAAGTGCATAATGCACCATTATTTGACCACATTATTGTTGATTGGATCTTCCGTCATAAATACAAGAGACGGCTATGTGGGGCATTTAGGGTTGCAAGCAGGGCATTTTGCCCTGCAATCTTCCTTTGTCGTGTAGCAGTTCTTTGGCTGATATGGATCGCCGCAGCAGAAACAATGCTCCAAACCATGACCAAAATAATCGCACGTCCCTCAAGACACCATATGAGTTTGACCTTGACCTCATTTAGAATGTCATGTTGGCAGCAGTAGCAATAGCACTTCCGTTCCCGAGACGATGAGGTCGAACCGCTGAAATTTTGCATTCATTAATACTTGTCAGCAACATAATCGTAATTATACTTCTACTATATAGCCAACGTGGGCTTAAGTTGCAATAGAGAAAAAATATTACAAACATGATCATTCATAACCTTTCGACTAAATAAAGGCCAGACAACAACATAACAATGTTTTCCCATCTGTTAAGTAATTAATAATTAAATTAAAAAAGTGAAAACAGAAAGTCCAAGAGTGGCTGAATTAGTTCATCAATTCACACCATGACAATGCAGTGATAAGTACATAGAATATATGTCTTTAGGGATCACTCATAATTTTAAAATCTACTAACGCTTGGTGTGAGAGGTTGTTTTGTTTGGATGCTCATGTTTTTTGAAACCGGGTCATTGCCCGATTTGCATTAAGAGAACTGGAAAAGTTTGATTACATCCATTGCGTCCCCCAAAGCGAGATGCCTTAATTTGGATGCTCCTGTATCTACTAGGTTGCGTAGAATTAGATTAAAGTTTATGGATACACAGGCATCCACATCCAAACAAGGCCTAAATCCTATTCATGGATCAATTTATAGTAAAGTGACTTATTAGCACCGAGAGCAAAGAAAATACACTCATTATTGGAGCACTGGGTTAACTAGCCTTAATCGATATCACTACATTGCAGTGAATAATTCACCTCTCTAGCATGTATAAACAAATATTTACACTAGCGAAATCGTCAAGAACAACAAAACTGATCGATGCGAAGTTATTATGTGGGACACCGGCGCCGACCATCTGACAATATACTACTATGGCTGATCGATCAGGGCATGCAATGTTATATACGGAGTCAAAAGCGAGTTTCCCTGCCCCATCACCGACTGAGAAGAAATCAAAAGATATATACTACTACTCACCCTCGGAACATGCAACAAAGAACACAAAGGCGAAAGCCAAAGCCACCGCTCTTCTGTTCTCCATAATGGCCGACTTCACTGATCTACTATACTATGTGGAATCTGGAACAAGGCACTAATTACCTGGAGCTATCTATTACCTCAGTAAGTATATATAGGCCTTGGTCAGTACAAACGTTGGCAAACGTTGGCAAGTATGGGCCTGCTTGGTTCATGTCCAAAATTTCCGCCAAAGATTTAATGCAAGCCAAAATTTAAGCAAGAAAACTTGCCATAAATTGGTAGGCTTTATGTGAGAGTTTGGTAAGTTTTGGTGGTAAACCAAGTCTGCAAGCCAAAAATCTTGGCTTGCCAATGCTTTTGCAGACGCAAATTTTGGAGAAGGCAAATCCGCGGACCCATGTATTATATAGAATACGTGCCAATGGTACGCTTTCGGAAGCATGTATTATATGCTTGGTAATAGTACTTATTAAGGATAGTTATTGCATAATGTAAGGAAGATTGCAAAGATTATGGAAGCACGTTGTAAAATTTAACGAACTATATATAAGGAAGTACGTTCGACAACTTGTCCTACATACAGAACAAAATCATCACACAACCAATAAAAAGACCTAAATAGGCACACCCACCGTGGGGCGCTCTGCCCCCGCGCGAATAAAGACAAAAAGGACGCCGGCTGGTGGGACCGTGATCTTTCCTTCCACGTGAGCCAAGCTGAGGCCGAGCCGCTGGTCAGCAGCAGCCAGAGCCAAAGCCAGAGCCAGGAGCTGGTAGCGAAACAGGAGGAGGGCTCGGGATCGGGATCGAGCCGGTCGTCGTCAGGCAGCAGCCGAGGTCGTCGTGCTGCGACCGGAGCGGCTTGAGCGCGGCATCGAGCCTCGTCGGCCTGCGGCTCCAGCTGCCAGCCGCCTGAGCAGAGCAAAGCCTCATCTGATATCACAAACAGAGCAGTTTTGCGACCCTGCGGTGTTTTTCTTAAAAAGAAGGTTTTGGACCCCGCGGTGTCAGGAGACAAACAGCACCCGGATTTAATTCAGATTTCCTAGGTTTTGTTTATCTTTTTTTATTTTTGCTTTCTTGGCTGTAATTGTAAAGGCCGATGGACTGAACAATTAGCGTCTTTCTTCAAAAAAAAAAAAAAAAAGGCAATTAGCGTCGTCATAGTACCTCTCTCTCTTGCGTCCTGTACCCATTGTGGTGTACTACTGGCTTGTTGGCCAGGATATGAGAAGCGTTGCCGGACATAACATGAGTGAATTCTTGGCAAGATAATATTTTGAGGCTTAGAACTAATCCCGTGTTTCCATCTCACATTCTTTTTTTTTTTTGTTTTTTTTTTTGTTTTGAGGGGTTCCATCTCACATTCTAGGAGCTCTTTTGGTATATAAATTGTTGAACAGCTCCTGCAGTTACTTTAATGTCTCTTCTACCAAACGGGCCTTAAAAAAAACCTCAAACGGGGGTCCATGGTTGGACTGCCGTAGCTTGGACTACCAAGATTCGCACTTGGAGGGGTTGGGACCATGTAGCCCAAAAGGACCATGTAGCCGTAGCTTTTGGAGGGGTTGGGACCATGTAGCCCAAAAGGGTTTGGACGAACTCACCCTGGGCCTGATCCGTGATGGGCTCCTCAGAGGTCCATCCCTCTGCTTTGGGCCAAGTAGGAGTGGATTTGGCCTTTGTTCTCTTTGTGTGTGTTTTGGTTTTTTTTTTTGACAATAATGTTTTGGTGATTTGTTGGGTTGGTCAGGAGTTGAACTCCTTCGCCTTTGGCGCACATGTTTCATGTGTTTTTATGCTAACATGCACCTACAGGCTACAACCAAATTTCTCCAAGTACGTGTGGAAATATGTTATTTAAACCTAAATATGCATGTCAGTGATGCTAGTTCTCATTATTTCCGAGGCAATTGATGGCCAAATTTAGCATTTAGTGTCCGTCAGAGTGGATTTCTCAGAATCAATGTATGTACGCGCCTCTTGGCTAGGATAGAAGAGTTACCCTAAATAACATAGGTGAATTCTTGCAAAGTAGGGCCTCTTTTGGCAAGGCTAATTTTTTTTGGAAAGTTGGGTGCCTTTTGGCAAGGCTCGGACTTCTGATAGTAAGAATGAGCTAGAATTTGAGAGCTTTATCGGATTTTGCTACAGTGTTACCACGGACTGGTATAAGGCTCTCTTTGGCACAACTCTCTGTGGCTTTATGGCTTTAGCTTGCTATGCTCTACAATGATGCATAATGTAATAGTGCTCTACAATCATGCATTTCAAAACATAAGGTGGGATATGGCGCTTAGCCAATGGTTTAGTATACCTCATGAAAAGGAATTGCATATGGATTGAATATGTTTTAGTCAATAGTTGAATTGGTCAGAGTAGGAGATGATGATGGATTTTAGGAAGCACATGAACATAAATAATACTTTGGTGATGCATATTTTAAATGATATTATTTTAACAATAAATAATTGTATAAATATAATGTATCGGTTTAAACAAAATAAAAATTGTCATATGGCTTATTAAGTGTTCTATTGTACATGAATAGGAATAAATGCAGAATACCATCTAGGTCTACATTTATTTCGATGTGGATTTGAATTTGAATAATGAAATGTTGAAAAGTGAAATGGAATATATCTACGCACTATCTCTATTAATAATACAAATTCGATTGTAGATATCCCGTCATGATCCGAATTGGGCCGGCCGAGTGGCTAATTGGGCCAAACGCGGCCGGTCGCCGCCCAGAGGGCTGGGGCGCCTTGCAGGGGGGGCCCGGCCCCGCCGCCGCCGCTTTTCCTCTTCCGTACGACTCCGAGTTTGCTTTCGCCTTCAAGTTAGGATTATCTTAGATAATTTTTGGTGTGCAAGGGGCTATCTCATCTATAAGGAAGACCCTTATTAGAAAATAATAAAATAGAATTGCTTGTAAAGGTATTCCAGTCGTATAAGGAAACCTTATAGAGATTGCTTAGATTACAAGTCCCACTAGTCGGGCTATATAAGCAAGAGGCATGCAATCTCTAGGGGACAAGCAAGAAAATAAAAACATATCTATCGTTTTTTTCAGTTTTAGGCCTCCTCCTCTCCCGCACCAGCGCTGCGCCGCCGCCCGCCTCACCACCGCCGCCGCGCCGCCCGGCTGACCGCCGCCGCCCCCGCCGCCGTCACCTCGCCGTCGTTCCCATCTCCTCCCCAATTTTCCCCCAACTCACGTGTCAATTCCGGCCCAATCTAGCGAATCGACATATCCCTATTAGCATTTTTAGCGGATACGGACTTTTATAATCTGGATATTTTCTTTTCCACCGCTAGAACCTATCACTGACGTACCTACTCCTAAGACCTATCATTGGCTTAAGGTTTCCTCCAAAGTCCGCCTATAGATTCCTTTTTATGTTTTAGTATCTCTATTGTGTACTTGTCCTCTAAACCTAAAAATGTGCCGCGCCACAAACTATTCCACCGCCTTCTTATGAAATGAATGTTTATCCAAGAATGAAAATAGATTGATTTTTCTCTAACTCTAAATAGAAAGGCTTGCCAAAACCTGCCCACCATTTTGCATGGACCAACCATATAAAATGGATGATAAATAAAAAATATGATAAAATAAAATAACTAACTACTCTCTTTGTCCGAGAAAAATAATACAATATTCTAACACAGTACCAAGCTAAAAAAATATCATTAGATTTGTCATGGAAATATTAATATTTTAACTTATACGTTTGGTCAAACTTTTAGACATTTTAACAAAAATATGCCTAGAATACGTACACCTTCCGTCCCACAAATAAAAGTCTGTTTTTTGACTTCTACAATTCTTGTATGACCATTTATCTTATTTATTTTTTTGCAAATAATAAAGTAAATAAATCATTATGAAAATAGCTTTAACGATAAAACAAGTCATAAAAAATAATTAAAATATTTTAAAACTTTTTAAATAAGACGAACGGTCAAACAAGAATTATCGAAGTCAAAAACAAACATTTATTTGCAGGACGGAGGGTGTATTAGTTTTGGACAAAGGTCTTGTTAGAAAGATAACTCAAAAGGTGAACCTACCATATACTACAGGGACCATTTTTTTTAGAATGCAAAATGGAAGATGAAGAAACCTAATTAATATCTCCAACAATCAATCATATGGAATCCGACTTATCCTACGAACTCTATGTGTTAGTACATTAAATATAAAAGATGGACCTTTTGTGACACTCTTTTGGATTCTTCTTCTGCTTGGCACATATCTTGCCGTTGGGTTGACTCTTGCCTCGCCCTCGCTATTACTGCAGCGAAATCCATTTCCTCCTACTACTCCTCCAAAACCACTGGCGCGGCGCAGACAGCATATCCCACTGGCCTGCGGTCTCCGCTTATAAAACCGCCCACTCACGCCCTCCTCCCTCTCCAACAACGTGGGCGCGCAGCCGGGTTCGTATAGGGTAGCAAACACGGCAAGAAGCATGAGCTGCAACGGAGGGGCGCCGGCGGCGAAGATGCGGATGGTCAACAGCTGCAATGGCTGCCGCGCCCTGCGCAAGGGCTGCAGCGACCACTGCACCATCCGCCCCTGCCTGGAGTGGATCAAGACCCCCGAGGCGCAGGGCAATGCCACGTCCTTCCTCGCCAAGTTCTACGGCCGGGCGGGGCTGCTCAACCTGATCGCCGCCGCGCCCTGGCGACAACGCCGACGCCCGCCCGGTAGTCTTTCGCTCCCTCATCTACGAGGCGTGCGGACGAATCGTGAACCCCGTGTACGGCGCCGTCGGCCTGCTCTGGTCGGGCCAGTGGCAGAA
This sequence comes from Hyparrhenia diplandra, assembly GCA_015847255.1. NCBI lineage: Eukaryota > Viridiplantae > Streptophyta > Magnoliopsida > Poales > Poaceae > Hyparrhenia > Hyparrhenia diplandra. Next base: position 31,618 of record JADLZK010005649.1, on the reverse strand, counting down.
GTGCGTCGACGCTGTCGAGGCCATGTTCAGGGGAACTCGGCGTGCCGGTCGACGCTGTGCAGGCCGACGCCGCGTCGTCCGAGGCAGACGAGGCCCCGCTGCCTTCGCCGCCGCTCGGAGCCAGGCTTGGCCCGGCGGCGGCTGCCTACGACATCCGCCACTTCGACAAGGACTCCGACACCGCCGCCACAGCTGCTGCCGCCGCCGACCTCCTCCGCTTCGCTCGCGCCGGCCGTGGACGCAAGGGGTTCAAGCGCGCGGGTTCGTCGTCTTCCAGCTCTGCCAATGCCAGTGTCAAGGGCAAGGGCAAGGGCATGGCCAGACTCTTCAAGGCCAAGTCCAGCAACAACGTGAGCGCGTCGACCAGCCCTCCTTTGGGGCAAGGGCAGCAACAGGAGGCGGTACTGGAACCGGTGCCGATGGTCATGGAGCTGCTTGGGCACGATGGCGGCCGCGAGGAGGAGTTCGCGGGCAGCCACGACCACCACCTGAAGCTGAAGGGATCGACAGAGAACACTGACGTGGAGGCGGCGGCCTCCCGCGTGAGCCAAGCCGAGGCCGTGCCGCCAGTCGTCACGCAGGTGCTGGCAGCGGATCAGGAGGCGTTAGAGGAGGTTGGACTGGAGCTCACGCTTGGTTTCGAGCCGGTCGTCAGGCAGCAGCCGAGGTCGTCGTCCGGCGATCAGACCGGGTCGAGCCGCCTCCAACTGCAGCTGCCGCCGGCTGAGCTCGATCGCCTCATCTCACTTGAACTATTAACGAAAGCGAATAAACAGTTTGGGACCCCAGCGACCCAGCGGTGTCTTCATCAGACAAACAGCAGTCAACGACAACAAATTTCCTAGGTTTCGCATCGTTTTTTTTTCTCTCCATATTTTCTTCCTTGTAATAAAACTGGCGGACAGGACATCAGAGTAGCGTACGTTATCGTAGGACTTCTTTCTTGTGTCCTGTACCCAGGTGATGGCTTGTTGGCCAGGATCTGATGATAAGCTTTACCCAGTCACTCTTCATAGAAGAGAATTTCTGCAAGTTTTTTTTTTTTTTTTTTTTTTTTTTTTTTTTTGAGCAGATTCCATTTTACATCTCAATACTCTAAGAGTTCTTTTCTAAAAAAAAAGAGTTATTGATTGTTAAATTATCAAACAACTTCAATTTTGTGACCGGCGGAGTCAAACGTCGAAAATTTTGAACAAAGACTCTAGCTAGAGAGGCACTTGTGTCCTAAACTGTCAGGTGCGTTAAAATTTGAGTTACATCAGACGGCGTGCTGGCCGTGTGGCACGGCCACATTGTTGTATTTGTTCTATTTTGATATGTTTATAATTTGTTAATTGTCTTTATATTACTATATTTTGTCTTTGTCTAACCATACAACAATTATAAATTATTAACTGTCTTTGTGTATTAACAGGTTTGTGATTTTGTCTATCGTTTTTTGTTCTTAGATCCGATCTGAAAATTGCTGATTATGCCTACAGAAATTGCAACGAACTAAAGCCACAATTTTAACATAAGTTAATTATTTGCAACAACCATTGCCTGAAGGAAGCTAAAATTCTGAAACCTGAAGTTTAGCAACTCCCCTAGATTGGATTTCTTACAAATTAAAACCCCATGACTAGCATGGTGTATTTAGGATTTCAGAATTGTCCTAGATCAAAGTCTCATCGGCTGCACATTACCATGATGTTACGCCTGTCTACATGTTGGTATGTCTAGCAACCGGCCTAGTGTTCATGTGGGGATTGTGATTTGGAAGAGGCAACAAAGATTACGAGCGTGTGATGAGGACTGGCATCCATGCAGTACCACACCACCATGTGTGATTGAACCTGTTGGCGAATGGCAATTTCGATGGCCTCAGGAAGACTTGATGGAGGGTGGTGGGAGGAGGTTGGAGGAAACAACTTTGGAAAAAAACAAATAGTAGAAAAATAATGAAAACGAAGCCCGCATCAAAAGTTTAAAACCTAGATATCTGTTCCAGAGAAGTTGCTATCAAGTCCTATCTGATGAGGATTTTGAACAACAATTTACTAATTAGGACAATATTCTCAATGTCCATATCATGAATTTCAAGGCCTCTTTATTTTTTTTAACTGAGCTAAACAATTTTACAACACTTTGGCAAAATCTATAGAGTCGTAATAATCCAGTTTCATGAACTCCTTTATCAAAGCGAGAATGTACTCCCTCCGTCTTGGAATGTGTGTCGTTTTCTCTTCTCGAGAAATAATTTTGATTACATATATATTAAAAAAAACTATGGTGCATAACTAATATCATTAGATGGATATTTGAATATAGTTTTTAATAAATTTATTTATATTGCACGTATTTTATACAAATCGAGTTAAATTTTGAGCACGAAAGCCAACCACGATGGTCAATTAGGGAAGAGGGACTACTCCACTTTTTAAAACAAGTATTGCTGCCTTACAAACGCGACAGGCAGGCACCTTTCACTTTCACTGATGGCACGGGATCATAGTCATGTCACTAGTAGACTGGATGGAAAAAAATGCTAACAAGTGTGGCAACCCACGGTGCAACGATGAACGCTATAGGCTGTATTTTCCGACGACGCGATAACAAACACAAACGCTGTAAATCTGCATCTGACACTGTGGATTCGGGATAAGCATGGCATGACTGCTTCAGAAATGATGCTCTCCAACTACTCATCGATAAGGCCTTATTTAGATGTAATCATAGTCTCATCAATCTACATGTACAGTCTTCTCCAAAATACCTCAACGTATGTGAATTGATTCGAATACTATTTTATCTCCACGAGGAATTAATCCTTTGGTCAATGCGAACTTTAAAACGAGAGCCAATGTGTCCAAACTTCCTGCTGAATTGTTGCTGTAATGCGTGCGCTAATGCCCAATCCGGCCTAGCAGATGTTCCAAAATAATCGGTCCAAGACGTTGCCATCAGCGGAAGTGAACCGATAGCCTGGTGGACGAGTCCGGAGAGCGACACCGAAAACGACGGGTGGACGACGGGCTGATGCCTGGAGCCGTCGCTCCGCTCCGTTGCGGTGTGGTGCCTCCCGTAGCTTCTTTATCCTGTCCGCCGGCCGTCTCGCGTCCGTCAGACTCAGACAGTCACACACAGAGACACAGGCGGGCGACGCACGCCAACGCCAGTGTTGCCATGGACTCGCGCAGTCCCCACCTACTCCTGCTCCCCCTACTCCTCGTGGCCGCGCTCCTACCCCCGCCGTGGTCGGGGGCGGCGGCGGCGGCGGGGTCATCCGGCTGCCGACTGGCGGGAGCGCGGGGGCCGTGGCCTGTGCGGCACCGGACCCCGCCGTGTACGACCGCCCCGTCATCGGCATCGTCTCGCACCCGGGGACGGCGCAGGCGGCAAGATCAGCAACACCACCGCCACCTCCTACATCGGCGCCTCCTACGTCAAGTTCGTCGAGGCCGCCGGCGCGCGCGTCATCCCGCTCATCTACAACGAGCCCGAGGAGCGCCTCCTCCTCGGTGCATGCTTCACACGCTCTCGCCTCCGCCGGTTTCTCTATCCCTTTCCTCTCTACTAGTAGTAGCTTCGACGTGCTCTTATTGTTCACTAGTATTTGCATATGCAATTACGCGAATTGGGATATGGCTCTTGCCCCACCACAGCTCTGGTCAATTCCCCACTGTTCGCTGTAGTATTTTGCTACAGCAGTCCTTGAGAATTCAGAATTCTCGGGAGGGGAATTCGAATTGGGATAATCTGAATCTCTCTCGGCTGATGCCCCTTAACTGAACGTATGATGGTGCTGAAGTCCTGATTATTTAGGAAATTTCCCAACTGTCAAAATTGCTTGATGAACATGTCCGGGAGACTTTCACTGATAGGGTCGCCAATCACAAATCGAGATAGTTGTTGGAGTAAATTGTTTCAAGCCTAAGCAACCTAGTCAAGAGTATTTGTATATATATTTTAGGATCTGAATGGGGTCCCCATGTACCCAAGCTACTGACGGTTCTTCTTTCATCTTCAAGCACGCCTTCTCACCGCACTGCCTACTGGCTGACAAACAATTGCTTGTTTTTGAAACAAACAAACAATTGCTTGTGGAGACCCTGCTTTTGACATATTACCTTGTTGGCTCTTCCCTGCAGAAACTGAGTTTGGTGAATGGAGTGCTGTTCACTGGTGGATCAGAGAAGCAAGGTGTATATTTTGAGACAATAAAACAAGTGTTTCAGGTACGATGTGATTATGAACATTGTTCCAAATTGATATAACCATGTTGATGATTGCATGAGATCACTCGAGTATCACAACCTTGGATTATTTATGTTACATGCTCCCCCCTGAACAATATTGAGTCAGATAATCATGATTTACTCTAACAGAACCTCTCTTCTTTTTTTTCATTTTAGTATGTTTTGGACAAGAATGACGAGGGTGAACCGTTTCCTTTGTTTGCACAATGTCTTGGTTTTGAGCTTGTAAGCATGATTGTCAGCAAGGTAATTTGACTTCTTAGAAATTTGTCATATTGCCAATTCAATACTGAAATATAAAAGATAATATGATAGCTCATTAATAATTAGTGTCAATCATGAAACGATAAAAACTATACACATGATGGAAGAGTAATTCTTAGTTCGAAGTTAGAATATCATTTGCTTGCAAAGTGCTGCAGCCTTCTATTCCATGAAGGCACCATGATTCATTCCTGTTTGCTTTGCCAAAAGTGGGGACTAACTGCTTTCTTTCCATTGTGCTAGGACAATAATATATTGGAGACGTTTGACGCACAGAATCAAGCATCCACTCTTCAGTTTCCCAGCTATGCTTTGGAGGGCTCAGTGTTTCAAAGGTGTCTGCTTCACACTATGAAGATCTTTGTTTTATTACTACTTGATGGGGACACTCAGAATTTAGACAAGTTATCTTGTACTCCTTAAGTTCCAAATTATAAGTCACTTTGACTTGTTTGGTACATCTATTTTTTGCTATGCATCTTGATATAATGTATGTCTAGATACATAACAAAATTTATGAACTAAAAAGTCAAAGCGACTTATAATTTGGAACCTAAAGGAGTAGTGTAATATGAGGCAAGTAAATGTTTAGAATGGTTCCCATGGAATAACATCTTTTTATTACTGTGTTACCAACTGTAGAATATGCAAATGGGTTAAGCTGACATATGTATGCATTCAGATAGCTTCATAAATGACTATTAAAACATAATTTTATCTACAATGGATCCCTAAAAGGCAGGGTACTACATGACCAAATGCACTCCAATAGAGCGCGGTTAATTTAAAAGAATGACTGGAAATAAATTTCTTATTAGAAGATGTGGCTAGTATATTAAAACATATTGTTTTATTTGTGATTTCATGAATTCCACTTGTTGTAACTACTGACTGGCAATTGCTCACAGGTTTGACCCTGACCTCATCAAGAAAGTCAGCACCAGCTGTCTTGTCATGCAAAATCATAGAGTAAGTACCACCATTTATTCTGATTACTTCTTGGTCCTTTTTATAAAATTCAACACCACACCTACTTTAATGCAGTGGGCTCAATCCTATTATGGCTGGTGATTCTGATAACATCTTTATCCTAACATGTCTGATTTATTATTTGGTTGAAGTATGGTATATCACCAAAGCGATATCGAGAGAATGGTGCACTATCAAGTTTCTTCAAAATCTTGACTACATCGCCTGATGAAAATGGCAAGGTATGTCACACTAGTGCACCTACATACTAATCTATCCAGAAGGTGGTATGTATTAGTATAAATGGAACAGCTTTGATGTAATTTGCAAATATTTCCAAAGTTGGTGACCTGGGTGCTGCACAATTTGTGAAAAAAAATCCCCTCACTGTGCATTTCTGTTGTGGACACCCCAACATGTGGTAACTGTGCGGACCAACCAGGGGTTGTGGCGGTGGTCGCAGGCCTAGGTAACGGTGCAGCCCAACCAGGGGGTTGTGGCAGTGGTCGCTGGCCTAGTTAACGGTGCAGCCTACCCGGTGGTTCTGGCAGTGGTCGCTGGCCCTATGTTCCTAGGATGAGGAGGCCGGGGTTCGAATTTTCTCAGCTGGTGTATTGAGAGCTTCTTCTTAGTATAAAACCATGGGGGCGGTCTTTCCCCACAGGCTGAGTTTTTTCTTTGGGTTAATGCTCTTTAATTCTTCGACTGCACAGATTAACATTCTTTTCTGTCAAATCAGGTCTATGTCTCAACTGTACAAGCCAATAACTATCCAATCACTTGCACGCAATGGCATCCTGAGGTATTTAAGTTGCAATTACTTTGGGAATTCCATATTACAGTAATATCTTCTTATTGGCTCTGCCTCTTTTCGTGTACAATGCATTTTTTTTTTCTAAAATTAATGTTCACAACATATCACATTGTGGCCACTCACCAAATACCAATGGCTTTTATACAACTATAAAACTGTCCTCACTTAATGCAGAAAGCCATTTTTGAGTGGAGGAAACCAATGATTCCACACAGCGAAGATGCAGTGCAGGTTTCTCAACATTTTGCGAATCATTTTATCAGGTTTGTTATTGTAGGCTGTAACCTTTATTGTACATTTTATGTTGGCAATACTTCATTTCGTTATTTCATGATCTACCACTGGAAATGTACTGAAAATTGATCAAACATTACATGCCTATCTTTGGCTATCAATCACTCTGTTGTTCTCTTACCTTTGAAAATTCTGTTTTTGAAATAAATAAACCCAAGTTTTATTATTGTTCCTTAGGAATTCTAGCCATTGTGCTCTGATGTTGTGGTTTAAGCATATGCAAGACTTGTTTTAATGAAACTTTGGAGAGCAATAAAAGAAAAAAAGATCATGCTTACCTCGCTCTTCTCTCTGGCATGAAACAGCCAAGCACGTAAGTCTCCAAACAGGCCTCCCTGCTGACAAAGTGCTGGACAACTTAATTTACAACTACAGCCCAACATTTAGCGGGAAACAATCGTGAGTCTATATCTTTACTCACTAACGGATGTACAATCCATTGATCAGCTAGACTAATGCATGTATTCTTGGTAGGAAATCGTTTGAGGAGGTTTACATATTCTCCTGAGACTGAGGTGGACTTCAGGAATCAACGTTGCATTGCTATTGTACTGTGATTGTGTATTTACCCCGTGGTACTGGTACATATTTCTTGGACTGCCTGTATTGCAGTAACCTTTCCACCATTTGGGTGGCTCTATACAGTATGTATATAAGCAGGAATAACAATGTAATGAACTGAAAAATACTTGTATGGAGAATTTTTCTGAACTTAGAAGTGTCTCTAAATCAGGTGAAGGTTGAATGTTCCTGCATCTGACTCATGAAATCCATCAAAACTACCTCGTTTGGTAACCGAAATGTTTCTGATTCTTGCAAGAATATGGTAGAATCACTGCTAATTGGGTTAGCCACTTGGATGTGAAATGTTTGGCTCGAGAATAACTAAAATCATTTCTCATTTTTATTCCTAGCAAGGAGAATGAGTTAGCTGGATTCATGTGATTTTGATTCTTGCCTATCTCTATACTACCAGCCATAATTTTTTTAGTTAACTAATGAGTCTGCACCTGAGACTGCATCGACAAGGATCACAAGACGGACCTGGGTCAAATAAAATCAGATTACACGTCAGGTAAGAACATGATTCTCATAACTACTAAAACAATGTCATTTCTATAAATGAACTGGAAATATTTCAAAAGAAACTAAACCAACACAAAAATGAATTAGATGAATCCCAGAAGTAGTACCTATATAATGCTGGCATTGTGAGTTGTACAGAGCTGATTTAAAACACGTTGGTTCACTTGGTTTACATATTTTTGGATGATTGGCAAAAACCTCCCAGGAGATTCTGCAGAAAGTGTGGCCAAAGATCTGACCAGAAACTTTTTAGTATCCTCCACATAACTCAGCGGATCATATCCCCTACTTGAATGTTGAAGGAGCCCAGCACTATCATTTTGCTCTTGTTGTGCTCCGTCTTGATCTGACAACAATGTGATAGTACTGTCAAGTAATTTACCCCACAGCCACAGTTCCGGTGCAGTAGCAACAGCAGATAACAGCCCTTGATAGGTGCAAAGCAATTTTGTTGAAAAACTACTGCCTGCTTAACTTTGAGAGCCCCTTTGATCAATTTGAGATTGGGAATCCAACAGATATCAAGGAAAGAATCAAAGCATATGCCAGGAATTGTCACCATTCCTTTTGCTGCCTATCAGCCTTTCACTCTGTTGACTTTGGGTCTCTTATCTCTGAAACTTCAGTTTCTTAACTATAAATAAATTCTAGTTTAGTAGTGTTCATTCTAAGGAATATATCCTAGTCATAGTTCCTTGATATCTTGAGTAAACATACAGTATGTAGGGATTTTTTTTAAAAAAATCAAATCTGCAACAAAGATTAGAAAAAAAAAAAGCTGAGCATGCATGCATATTACCTCACCCTTCTCTCTGCGTGAAACAGCCAAGCACGCAAGTCACCAAACAGGCCTCCGGCCGACAAGGTGCGTGGTAATCTGATTTACAACTACAGCCCAACCGGGAAAAAATTGTGAGTCTCTGTATCTTTACCTACTAGCGGATGTGCAATCCATTCGTCAGCTAGACTAATGCACGTATGTGTTCTTGGTAGGAAATCGTTTGAAGAGGTCTACATCTTCTCCTGAGGCTGAAGAAGTGGACGCCTGAGTGTCAGCACTGTATTGCTACTCTGTTTTTTTTTCGAAACGCATTGCTACCGTATTTTATTGTGATTGTGTATTCATCCTGCCTGAAAGTATACGGGTTCCTTGCGCTTCCTCTATTGCAGTATGTACTGCAGAAAATAAGTGAGGTGGGAAGAATAATGTACTGAACTGAAACTACCTTTCACGGAGACTCTGAATTTCAGGTGAAGGCTGGATGTTCCGTCATGAAATCCATCCAAACTCTATGGCCATTATTCCTCGAAATGCATGTGCTGCGTTGCTAATTTTGTTTGGCCGAATTCTCTATCTGTATCCCTTTTTATCTAAGTTATCCAAAGAATACAATACCTTTATGTTCTATCCGGTCCAAGTTCCACTAATCCGACGATAAAATGCGATAACAGCAATGGTTACGATGCTTTCTTCATCCGTAAGCAGCAGCTCAGTGTTGAACAGCCCACCATGCTCAAAATAGTTGTTAATGTGATCCTCACCTGCAACAATTGGTGGAGATTTTCTTTCAAAAAAAAAAAAACAATTGGTGGAGATGGAAATTTTCTTGTATCACCCACACTTATGAACAAAAAGCTGATTTCCTAGTGCAAGGTCTTTAGGGCAGTCCCTATGCAAGACACGACGCCTTGCGAAGTCCAACACAAAAACGTCACTGTCGAAAACTCTACTTTCCAACGCATGGTTTCGATTAGCAATTAATGTGCTCTTCATCTGCCATCCCTCTATCGTTTTCTCTCTCCTTATCCTTTCTTCCTCTCGTCGTCCATGGCGCGAGTTAATGCCATGGACGCCACTGCTTTCCTCCCAACGCGAAAATCGTCGTTCCTTCACGCCTCGGTTCAAGAGCCGACGCCATTTCTTGTCGTCGAAATGATTTCTCGACAATCCCTCTCTTTCATTAACCCGCCGCCATGTCGTGTTTTCGTCTACGTGGAGCCTTCTTAAATGCACATAGAAACGCCTTATTTATTTGCGTTGGGACTGCCCTTATGTGAATGGGAGAAACCTAGAGCTCTAGCTATGAATGTGGTGGATGCATTAATGAAAGTGGAAGCTTGGAATGCTCAAAAAGGAGCTAAAGCCCCACTACAACAAGCCCCTGTTCGAGGTTGGGGATATCCCCTGCAGATCGAGAGATCTATTAGGACCATTGCAATGGTGGGAGGTTTAGTGGGGAGAACTACGGAGATTGACGAGAAGACAAGATATAGAGCGCAGACTATGTAAGGGTCAAAATAGCCCTGCAGAGATATACAAAAGGTTTCAAAAAGACAGCGAGAGGCCTTTTTCGGGATTGGTGCTTCATGACTTTACATTTGAGAGAAAAGTACAACTTGAATGTAGCAACAAAAACTTATATATTGGGCTGAAGATCAATGACAATGAACCACCCAATAAGAAGTCTAAGCCTAAGGGGGACTTTCTCACAAGGTACACCTAGTGGTCGATGGTTAGGCAACAAGATGCGGGACCAAGCAAACAAGGTGGCGATGGTGGAGACACAAATCGAGTCACATGTGCAAAGGTGTGATAAGAATGAGTTATCTCAAGGAAATTTTAGCAAAGGCAGTCCCTACGCAAGTGCTTTCGAGCAAAGTTGAAGAGCAAGATAGATGGAAGTGTTGACAGATGTAACTTCTCATGGAAGAGGATAACTTCTTTGTTTCACAAGAGAGTACTATCACCATGGCTGATGAAGATGAAAAGCATAACCTCAAAGAACTGAATCAAAATGTTAATGACCCGATTGTCAAATCTGGTCAAAAAGATACACAAGAACTAGAGGGTGGGATGTTGGTGACTACAAGCATAGTAGATGAAGAACCCCAAAAGGAACTAGCTATGAAGTAAGTCATATCACGAAGAAAAAGAGGAGTGAAAGACTCGAGAAGGATATTCTATTGACAACTCAAGAAAAGAATCTCTTTGCCATGGCGGCAAAGAGAAATCTTGAAGGTACTTTAAACAAACATTGCTCTTTTAATACTATGCATGATGATAGTTTGAATAAAACTATGAATTGCATGGGTGTGATAACTGTTAATGATAACTTTGGTTGCTTTGATATGGTTATAGATCTTGAAATTGTTAGAAATAATTTGTATATTTAAAACAAGAAGAATAATAAGACTGTGTTTTTGATCCCGAGAGTGTTTTACCTATGAATGAAGAGGAAGTTACTTGAGAATGATGAATTTGATGACTTGATGGTTTATCGAGAAAAGAGCAAAAAAAAGTTAGCTGCGGGAAAATGAAAGGTAAAAATATCCCCAAGAGGGAAAAGAAAGGTTTAGAGAGAACGACATATTGGATCCTCGGAATCTTGGTATTCCCGTGGATTCAAAAATTGCAAAGAAAAAAAATAATGTTAAGTGGGCTAATATGGAATTGCAAAGGCATCAAAAATCCGGTGCTTCCACCTTTCTAAATAGAATTGGATCTTATGTATGAATATAACTTTCATTTCATGTACGGTTTGTAAGAAACAATGGTTACTTACTGCTTCAAAAAAAAAAAAAACGTGAGGATTCAATATTAAGACAGGTTTGATAATAACAAAGATTATTTATGGATGTGGAACCCTTCTAGAGGGAAATCGGAGGAACTTTAGTTGGAGTTTTAATTGAAAGGTTTGATGTGGGAGCTTTTGAACAAGGAGATTTTATTTTGCAATTGAATTTATGGGATAAATCAATCAAAAGAAAATGGAACTTATTAGTGGTTTATGGAGCTGCACAAGAAGAAAATAAGATGAAATTTCTGCTTAAGTTATCAAGATTTTGTGCTAATTGATGAACCATATCTTTTGGGTGGTGATTTCAATTTTATAAGATTTTCATATGAAAAAAGCCCAATGGGAGGGTACATAGATTCACTCATGTGTTTAACTCATTGATATATTTTTATGAATTACAAGAGTTGGAGATGGCGGAGGGACTTACACTTGGTCCAATAACCAAGAACCTCTTGTTTTAGAGAAATTGGATAGAATATTGGTCCAATAAACCCAAGGAACTTCCCAAAATTTACACTCCAAAGACACACTTGAGTGGATTCATCTTCAAACCATAATAGCACATCCTCTCAAAAGCAAGACGTAAATCGGCTAAGTGAGGATCATGGGAAGCCGATTTAATCACCACATCATCAATGTACACCTCCATAATCACCCCAATTAGATCATGGAAGATTAAGTCCCCGCCGGCTTGAGTTAATCGGCCTAGCTGGTCGGTTTTATACCGCCGACCGGCCAACCATGCTTGACGACGCAATGTCGTGGTGAACTTGCAACAATAGTTAACTTGGCTTTACCTTCTTCATTTACCTCTCGCAAGCACTTGCCATCCCGAATTCTTAGGAGCATTCAAAGACGGGTCGGGGGGTCACCAATGATCACATTCTTCCCTTGGTCATAGCAAAATTTGCTCGGGGCGGATTAAAACGGCGGCGGTGCCTTGGCTTCAACCACATTCATGTGAGCCGGAAAAGGATTCTTGTCAAGCTGCATCTTGGTAAGACTCAATCGTCCCTCATTAAGAGCCAATTGGACCCGCCCGACGGAAGACATTGCAATCATTAGTGGCATGGGAATTAGAATTATGGTACTTGCAATAAGCTCTCTTTTTCAATTCATTAGTAGAAGGCATAGTATAATTAATCTTAATGCATCCAATTTTCAACAATTCATCAAAAATACGGTCATTATTTAGACACATCAAAAAGTAAACTTTACTTCCTTATTCCGATTCTTGTTAATCGGCTTAAGAGAAGGGCAAGTTACTTGTTTGTTCTCACCGGCCACCTAATTTCAGCCCAACACTTCTTTTGCTCTCATCGTCCGATGAAGAATAACCATCGAAAGATGATGTTAGCACGTTGAGAGCGATAATTGTTGTCACGAGAATCTTTAAGGCGCAATTCAACTAAAACGGCCTTCTCTAGCAAATGATTAAGAGTAGAAAATTGATGAAATTCAAGCTTATCTCTAATGCTAGATCGAAGCCCCACAAAGCAAACGCCAACTAGATCCTTTTCAAAATTTGCAAATTAAAACAACGGCTCTTAATCTCTAAACCTCTTAAAGAAATCTAGGACAAGCACATCACGCCCTTATTTAACACATGCAAGACGGACAATCTAGTCTCTTGGATACCATTATAAACATGAGCATGAAACTTTTCTTCTAACTCAAAGCAAGAATTAATGGAACAAGTAGGTAAAGATGAAAACCATGAAAATGCAAAGCATCAGTATAGAGATAAAGGAAAATTACGAATTTTCATATAATCCCTAGTACTAGCAATTCCTAGTTGTGCAAGATACATACTAACATGCTCCATAGCAGCTTATACCATCATTACCACTAAACTTTTGAAAGTCGCACCTTCCACCCGTGGGTGCTTCTAGATAATCAAGAGCGTATGGGTATGGCTTTTGGTACGCGGTGTTGATGGAATCGAGGCGAACCCCAAGCTTTTTCTCTAGGGATTTGGAGAAATCTTCCCTAAACCGAGCTAGATAGCATCAAAGTTATTGGGAGCTCTCGTGTTTCCTGCATTCACATTCCGATTAAGCATGGGATTGGGGTTTGTAGGATTTGGTGGTGGATGTGGGAGCGTAGTTTGCCCACCAAACCGATTTGGCAAAGGATTATGCACCCCGAATTCCTAGAAGCCTCGCGATCGGCCTAATTGTTGAACCGATCCTGGTTGTTCAAAAGATGTACTAGTCCCACCGGTACCGGTTCTAATGGCAGAGGGCCGAAGGAGCCGATTGTGGTTGGCTAGTAGGTAGAACAAAATCTAATGGCATGCCAAGCTCAAGTTGAGGTACCACACCCGATTATCGCTCGCCGTAGTCCCTTCTAGTACCTTTTTAAGCGCAGAATCTAATGTGCTAGTGACCTTTTGTAACTAAATCTTCCAAAGTTGTTTTTGATCAAGTAGCATCTTAGCATAGTTAGCATCGCGTAGTTAATCATCGAATATAGGTTGAGTGTCTGCGATTACCACCTTGACGTGGGGTCTTCACCGTAGACAGGCTTTCGTGTATTGGGTCACACGATCTTGCCTATCCTTGCAACATCTCAACATGAAGGTGGGTTGGACGGCGCCTATCTTGTCTTGAAGCTTCTTCTTTAGGTCTTCGTGGAGATCCTCTTTTAGACTCGAAGCCGGGATGTTGGTTTGGGATATCCCGCCTTTATTACTTGCATCGTTGTCATTGGCCATGTCATTGGATTCAAGATTGAATTGGAGTTGATGCCTTGTCTTCCCCAAATGAGTCGCCAAAAGTATATTGACACGAAACTAGGGCTTCGCACCAACACACGGAGGGCCTTGGGCCGCGACGAGGTTGCACACAACCCTCAGAACTAGCGCCAGAAGAACCACAACTTGATCACCCAAACCGATCTAGAGTAACGGTAATGGCGATGTAGAGCTTGATCTCGACTACAGAGGCCCGAAATACCCTTCTAAAAAGATCCGTCGGAGGAGCGCGACACGAGTTGCCCTAGGGTTGGCAAGGGCCACCTAGAACACCCGGCTGAAATTGCCGAGAACGCCATCGAACAACAAATTTAGGGTTTGGAAGAGATAAAATAGGGTTTAGTGTTTGTGTTTAATCGATTGATGTAGATGGGATCAAATCAGCCATGAACCCTGGCATTATATAGAGGGAGGGGTTCATCTCCTTAGGAAACCGCTCCAAGGACGTTTCCAATCTCCAAAAAGCTTTCCAAAACGAGATCGGGAAATAGATCGGTTCGGAATTCGTACTGAGGTCCCGGATAACACGTACGACCGACACGCCAAATCGAGCGATCGGCGCTGTTCAGAATTGATCGACGTCCCCGATAACACGCGACCCGACGCAAATCGGAGCCGCGGCGCAACGCCGATCCGCTGTCCGTTCTGCTTTCACTAGAGAAGGCCACATGCCGGGGGGGGACAAGGGCGACCATCGCATCCCGAACCACACCGTAGCGCCTGCGCTGGCGGGTGGCCACCGACGCCAGCGCGCATCGGCGCTGGGGGCAGCGCCGGGCGCCACCTTTGCCCTACGCTGGGCGGGCGCCGACGCCCGCTCCTCGCGCCGGACGCCGCCAGCGAGGTGCCGGGCGTCGACGCCAAGTCTTGAAGGCAAATTGTTTGACCTCTTTGTCGGATTTTCCAAGCTTTTTGTACTTCACGCGCTCCTTCTTAGTTGCATTTAGGGTCATCTTGACACGCCATAGCATTAAAATGACGCGGCATCCATTTTCGGGTGTCAACACTTTCTATTTGGTTTTTAGGGGCTTTTAGTTCCTGACTAAAAAGTCCATGAACCAAACAAAGCACAGACTAGACCTTTGTACCTACAGAATGGCAAAACAAGAAACAAATCCAAAGAATAGTTTTTTTAATTTAAAAAAAGTTTTCATTGAAGGGTAGTACGACTGGCAAAACAATCAACATGTCCATGTAGCAAAACAAGCAACAGGTCCAAGCACATCTCATGTTATTCAATTCCGTGTTGACAACAAGCAACAGGTACTGCCTGGTGCATACAGCCACACCCATTCAGACGGCACATAGCCACAACATTCAGATGGCACATATCAGGCAATTCCAGACAAGGAGGAAGATACAAGTATATATGGTTAGTGCTTAGATAATGAGTACAGATGCTATCCACCATGCAGTACTAGACAAGGAGGAAGATACAACCGTATATGCTTAGATAGTGCATACAGATGTTATGTGCCATGCACTCTATGGAACTATGGAGTACATAGGTGCATCGAAAATGAGCTCTTCTAGAGTACTTTGTACTGTTAAATTGTTTATTTATATTAAAATACATAATATTCTAAGAGTTATAGAATTGTATCATGTCCCCATTCCATTCTCCCCCTTTACGGCTGGCATGCGAAATTATAATCCTTGCCTGATTAGCTGATGTAACGTTCCTTGTTTCATGCATACACGCTCACCCGTTGTCATTTTCCCAGGCGTAGCACGAGAGCCATTACTGTTGCTGTCCACTTTGTATATCTACTCATCCAGATCTAGTACCACTCCAGTCATAGAGCAGGCATAGATAGTACAAGTCTCAATCTCCGGGCCACGCCGCCAGCAGACACCCGCGCGTTCACCGTGATGAGAGACACGGTGGTTCTGCTCCCAGGCCTCGGCGTCGGCCATATCCAGCCGATGGTGGAGCTGAGCAGGCTTTTCCTGCAGCGTGGCCCTCGCCGTGACTGTCGTCGTCGTTGTCGTTGAGCCGCCCCGCGTCGACGGCGGCCTGCCCGCGGTCGCGCGCGCCCGCTGAGGCCAACCCGTCCATCGACTTCCCACCTGCTGCCATTGCCGCCGCCCGACACCACCGTTCCTCAGGGCCAGGAGCCGCCGCATGACCCTTTCGCTCTCCTCCGCCGCGCGAATGTTGCCGCTCCGCGACTACCTCCGCTCGGTGCTCCCCTCCGTCTCCGTCCGCGCGCTCGTCCTCGACATGTTCTGCACAGACGCGCTCGACGTCGCCGCGGAGCTCGGCGTGCCGGCGTACATCTTCTACACCTCCGCGGCCAGCAGCCTCGCGGTCAGCCTGCACATGCCGCACAAGCAGGCCGAGGTGAACGCTAGCTTCGGGGACATCGGCGACGCGCCGCTGTGCTTTCCGGCATTCCCCGTTCAGACCCACGGATCTCCCTGAGGCAGCCCTCGACCGCGACAACCAGGTGTACAAGCAGTTCCCGCGCTCGTTCGAGCGGATCCCGGCGTCCCGCGGCATCCTCGTCAACACGTTCGGAGTGGCTGGAGGCCAGGGCGGTGGCCGCGCTCAGGGACGGCGCGTGCGTCCCGGGCCGTTCCACGCCGCCGGTCTACTGCGTCGGGCCGCTTGTCTCGGGAGGCGGAGTGGTCAAGAACACGAAGCACGAGTGCCTTGCGGGATGGACGCGCAGCCGGAGAAGAGCGTCGTGTTCCTCTGCTTCGGGAGCATGGGCTCGTTCTACAAGAAGCAGCTCGAGGCGATCGCCACCGGGCTCCGAGGTCCAGGCAAAGGTTCCTGTGGGTGGTACGGAGCCGGAGCCCATACGGTGGTGATCGTCAGCTACCTGAACTGACCTCGGCGAGCTCTGCCGGAGGGTTCTTGGAGAGGACCAACACCCGGGGGCTACAGACTAAGTCATGGGCGCCGCAGGCGGACGTGCTCCGGCACAGGGCGACGGGCGCGTTCGTCACCCACCGCGGGTGGAACTCGATTCTGGAGGGGACAACGGCAGGCGTGCCGCCGCTATGCTGGCCGCTCTACGCGGAGCAGAGGCTGAACAAGGTGTTCGTAGTAGAGGAGGCGAGGGTTGGGGGTGGAGATGGCAGGGTATGACGGGAGGTGGTCACCCCCTGAGGAGGTGGAGGCGAAGGTCAGGTGGGTGATGGTCGGAGGACGGACGTGCACTCCGTGCGCGAGCAATGGTGGCGAAGGAGAAGGCCCTGAAGGCTCTGCAGCAAGGTGGCACGTCGCACAACGCTTTTGCTCGAGGTTTTTGGATGATTTGGGTTTCGATGAATGTGCAACACACTAGCGAGTGAAGTTTGTCTCGGCATCTTTGGAGAAGCATAGATTATACATGTACGCCAAAATAGAATGTTTAGTTATCTGTCGTAGAAGTCGTGACGCGATCACACATGATGCTCCTCAACCTAGCGCGTTGGGTTTGATTCCTCGGCAGTAATCTACTGCTGTTCGACATGGGTTGATGTGTGTGAGTCTCAAGTGGCTTAAGAACTCAAAACACAAAGTGGGTTATTATCTTGATTAATTTCGCGTCTAAAACCCTACTTCTATTCCAGCAGCAGTGTTCTTTTGCATTAGAATGCTCAATCAATTTCAATGGAAGGAGAGACGGTGGGGAGAACTATGCAATTGATCTGGTGTTTGATTTAGCTGGTGGTTTTTTGAGCTTAACCTTCGTATGCTATAAAACCGCCACGTTAATTCGCCCATATTAAATTCAAAACCCATCTCAGCTCAATAACACATTACACACTATATAAGCATAAGTGGGAAACCCTAACCCTCCTCTCACTCAACCTCACCCCTCTCCTCTCTCTCTCTCCCAAATGGCAGCCTATCTCTCACGCCGGGCGCGGCTCCATCTAGCCCGCCTCCTCCCTCCTCCCCTTCTCAGCACCAAGCTCTCCATCCAGTAATGACTCCCTCCCCTCTCAACCCTAGCACCATGGCTTCCACCCCCTCCCTCCCCGGGCGGCGACAAGATGGTGAGTGCTGGGCGTTTCATCCATGTTCGCTTAGCCACGGATCCATCACTGGCGTCGGTTTGCAGATGAGCTGCCCCATTCCCTACGGCGCAGAGATGGTGGCGCTACGCCGGATTCGGGCCTCCACCCGCCAGCTGCCGCAGGTGGCCTCCCCCCTTACGCTGGCGCCCCCGTTGTGGCGCGGGAAACCTCTAGCGATCCACCGCCTGATATCCAGCCCGCGGGCTTGTTTTGTTTTTTATACGACAATCAAAGGAGTGTTTTTGTTTTAGAAACCGCCATTGATTAACCGCGTGAACTCGCCATGAAAATGAAAAACGCCACGAAAAATAAATTCGTACTAGTGCAATTTGAACCTCTCTACACCTAATCCATGCCCACTTTATATACTGAGAGGGATTCGTGGATTACAAGCGCTATTTTTAGTCCTAGTCTTTGGCTGGTGGCTTCAACTGCCTCTAACATCCTCTGCTACAGCCTAGAGCTGGATATGAGATGTTGTCTTTGTAGGGTGTGTTTGGTTTGTTGGCTAGGTGGAGTCTGGCCGTCTCAATCCAACCAGGCTAGCTCAAGCCAACAGGTGATTCTAGCAACTCGAGACCAATCGCCAAGTCAATCAAATTCTGCTTCAAGCAAGGAATGTTGAGCCAGATGATGCACAGAACTGAAAGAAGTACCCATGAAGGGGAGATGGAGTAGGGGAAGAAAAACCTGACATCTTATTTTGAGGATCTGATGTTATTATATCGGTGCTATTCATGGAAGTGAAGCAATCTGTTCTTTTGGGAGTGGAAGTTTTTATCCTTTTAATCAGGATAGTTGAGTCCTTTAATCTCTTCTACTGGTGGTAGACTTGAAGCGTTAATCTAGGGGTCATGTTATCTTGCAGTTTGTGTTTTAGTTTTTATCCTGGATGCTAGTTTTATCTGGTCCGATGACATGGTCATCGTCTCCCTGTTGCTTTTACTTTCTGAAACATAACTCTGATGCTTGTATTTCTGTTTTGATAGGGTTACCCCGGTTGGATGAACAAAAAGCTGACAACGGAATTCCTCCCTGTTTCCTCCCATGAACGTGGTACGCACGTACAGTAATTTATTATCAAGAAGAGTAAGCGATTACACAGTAGTATTTTATCAGACACGTGAAGAGGAGCGAATTTAAATCTGAAAGTGATGCTTTTTTTATTGAAGGGTAGATGGAGACGAGAGACGGAGTGTGTGATGTGATCCAAGTCAAGACTCCAGACCCTGAGGCGTGACTCGCGTGAGCCTTACAACTGCAGTCTCTACCCCTTTCTTTTTAACATAACACTCTACCCTTTGAATTTTTGTACACCCTCACCACTTCACCAGACAAGAGCCGATCAAGCTGGCAACGCCTCCTCCTCCCTCCTCCCCCAATGGATTCGGAGTCTCCCCAGCTGCTCGCTTCCCTCCTCCTCGTGCTCCTCGCCGCCGCTGCCGTGTCCCGTGCGCTCTTCGCCGACGCCGCAGGAGGCCATCATCCGGCTGCCGAGCACGGGAGCAGGGGGCACGCCCAGGGCCCAGCAGGCCTGCGCCGCCGCGCCGGCAGACCCCGCCGTGCACGAGTACGACCGGCCGGTCATTGGCATCGTGACGCACCCGGGTGATGGCACTTACGAGATGCACACCCACGGGCCCGGCTCCTACATCGCCGCGTCCTACGTCAAGTTCGTCCAGTCCGCCGGCGCCCGCGTCGTCCCGCTCCTCTACGACGAGCCCGAGGAACGCCTCCTCGAGGTGCGTGCGTGCTTCGGATCCAAGCTGCCTGCCATGTCTCTTTCGCTCGCTCGATCTCCTCCTGCCTGATTGCCTGCCTGTTTGCTCTCATTCCTTTTTGTTCTTTTTGCCCCTTTTTAATTTCATGGATGCAGAAACTGGGCTTTGGTGAATGGCGTGCTGTTTACTGCGGATCACAAAAGAATGAGATCATTTTTGAGACTATAAAAAGAGTTTTCCAGGTACATCATCAACATCGCTTCATATTATTAATAGCTTGCTATCATTTATGAAAAAAAAACGCATTAGCAAGAAATGATCTTCACTTCTGTGTTAATAATACTAATCCGTAATTATTAGTTGCATATACGACACTACGTTTCAGCTTTCACAACTTTGCATTAGCTATTTTAAGCCTCCATAAGATTCTTCATGACATTTTTAGGTGTCCGCTTTTTCTGCTAAGTTTAACTGGGGCCAAACAAAAAAAAATCTTGTACATAATCTCTCTTTTTCCCTAACTTAATTGAAAGAAACTAGAGTTCTTCTATCAAGCTTTCAAAAGATTCTTTATGACATGCTTTCCTCAGTATGTTTTGGACAGGAATGATGCAGAGGAGATCCATTTTCCTTTGCATGCCGAGTGTCTAGGATTTGAGCTCCTAAGCATGATTGTCAGCAAGGTGATTTGCTACTTTACTTTCTTTAAACCAGAAAACAAAATCTCTCGAAGTGTAATCTAATTGCTGATTCATCATAACTATTATTCCTTGATCTAGCCAATTATTCTGTTTACAAAAATCGTAACCTTATTTATACTCCTCAGTGAACGAGAACAGTGTTCAGTGGAAATTAGGAAGTATCTTTGTTCTTCTCTATTCTCTCTGTTATTAAGTCACAGTAAAGCAACCTGCAGCAGTCCTCTATTCCTTGAGAGGTAGGTTCTTGTTCAGTTTGGACAAACTGAGCACTAATGTTCTTTTACCATGGTGCTAGGACAATAATTTTTTTGGTCATTCCATGCACCTTGAATCAACCATCTATTCTGCAGTTCCTACTAATTATTCCTTCCTGGAAGGGTCCAGTGTTTCAAAGGTAGCTGCTGCAGGCTCTCTCTCTCTCTCTCTCTTTTAATTGGCTATTTATTGCTGCTGATGTTTTAAAGCTATTTTTTGTTGAACCTTGGTGCAAGATAATGCAAATTTTTCTTTACATAAAAACGCTAGTTTAACTAAAATGTCATGATTTGTTCCTGGTATAATTGTGTAGTATTGCATGTTGGCAAAAACTCAACGTATAGAATAATATGCAACTAGTGTGTATTATGCATTTTAGCTAATTTCAGAGATGAATAATACGACATAACTATTACCTTGAAATGAATCATTTGCAGACAAGGGATACACAATGACAGTTAAAGATTCAATGTTCATGATCTTTATCAGCGTTCCACATGTTCATTTCACGAATGCCTAATCTTTCTTATATATGTAGCCTAACTACTGAATGATGATTGAAATTCAGGTTTAACCATGAACTCATCAAGAAACTGAGCACCGAGTGCCTTGTCAGTGCAAAATCTGGAGTGTATGGCAACCTTTGGTTCTGCTTACCTTTTTTTCTACGGCAACACTTCATGACTAATGGCAGTTCTATTACGATGAAATTCTGAAAGGCATTCTTACAGAGCAATGGATCATTGTTACAAATACAAGTTCCTTAACATAGTTTTCTTTCCTTTTTTGGGGGTCAAAGTATGGTATATCACCAAAGAGATTGCAAGAAAATGTTGCATTATCAAGTTCTTAAGATTCTTACCACGTCACCTGGATGAAAAATGGCAAGGTACAAAAAACTGTCATGTGTTTATACTCTCAAAGCACCTTAACACATCTCTCTCTTAGTCTTAAATGTCATTTTTCCATAATCCATGTAGGAGGTGTTCAGTGGTATATGTAGAACAGTTTGATGAACTTGAAAACTTCCTTGAGTGATTGATCTCGGTAAAATCCTCATGAAATCTTCCACTGCACGTCTAATGGCTGATATTCTTGTTTGTTGCGACAGGTCTATGTCTCAACTGTACAAGCAAAGAATTATCCAATCACCTGCACGCAGTGGCATCCTGGAGGTATGCAAATTTCTCTTATAATTTTTTGTAGGAGTTCCACAGTCGTATGGATGATGATGCATCGAACTGCCTCAGAAAAATTGTTTAAAATGATATATAGATTATAGCTTATAAGTTCACCCCTCGCTTAATGTAGAAAGCCATTTTTGAGTGGAGCCGATGACTCACACAGTGAAGATGCAGTACAGGTGACTCAACATTTTGCCAATAATTACTTTCAGGGTTTGTGGTTCTTACCTTTTTATTTCTACATTTCAACCCGGCACTGCGTTATCTGGCAATTTGTAGATTTGCTGATCATTTTATCATTCTCCTATTAAATCACACCACAAATTAGTGGCAAGTACATATCCATTTTCTGCTAATCACCCCATTGGCTACCTCGTCTCCTTTTCACCTCTTTGGCTCTGATGTCAATCAGCCAAGCTCGAAAGTCCTGAACAGGGGGCTCCTGCAGACAAGGTGCTGAACAACCTAATTGACAACCACACCCCCAGATTTGGAACCTCGTGAGTATCTATGTTTCTGTACATTGCCACTGCTTCCATTTGTATCCCTTCTCCAAATATTAGCTAAATTTGTGCGTGGATTATTTGTAGGAAATCTTTTGACGAGGTGTATAACTTCTCTTGAGATGGTGGCGCATTCCTTAGTATCGGATTGTGTTGTTGTATTGATAGTGTATTCATCCTACATGTAACTTGTGTTTCTTACAATATGCTGATGACACAATTGTGTGTCTGAAACATGATGTTGAAATCAGAAATTTAAAGCTATTTTTATTTGTATGAAATGATGCTGGGCTGAAAAATAAATTTCAATAAAAGTGAAGTGGTGATTATAAATGATTTTGACAATGTGGGACTCATATATCTGAGATTTTCAATTGCCGGGTTGTGTATTTCCCATTAAATATCTAGGGGTAGCTGTGAGCCTAGTAGATTACATGTTGTTGACTGGGTTCCTTTAATGAATAAAAGTTCCAAAAGACAGAGGTGTGGAGAGGCTCTACACTCACTATTGCTGGAAGATCATCCCTTATTACTTCTAGTTTGAATAATGCTCTAGCCTATAGTATGTCCATTTATCTGTTCCAAAGACAAGTGGTCAAATTCCGGGACAAAAGATAGAAGGAATTTTTTGGCAGGGTGGCCATGTGAAAAGAAAATATCATTTGATCAAGTGGATAAGAATTTGTAAAAGTAAAAAGAAGGGAAAGGTTTGGGCATTAAAGATGTTAGAAAGATGAATTTGGAGCTTCTTGCAAGTGGTGGTGGGAAATTAGAGAATGAAAATGGGTTATGGCAAGATATTGTCGGAGCGCGCGTATCTCAAAAAATTCAGTTACAAATGTCAAAACATAAGCAAAGTGATTCCCCTATCTGTCCTGACCTTCTTAAGGTCAAGGACATTTATTTGCAGGAGTAGGAAGATGAGGGTAGGGATGGGCATACAACCTCCTGTGGATGGATTCTTGGCTTGATGATAAACCTCTTTGCTTATCTTGCCACTCTGTTATACAGGTTCTGCAATCAGAAAGATATGGCTGGCACAAATGATTAATGATCCTAATGAAATTTTTTTAGTAGATGGTTGTTTGGTGACCTACTAATGACTGGGTAACTCTCCAAAAGAGATTATCCTAGAATTGTGAGCCCCTGACATGTGTAAAAGATATACCTGTTCCGGAAACTTGAAAAACATGGAAAATTGCACATCCAAATCAACTTATAATGCCTGACTGTGAATGATGTTGGTCATTATCATAAAAGATTTGGGAAGTCTAAAAGTCCCAGCCCAAGATCAAAATCTTTATGTGGTTAGTTACCAATAAACAATTTTTTGACCAAAGATAATATGTTAAAAAGGGAAAGGGGTTCCTACTTGCTATTTTGTAACCAGCCTGAAAATGTTGATCATCTTTTTTATTCATTTGTCCAATGCTAAATGTGTGTGGGCAACAGTAGCTGCAGAGTATTGGAGTAACTGACATTCCACAATCCTTTGATCAAAAATTGGTGGTGGTGTGAAAAATGGCTTCCAAAGATAGCCAGTTTCATGGAATTGGTCTTAATTGCCATTTATTTGGGCCATTTGGAAAAAAATTGATTTGTTTTTTGAAGGGAAAAATTTTAACAATCCACTGGAGATACTAGCCATGCATGTGTGGGCTGAATCATTGGTCAGGTTTGCTGGAAGGAGTGCGAAAAGGAAGCTTGGTCGGTATTCCAGGCTACTCTTCTTCAGATCGGCGGTCAAACTTGTTGCACAAGGAGCTGGTGATCATGGAGGAAGGCTGATCGCAACGGTGAAAGAGGGAGCTGATGATGCCGGACAAGATTATGCTTGGCAGCGATTCCAGGAGTATGATGAGAATGCCAGTATGCTCTTTTTGAATGGTTGATGTAATAGGAGTTTAACTTCTGGGGTGCCTGTTCCCCCTCGCTGCTGGTCTGCCAGTTTCGGGACGTTTTCTTGTTTAATGCCTGAACAACTCTAAACTCTGCTGTATTTCCGTTATTCGTAATGAAAATGGAGAAGCCCCTTGTTCGAAAAAAAAAAAATTTAACTTGTGTTTTTATAGGAGACTTCCTAATTGTTACTAATAATTGGTATAAACTGTTCAAACGATTTTTCTTGTTTTCCAGAAAACACGTGACGTTATATTGAAAACACAAAAACCATTACATAGCTTCGTGGTAGCTATTTAGAGGTGATCTTCGTGCATAGCTTCACTGAATCTCTGTTTCAATGGCAAACTTTTTAGTGGTAGCTATTTAGAGGTGCTGCTATGGTAATGTTCGAGCAGGGGGTTTTGTGCCCGTGTTGCCATGTTGGGGCTTGTCTTCTCGCACCTTCTTTTCTCCATAGTTCATACCTGATGGGCAACTAGTCAAGAAGACGTAAATAAGTCTGCACCTGTATTTCCTTTATTTCGTTAATAAACCTATAGAAACACAAAACTTACTCAGAAAAAATGAGACCAATGCTAGACGTTAATATGCCATTGACACTACTACCACATACAAGTATACAACACATAAAGCCAGTGCGATGCTGACAAACCCAGCAAGTGCTTGATTACCAGTTTTAATACTTCAAAAGGAGAGGCCATTCATAACATGGTCAACCTATATATAAATATAAACAAAAGAATGATAAAGTTAGGTACATCACATCAAATATCAAATACTTTTGTCACATCGACATTTGTCAAAGGGCCATCGACCGCAACAGCCAGTTGAGCGCTGGGCATTCTTGCAAAAACACAAGATAAAAAACAGTTGCACCAAACCATAACACAAGGAATAAGATCCATACTCATCATGTTTGACGACAACAAACAAAAATAGCCAGGTAAATAAGGATGATATATATCAGGCCATCAAATGGTGAAATCAAGCAACATCCTTCACATTACCACACTATTACAATTCAAAACGAACAAATCACATGTTTTCCTGACTGAACAATCTAGCTGTTAACAATGTCAGCAAACACTGGACCACATGGCGGTAACATGTCATTTCACTAAATCTTCAAAAATGAAGTGCATTTCACTAGAATGGCCCCCCTTACACATTTCACCAGCCACACGTCTATTACATTTCATATTCCAATGAAGGTGTTGATGCAGAAAAAGTGGAGCGTGCAATTGAAAGCACCAAGGAATTAGCTATGGACAGATGAATTTCCTTGGCACCGACTGATCATGATGCCCACCAAAGCGCAGAATGAGGCCATTGAAGCTGCTCATATATTATCTGCAGAATTAGGATTTTGCTGGTTAGTTTCATCACCAGCTCACCTGGACTATCATCTATAATGAATCAATTAGCTTGCTGATGTGTCGTCAGAGCATCTTTAGCCTGCTGTCAATTTTCATTAGATGTTCCACGACTTCGAATCCATCAACAAGAAAAACTTTGCAAGTCAATCATCATAGCATATGTGGGTTCAAGCAGATCCTTCGCCATTCTATTACCAAAAGCTGTGGTGGTTCATCGCTGATATCTATGGCTGAGACAGATGTAGCCAAGTCAACTCTATTACAGTAGGGTCCGATTCGAAGCATCTGCTAGCAAGCTCGGCATATTGACTTACTTCATATGTATCATCAAGGTAGAACCTGGCTTTGCTCGGTTTCTGCCCCCACTGTACACATGCAAATAGCGGTGTGACTTTGGGCAGCAATGTTTCTCTTCATGACATCAGCGATATTTTCAAACATGTCTTCATCTGACCTGTCATCACCGATGCATAATACAAAAATCTGCCTTGCCGCCCTTTCTCTTTCATCAATGTAAGTATCTTCTCAGCTACAAGACCTTTGCTAACACCCTGCAGCAAAGGAAGATAATTAAGAAATTAATAGCTGTGCATTAATGCATGTCAGATTGAGAAAATAGGAGAAGGTACTATCATAAAAAAACGTGTTTTCTGTTGAAAGTGCAAAAATTTGGCAATTCATCAATAAAACAACAAGGACCCTTGTAGAAGGACAAGTAAGCAATAAATGAAACCTGAGGTTTCACTTAAACAAATGAACTGGCCAATCTTAACTGCGACTGGTTCATTTGCTAATACACTTTCAGGTGATCCAGCATCTCTACTCCTTAGCCTGGGCAGACCCAAAGCCTGGGTCAGCATGATGCCATACCAAAGCAGTTTCTTTGGTCTCCAATATATAGATCCATAAGTTGATTCTGTATAAAGATTCATCACTGGCTCTGCCATTTGCATCCATCCAAAAGTCTGATGTCTGGGTGGCTCACGCCACCTTTCTTTCGGCCCACCTACAATGAAACATATAGCATTTAATCATCCCACTTAATTTTGAACAATTAAGAAAACCTAATGGAAAGTTCTTGTGCATCTTAATATTCCCAGTTAACATGAATAAAAAAGAATATATAATATTTTCAGTTCTGACTCCTTTTAGACCACCATTGCTATGTGAAGGCAGCAAAGCAGTCAAAGAAACACTTGCGTGCTAAAAATATATTAGCTTAACAATTAGAACAAACATTAAAATATAGTGCTACTGCATCAAGTACATTCTGGCACCAAACAACAAATTGAACAATGCTAAGTGAAAATTGTACCTTAAGATGGCACCGTGTTCTGCTGCAAGTCCTAGCTTTGGGCATGATGCAAACAATGATCCCCAGCTATCCCTACTTCTCCCACTGACAATGAAAACAGTGTTATTGCTATCCGAACATAGGGTATTGATGATTCTCAATATTTTGAACTCGGTTTCTTATCGATTGAAGTCTGTGGTACCAGTGCTGCATCATAATCAAGTAGTATGACCCTACTCTCTGCTCTCTCGTAAGACGCATGATGATTGTATCAAATTAAGCTTTGTGAAATGTGGGTCTAGCGCCACCACCCTAAATCAAACCTGTCCTACACCCCAGCATGGCTTCCTGAAGTGGTCCTTGCAGGCCCTCTCCAGATCCTGGACAAAGCTCTTTGACCAATATACAGCATCGTAACATAAGCGGTAAATGTTTTCCCATGCCTCAGTTGCTTTTTCTTGTTCTGACCTTCGAGGGTGTTTGGCCTCATTCAGTGCTTCCGGCTGTTGTTTCAACATTCCACGGGTTAACAGAGTGCACCACTCAGGCGAGCACCCAGAACTCCGACACAACAAGCATGCTCTTCTTTGGTCCCTCTCACCTCTGGTGTTGCAGACTCTGAGCCAGGTATCCCCCTGCCGACCAGACAATGTATTCATAAGGTGTCAAGTTCATTCCATCCCTCTCACAGCCGCCACTACCACACACTCGGCTATTGTGTGTAATATGCAAGCCTCTCCAAGACTTGACACGCTAAGGTCGATAGAAATAGGGTTATACCCAGTCTGGCGAACTCCCTATTAATCCTGTCACAGCTCTCTCGGAACTCAGCCTGGATGGCCTCCAGCTCCTTACCCTTCCCACGAGGAGGGTTGGCTATCTGCACCAACACAGCTCTCCCTGCCACTTGGGATGCATCCTCAGCATATTCTCAAATGCAAGAAGCTTCAAGTTGATCCCTTTAAAGATATCCCATCATCTACACCAAGCAACACAGCTCCCCTGAATCGCTGCATGGCGCTCAGCAACCGTGTCCTCTGTCTCAGGTGATTGCAGCACCGATTGCAGTTGGCCCATATGGATTCCCATGGGCATGATCTGATCCCAACAGTGCGGCCAAAGTACTCCAATCCAATGTATCCACGCTTTGACTGGTACTCTAGACCAAGCATCCTACTGCAACAAGAGAGGAAGTGCCTGGCATAATCAAGGTGTGGGAAGACCAATGAGATCACAATTGAGTAGTGTCCGTAGAACCTCCTCCCGGACAGGGAGCGTGCGGTAGATCTCTGATGAAGGAAACGGGCTGTGGAGGAAGAAGCCGATCGGAGGCGGTTGAATCGTCGGCGGAGGAAGGTGGGCAGCGCCATGAGATGGTAATCATGGACCCAGACGTAGTCATCCTCTGGGTTGATGACCTCAACCCACCTTCTCGTAAGAGTGCTTGTTCGCGAGCACATACGCCTCCCAGGCGCTGCGGTCAAAACCCCGGCCACCATCGTTGGTTGCAGCCGCCTCGCTGTCGGCAGCGGGACGCAAAGGGGAGCATGTAGCGAAACAGCGAGGTAGCGCTTGCAGAAGCGATGGTAGAAGCGGGTCGCTGAGTTCGGGCGCCAGGAACACGGGGGCACACCGGAAGCCGTCGATGAGCGACTGCGCAGACCCCCTCCTGTTCCTCTCGCGGTACGTCGGCGCGAGCGCGCCGACGAAGAAGACCTCCATCCGTCGGGGGAATCTCCGCCGTGAAAGTGAGGAGAAGCGAGTCCTCGTCCCAGGACAAGGCCCAGCCGCCTCGGGCCGCCGGTGCGGCGGCGCGCGACGATGGGGAGCTGGTTCGCCACGACGATGAGGCGCTCCCCCGACCGCGGACGAGAGGGCGTCGGAGGGGGCGACGCTGCTCGTCGCCGCCGCCTGCTCCTGTCGCGTCGTCGTCGAGGTCCGACAGCGTCCCGGGCACCGGCGACCTGGGTCATCCGCTGTTCCGGAACGACCCCAGCCGCCGCCTCCCGCCGCCCGACGGTCCCAGAAGCGCCGAAGGTGCTGCCCGCGGCGGTGAGGAGGCTGGTGTACGACCTGACACATCATGGCTGAAGCAGCCGCAGCCGCAGCCGCGGGCGCTCGAGTCGAAATCGAAACCCTACCCCGCTCCCTGCACCGCTCGGCTCTCGCGAAATGGGATGGAGGTTTAAAGCAGCGACAGCCAAACAAACTCCTAGGCCGGCCCGCGGTGCGTGGTGCGCGGCGCCTTGATCTGATCTCGCTCGGCGTTTCAATTTCGGAATAGGGGAAGG
This sequence comes from Hyparrhenia diplandra, assembly GCA_015847255.1. Classification (NCBI taxonomy): domain Eukaryota; kingdom Viridiplantae; phylum Streptophyta; class Magnoliopsida; order Poales; family Poaceae; genus Hyparrhenia; species Hyparrhenia diplandra. The sequence continues at coordinate 2,379 of JADLZK010005649.1, read as the reverse complement.
TGGGGAGTTTGGGGGAGAGGGAGGAGAGCGGCGAGGAGAGGAAGACGACCACGGGGTATATTCCACGGAGCGCTCGACCCAGCTCACGGCGCTGGGTCGGACGCCCCGTCACCGACAGAGGGGCCCACGCTCCACGGACGCTACCGGTCCAGTGGGCCGCGTCGTCTGGGGAGGTGCCGCACGGGAAAAGAGGATAAGGTAGTGTGCGCCTTCACCGGCGCCAGCTGGCGCCGCGGTGCCACCCCGACGCCGCGGGACCTACCGGGACGGACGGAACGAATCGGCCCGATACCGCCCGGCCTGTGGATTTTGTGAAATCCTCGTCCCTCCTTATCCGGCGCGGGTTTATGAGCCGCCGTCGTCGTCTTTCTCCGTGATGCCGTCGTCGCCACCACACGACGTACCAGCACAGCTGCACAGCAGCAAAGCCCGCCGCAACAAACCGAGAGGCCGCCGGGGCGGTGGCGCACCGGGGCAGGCGTGAAGCACGTGTCGCGTAGCGGTGGGGGGCATGGGGAACGTGAGAGTGACGACACACGGCCACTGCTGCTACACTGCTGCTATATCTAACCATAATTAATTTTGGTTAGGTTTTTAGTTGGTAAGAAATCGTTTTCGAGCACACTTCAAAAATCACAATTCTATTTTACCGCGCAAACTACCATTTAGAAAAAAAAAAATGGTGCAGCCACTGTCAACAGCCGTGAATCCGTGATAGATAGGGGCAAGCTGGCAGGAGTAATCTCCATCGGTTGACTGACTTGAGCCCCGTGCTGCCTCTGACCGGAACAGTTGTGGCTACGTGGACCGCCCCACGGACGCGTCGGCTAATGCCATGTCAGGCTGTCACCAGGCTATGACTCAGCATCATCCCTTCCATTTCCATTTGCATCCACCAAAGCGAAACACAGCTGCAAAAACAAGAAACCAACAATAAAACAAACACTCCAGCAAACGGCAGAAAGCAACAGCTACTCTAGCCACTCTAGTCTAGTGTAGGTTGCCATCTGAGATGATGAGCAAAAGGAGGTTACTGGGGTACTAAGAGTGAGGTGCACGGGGCACCAAACTTCACCACACCTCATGGTATATCCTTATCTTTATTCGGATATGTCACCAAATACATAATTCCATCAGCAAGTCCTGCCCTACCCCATCATCCAATACCACTCTGACTGCGAATGGGAGCGAAAGTGACGGGCCATGGCCAACTGGTCGCTTTCTGGTGGCTGGAATCTTCCCATTGTTGTGCCATGAGGGTAGAGTGCGAGTGCTCACCTGGTGTGGGGCTCATACTGGCGTTGCGGTTGTGTTATCCATGTGATTAGCTCCTGCCTCAAATCAAGTAAGGTTCTAGTATATTAAAGTGTTTGTTAAGAGCAACTGCTAGTACTCAAGTGCAACTTTAGTAGGTTATATTATATATATAATAAAGATGCTTTGTATAGGATCAGAAATAGTTTTCCTCTCTGCTGAATCCCCCTTTGTTTTTCCCTCTCTCTGAACATGCTAACCAAATGCTTCATCTCGCTCCCTGGTTTGTACATTTGTGAATCATAATTGGTGTCTCTAAATAGATTTACTATAAAAACATGCTTCATATCATGAATCATAAATATTAAATCTCCCTCCCAACCATAAATATTTACACACATCTCACTTCTCAAGAAGTCAACTCTTTTTAACTTAACATCAATACTTATATTTTGAAAGATTAGTTATTATATATATGTCTCCAATATCAATCTAATGATACTTGTTACACATCATAAAACATAATTATTTTTCATGTCACACTCAAGTCAAAGTTAAAATGTTTGACTTTCTCGGTAGCGAGATGTGTAAATATTTATGGCGACAGAGGGAATAGTATATGTGTGTGAGATCAAAACTTGAGGAGCTTATTTATATATGCAGAGACAAAAGATGTTTCAACATAACACACACTGTTGAGAACGATTTGAAACTAGTATTAAGCAGAACACAAGAGATATTTTATACGCATGTGTTTTTGGGCCAACTTGAGCCTTTGTTTAGTTGGCGTAATTTTCTTTAGAAGCAAAAAGTGACTTTTTCCTCACGCTCAGTAGCACTACTCGGTAGCATGCTTTCGCTTTGTCGCTGCATATCGTTCAATTACAATTAACTGTGCCTCAAAAGATTCGCCTCGCCATGTACAATGTAATCCGTAATTAGCTTATTCCTACCTACATTTATCTCCGAACATATGTCTTAATGTATTTAATCATGACGCTGATGGAAGCAGAGTCTAAAAATTCGTACACTTTGATATCTCGCCAACTAAACGCGGCCTTGGTCGGGGAGCGTTGTCGTTAGACCCGGTGCCGCTGTCCACATCGGCTAAAAAGCACTGGATAG
>JADLZK010005648.1:0-396970 GCA_015847255.1 Hyparrhenia diplandra | reverse complement strand
CAAAATGAGGATATCAGTAATCCAGGGAGCTAATTTAATCCATAGGCTATGAAAATTACCAATTCACCAAAGGTTTGTCCAAGAAAAGGAGAATGGTTATGGGGAACAATGGATTAAGAATTACAACAAAATATGAAAGAGGTAATTGCATATGGATCGAGAAACCTGGTTTTAAATTGAGAAACCCACTATGATGCTGGGAGGAAATTAGTAATCCATAGCCTATTAAAAATACCAATTCACCAAAAGGTTTGTCCAAAGATCAATGGTTATAGGAGAAATACAGCAAAATATGAAAAGTAATTTGCATATGGATCAGAGGAAAAAAATCCACCTGTAATCAGATTAAAATACCAATTCACCACAGATCAATTGGAGAAATACCTGATTTCTGAGTGAAAAAATCCACCATAGCCTAGGAAACAATACAAAAAATAGCACAGATCCATTGGAGGCAAACCTGATTTTGCAGAGGATAGACCCAAGGATTATCTAGGAGTAAATTTTCAATATATATAGGTTCTGGTCGAATAAAAATATATCAAATTTAATATCGATATGATATAACTTGCATACAAACAGAGAGGAACCCAACGTAGCTTTCAAAGGTGGAACAAAATAGTTATACCCGTGCTGCGGTGGAGACGATAAACTGAGACGATTTGGCTATGGAGTGCTCCATATAAAGCTGAGCAACTGATGATGCAATTACTGTTTAATCGATCATCAATAGGATCAAGGTAGGGGTGCGAGGGGGAATAGGATAGTGGGGTACCTTGCAAAGAGGTCGGATCCATGGCCGTATGTGGTGGACGCGCCGACGACGGTCCTAGTGGAGTATGAGTTGGGCGGCCGGCAGTAATGGGCATGCACGGCTGTAGGACGGCGGGATGGAGGCAGCGGTTGGGAAGGACCGGGGGACCTTTGGTGGACAGGGGAGGAGAGAAGCGAAGAGGCCGCCGCCCGGATCACATTAAGAAATTTAATATTAAGGTATAACACATTAAGAAAATATCAACATCGGGAGTAAACTATCCTGGAGCTCAAATAGGATCCCAAGAAAAGCAGAGGCCCTCGAAGATTTGACAAAAGTTATAAACCTGGAAAAATGGAGGCAAGCAGATGGTTGAATTTGGCCCACTACATCATCCACAGAGCTTGCACTTTATATACCATGAAGAAGAAATAACACATTTATGCGATGCAAAAGAAAAGATACCACTCAGAGCCACGCTGAGCACTCATTGCAGCAACAATTTATACATTCAGAGCATATAAAAGGAACACGCTGAGTTCTCTTTGAAGACACAATTCATACATTTGGAGGTATAATTTATGGGAGCTCAGAGATATTATAGTAACGAAAACATGATCACAAAAGATGTGCATATCTTTTAAAGTAAAGAGTTGCCGTTATACTAAAATATCTAGATATGATGCACAACTCTTAACTCTCGGTGATACCAAAGACATAATACATTTATTTTAATAAAGTATATGGTAGATGATTGCAGCCTCCTAAACTGTTTATTCGTGCATATGCTACCCTGTAGAAACAGGCTGAAATGCAATGTTTCCCTAGGCGGGTTCGTATGTATCTGATGCCAATGGGTTGGAGGGTCGGGTTGCTGGATGCCACTGACAATGATGGAGGATCAGAGAGTCCGATTTCTTCCAGGTTGAATGATAGTCAGCCTGCAAAAAGTACATAGTGTTGTAGTATTCTGTTGAAAAATATATTTGACTGCATAGGCTCTAACTTTTTTTAATACCTTGAGGTTGATGAATCTGCGAGCTTTCTCAATCAAGTTTGTAAGGTGATCCTTTGACACGCTCAGTAGTTTGGCCGTTGCATTGCGAAGGCAGCTGCATTTCAGCCCTCATGCTAGTCATTTCCTTTCTCAATCAAGTTTGTAAGGTGATCCTTTCTCAATCAAGTTTTTTTTTAATACCTGGATTTCTAGGATGCTCGCCACAGCTGCAGTTGCTGCATGCAAGTTCTTCAATAAGGGTGCACAGTTCTTCCCTCATGCTAGTCATTTCCTTCGAGATCTTGGCACAATCGGAGAATATGTTCAATTTGCTTTGTACAGGTCTTTGAGTTACGCAATCATAAGATAACTGTAGTCTGGTGCCTTTAGTTCGTACCCAGATGGAATACTCACAGCATAACTGTCCTTTAGTTTCCCTGCACCAGCAGATTAGTGATAGGGCAGGGTAAGGGAGTAATTGCATGTTAAAGCAATTTACAAATGTACAAATCATCAGAAAAAGAATGTACATGTTCTTGCTGACCTTGAAGTTGTAACCGGTAATATGGTAAGTGGATCAATGAATATCCGTCGACTATGCGCTGGATTAACAATTGTACATTCAGAGTTAGTAAAAATAGCTACACACACTAAATCATTCAATAATCGATGGATTGCATTTATTTATTTATTTATAAGAGATGGTAATGTTTTGGTGGGGACCTGTTATCCAAGGAATTTTAGCCCATTCGTGTTCTTTGGACCATGGAACCATTTCAAGATAGGGTGCCGAGATCTAACACAGGATTTGATAGAATTTTCGCCTGTGTGAGGGGATCTTCCACATAAAAACACGTAGTTCGGGGATTGATATGATATGTATGATGAATCGATATAGATATATAGCTGATCATTGATGGCTTCAATAATCTCTTGGATTATTGTTGTTGGGATCATGGTCTGCACTAAGCCTTGCAATGATTGCAAATGGAACATGATTTTGCGGATCTATATATAACATTAAAGACAGATGTTTCCATCAGTGCATCTAAATATTTGCCATCAATGTATCTTCGTAATAGTACCTTTTCTGGAAGGCGGCAGCGACATGTTTGAGTATGTGTTGTTGACTCCCTAGTGTTGTTGGATTAGTCTATGAATCATAAAAAGTAAACATGTTAACCATGTCTAAACATTTACTGCATATAAGATATAAGATATTTATGTATGGATAGAGAATTCGATACTGTCATAGTATTTTGCAAATAAACTAATGAATAAGAGGGATAATTTAAAAACTCTTATACTTCATGCACTAACGGCTCTCTCACTAATATTTTTTCCAGGGAACCACAAAACCACTAAACAAAAATTTGACAGGTTTCTTCTCATTACGTACCTCAAAGGTGGAAAAAAAAGACTCAAATATTACTGGAAATTGATCAAAGATGTACAGGTTTAGGGAACATCTTGTTTTGATAAGGAAATGTAACTTGATCATATGATAAGGAAATGTAACTTGATCATATACTACTAAGAAACAGCTATGTACAGAACAATAATATCAGGCGTGGGTGATAAATAAGTGATGTTTAGTATGCATTGACATGTGTCGAGGTATGCAAAAGCTTGGACTACTTTCAGCTTTCCTGTTAGCGTTTCATTTCTGTCACCATACTGAAACTGAAAGGTAGTACTGAATGTGAGCATTTGACAATACTGAATAAAACATATTTGATCTTTGCAATATAACTACATATTCAGTTACTGTGCATTATTCAGAACAGATATGAAATAAAATGCAGAGCAACTACAGGTTAAACTGACAGGGGGATCTAGGTAAAAGTGTATAACTCAATTAGGTGGTGTGGAGCTAATAAACTGCAGAGGAAGTACAGGTTGAAAAACAGTTTATTTTTTACAGGTAAACAGGCTAATTGTTTAATCTCAACTACAGTTCCACCGGCTAACTATACAGGTACCAACGGCTCTCACTAATGAATTTTCCAATGGGACAGAAAACCACTCAACTAAAAAAATTGGTAGGTCTGTTGCCAATATATAACCCATCCAACTTAAAAGATTTTAGAGAAAAAAAAATTCTTCAAACAGAAAGGACAATAGAAGTCTATTTGTTGGTGAAGTTCAAAAAACATTCCATTCGTTAAATTTTTATCTCTACCTCAGACATGCAAAAATGAGGCTCAAATATTGATGGAAAAATGCATTTTCCATGTGCTGTTGAATTCAATAACAAAGGAAACATATTAACCATGATTGAACATTTACTGCATGTAAGATATAAGACACTTATGCATGGATATAAGATTTGGTTTTATCACAGTGCTGTGCAAATGAACTCTTGAATAAGAGGGTTAGTTTTTAAATCTCATACTACATGCACTAACGGTTCTCACTAATGCATTTTCTAATGGAACACAAACCCATCTAACTAAAATTTGGCAGGTCTCTTGCGAATACATAGCCATACAACTTTAAATATTTTAGGGAAAAAATTTCTTCAAACAGAAGGGACAATGGAAGTATATTTCTTGGTGGAGTTGAAGCAAAATTCCATTCGTTATTTTTTTTTTACCTCAGACATGGGAAAATGAGGATGAAATATTGATGGAAATTGATTAAACCTGCAGAGTTCAGTAGGAAACATAATCCAAATACAGAAAAAAGTTTTTAACTTCACTGGAAAAATAAATACAACTGCTCTCTTGCAAAACCTCAGATGCATGGATTGAGAATTAACTAAAAAGTTTGTCATGCAACTAATGAATAAGAGGGATAGTTGTTGAAATCTCACAATTCATGCACGATCGTTTCCGTCACTATAACATTTTTTCAGTGGACAACAAAACCACTCATCATAAACATTGGCAGGTTTCTTCCGAATGTGCAACACAACGTTTCCGTCACTATAACATTTTTCAGTGGACAACAAAACCACTCATCATAAACATTGGCTGGTTTCTTCCGAATGTGCAACACAAACACAGGCACCATAATCCAGAGATAAACATAGAGTTTCAGAGACATCGTTTCAAGACAAACCTGTTTTGAACAGCAAAATTGTGAATAATTATCCAGGGACAATTCCTTAATAAATGGGTCTGTATCATATAATCTGCACAGGGAAAAAATGGCAGCATGAGTGTAGCCTATCACAAATCGGAACAATAGGCTGAATCAGTACCAGTAGCAAGAAGAAATGGATTTGGTACCTGTGCTTCCGTTAGGGATTATAGACTGACAGCAAATCGCCGAGATAAGTGACATATATAGACCTCAAAATGCATTTAGGAGCCATGTAACTGAATAAGGCGGAGGCGGCGGCAAGGCAGCGGAAACGATTGGGTTTAAAGGATAGGTGGCAGACGGGGGATGACGCCGGCGCGAGGCAGGGCGTGCGGGGGGAACGGCGGGATGCACGCGAAAACCAAACGCTCAGGTCCGGCCCGAGCGGCTTCGCGTCGACCGATTCAACCTCAACCTCCGGGCCAAACCGTAACCCGCCCGCCGGTTCGGTGGGGAAACGGAGGTGGGTAGGGAAGGCGGGAGCCCAAAATCGCGGCAGGGAACTAAACGGCCGGGTCGCGGTCGGAGATTCGGAGCTAGGCCGAGTCAGCGGCGCCCCGCGGCGGGGGCGGGTGGGGAAGGCGGGCTCGCGACGGGGGCGCCCCGGGAGTGGGGAGGATGGCGTGGCTTAACCACGCCCGGAGAGAACTCCCTAGTGGGGGTTCCTTTACGAGGGGGTTATAGATGCTCTCTAGCCATGATTACTAGGTGTCTTTGCACTAATCTTAGTATGCATTGACATGTAGTTAGGAGTAACATAGGAATATTCTGTCTATTCTACCTATAACATGCTATCATTGCCTTTTATTCTACCTATCTAGTGGCACACCATGATCTTTGACTTGATTTACTTGGCATTTACCATTATCTTTATTATATGACTTACCCCTATTTAGAGTAGTTAGATTTCATACGGTTTACTCTACATTACTACACAAAAGTGAATTCAATCAATTTACCCATAAGCCTACCCCTTTCTCACGTGGTAAAATATAAATAACGATACGGATTACTCGGTGAAGTGCTATAATGATATTTCTATCTATGCGCTGCGGATATCACGTTCATATTATTTCAAGGATCCAATTGGCATATTAAGAATACCATACACGCATTTCCTAGCGTTGCTGGCAGGGGATGACAACCTAGTATTGAGGTGATCTTTGGAATGTGTGGCATACCTTGGTGCATATCCTAGTGAGATTAACTCCACTACGGATAATGACACTAAGATACACACCTTTAACCGTGTAACCCTTTTTCTTTGGAAGTGAGATTAACTCCACCTCTAGGCTAACATTCGAGAGATACCATTATACATTTAAAGGCGCCTTTCTTTGGGGTTGGATCTTAAATCCATCCTTTAGTGATTGCGTTAAGAAATGTCAGCAACTTGCGCATGGAGATTGTGCGGTGCTCGGAGGAGGATTTATAAGGGTTTCATGCTCACCCCGCGTGGATCGTGAAGGGCAACACGGTAGAGAGTGTCATTGACCTACCTTACTTGTGTGTGGGTTTCTTGTGATACCTCGAGAGAAGGTTTGGCTTTGGGAGCCTTAAACCAAGAAACCACCAAGGTGTTGGTCGACTCAACGAGGACTTAGCTTGGTGAAAACCAAGTGAACCTTCTTACTTGTGTAGCATTCTATGTACACCAAGGTGTTTGGCTTGTGTAGCCTTGTCATTGAGCATCTCTTGTGAGCTTAGGAGGCTTTGTGCTTTTGTTTACTAGAATTATGTAGGAGCTCCTAAGCTTGCTAAAGTACTAGTGCATAGATTTGTATGACCTTGCATTAGAATTGATTAAGTGAGCTCTAGCTTATCCCAAGCACCTCGATTGCTTTGATTTGGATCTTTTAGAGGTGCTTTAGTGTTATAAATAGAGGGGTGTAGTCTTGGCTAAGCCGAATAGTTCAATTTAAGCGTTTAGTTTCGGGTTGGTCGACACAATTAGTTTTAGAAAGGACTATTCACCCCCTCTAGTCCGTCATCTCGACCCTATAACCCCGCTCATTTCAGGCGCCGCCATGCTCCCCAGCGGACTGGGCGCCCGTCCGCCCGGACCCGGCCGGGCTCTCGCCGGCGTGGCCGCAAGCCCCACCAAGGGGTGCCCTAGGTCGCCTGCTCCTCCATGGACTTCGTCTCTCCTACCGGGTGACGAACCTGCTCCTCAACGGATGTGATGTGTGATGAGAATTACTTGGTACAACATACAAGTGGCACGACACAAAACACAAGGGGATGGTAGTGAGGATGTGAAGAACGAGGATACCATGAATACCATTCGTAGTAGGATAGCTGATGCTTTGGTTAGTGCGAGAGAGAAGGCTAGTTATGTTGAGAGATGGCAACGTTGTATAAGCCCCGATAGATATTGTTCTATTTATATGGACCAATCACTTTGACGGATGAAAAACTATGAAAATTATTTTTCCTTGCTTAAATAGTCATTTTTATGTGAATTAGTGAACAAATTAGTTTGTTCACGAGCAATTTACGTATAAACATATCCGCATATTTAGGGGCATTATAGGTATTTTTCGGACAAACAAATTTGCTTTGACAGCAAATCTAACCAAACGGCCTTCTGCTTTTCCCATAACAAACTTATTTACAAAGACAGATGAAACACTGAAATGGTGAGAAGAGAGAGATATGAACTGCCTCACGATATAAGATGATCTCGAGCTCTTTATAGGCGAGCTGTGATGCAAGTGATTTGAATAATTTGATCTTCTGAATGGTCGTGTAGTTATAGGAAAGCAATTAATTAATTAATAATAAGTAAATTAATTAATAATAAGTAAATCTGAACGGAGAAATTGAAATATGGACGGGCCATTCGTCAGCGTCAGACAGACAAAACCGTCTCAGTGGTCAGTGCTCGCTCGAGCCCCCTGGCAACGGCGGTTGGCGGCAATGGCCGCGCTGCGGTTACCAAGAGCTCCGGCCATGGCCGCCCTGGCCGGCGCGGGCGTTCCGTGCCGTCTCCCATACCAGGAGCATCCCCTGCCTCCGCCGGTGCGGGCCCTCCCAACAGGGCCCACCTCAACGCGCTGCTCACCTCGTACGGCCGCCGCGGCCGCATCCAGGACGCGCAGCAGCTGTTCGACCGGATGCCCCACCGCGACGTCATCTCCTGGACGGCCCTCCTCACCGCCTACGCCGACGTCGGCGACCTCGCCTCCGCGCGCCTCGTGTTCGACGACATGCCCCTCCGCAACGCCGCCTCCTGGAACGCGCTGGTCTCCCTCTACCTCCGCGCGGGGCGGCCCGCATGCGCACGCGCTCTTCTGCAAGGCGCCCGCCAAGAACGCCGTGTCCTACGGCGCCATCATAACGGGCCTCGCCAGGGCCGGCATGCTGCGGGAGGCACAGGCGGTGTACGCGGAGACACCGCCGCGGTGGAGAGGGACCCCGTAGGGTCCAACGCGATGATTTGGGCGTACCTCAGGGCCGGGGAGCTTGGCATGGCGCTGAGGGTGTTTGACGGAATGGCGGAAAGGGACGTCATTTCTTGGAGTGCTATGGTTGATGGGCTATGCAAGTATGGGACTGTGTCTGAAGCCAGGAGGCTGTTTGAGGCAATGCCAGAGCGGAATGTGGTGTCGTGGACCTCGATGATCCGAGGATACGTGAAACGTGGGATGTACAGAGATGGTCTCTTGCTGTTCCTGGACATGAGAAGGGAAGGTTTTCAGGTTAATGCTATTACCCTCTCGGTTGTGCTAGATGGTTGTGCTCAGGCCAGTCTTGTCGACGAAGGGATCCAGGTTCACTGCTTGATGATAAGAATGGGGTTTCTAATGGATATATTTTTGGGTGATTCACTGATAATAATGTATTCTCGATTCGGCTTGATGGTTGATGCTAGAAGGGTTTTTTGCTTCATGAATCAGAAAAACATAGTATCGTGGAACTCATTGATCACTGGTTATGTTCAGAATAACTTGATTGAAGATGCTCATGTGCTGTTCAAGTTGATGCCTGAGAGGGATGCTATTTCTTGGGCGTCAATGGTGGTTGGGTTTGCTAATAGGGGTTGGGTGAGAGAGTCTGTTGAACTCTTTGAGCAAATGCCTGTAAAAGACGAGATTGCCTGGGCTGCAGTTATTTCTGGTCTTGTTGCAAATGGAAACCATGTGAGTGCGGTGCGTTGGTTTTGTCAGATGTCACAGGAAGGATGCAGACCTAATACTGTTGCTTTTAGTTGTTTGCTGAGTGCTTTGGCTAGCCTGGCTATGCTGAATCAGGGATTGCAAGCTCATGCTTATGCAGTCAACATGGGATGGATATTTGACTCAGCTGTCCATGCTTCTTTGGTGACAATGTATGCAAAATGTGGTAGGTTGGCTGAGGCTCATCGTGTTTTCGTGTGCATTAGCAATCCAAGCCTTATCGCCACTAATTCTATGATTACAGCATTTGCACGACATGGTTTGGCTGAAGATGCATTCAAACTTTTTAACAGAATGCAGTATGATGGCCAAAGACCTAACCATGTGACATTCTTGGGAATACTGACTGCATGTGCTCGAGCTGGTTTGGTTCAACAAGGTTATAACTACTTTGAATTCATGAGATCAGCCTATGGTATTCAACCAGACCCTGACCACTACACATGCATGGTTGATCTTTTAGGTCGTGCAGGCTTCCTTAATGAAGCACTGGAAATGATTAATTCGATGCCCCAGAAAGATTATCCTGATGCATGGGCAGCGTTGCTTAGCTCTAGTAGACTCCATTCTAATATTGATTTAGCAAAATTAGCAGCACAGAGGCTTCTTGAGATAGATCCTTATGACGCAACAGCTTACACAGTCCTGTCAAACATGTTCTCCTCAGCCGGAATGAAGGAAGATGAAGAGATGGTAAAGGTTGCACAGTTGTCCAACATGGCTAGTAAGAGTCCTGGGTATAGCCTCATCATACAGGATAAGACTACAGAAAATAACTAACACAGAATGAGCACCTTCCTTTACAGATAACTGGCATGTCACAAGACAGGGATATTGGGTACACAAAAAACAATTCTAGTGCCAAGATTAGAGTCAATTTGTATGTTAGTGCAGAATCAGTTTTAATACTTAAGAACTGAGAATGAGGAATATCTGATAAGATGACCAGTGATTTGAAGAATAAAGAGCCAGGTGGATCAAATTTTGGTTAGTCTTTCCTCTTATATCACGTTTTCCAGGATAGATTTTTCAGTACTGCAGCTGATGTTGTATTTGATTAATGGGAATTTTTTTTTTTACCCCTGTAAAGGTAGTTTTGGCAGATGTAATTCTTATCCCCAATGTGGAATATGGTGACATATGGTGCTGTTCAGATTCATTACAATCCTGATGTTAATTGCACCTTTTTCAGAGTCTGGAGAGTTGATGATACTTCTTCAAATAATTCATCTGCTACTGACTTGTTGAACAACAAGAAAATTGTTGACTGCTGTGTGCTTTGAAGAATATTTTGTGCATGATCTATTATCCTCATCCATTGATAGAGAAGAGTCACCGAGTAAGGTAATCTTTATGCTGGTTCATTCATTTTGATGCGACAACCATACCAAGGTGAATTGGGTGATCATTAGGGTTTTCTTTTAGCAATAGAAGCTTCCAAGTAATTCATGGAGGTCCATGGATGTCAGTAAAAATAGAGATTTTTCAAATGAATAAAAAAAAGGGATTATCTGTGACTTGGTTATAGATTTGGAAGGTGGAGTAGGACTAAGGTAAAAAGTTTTTTTTTTTTTTTTTTCTGAGCAAAATGCAGATTAGTGGGGAAGAGCTTAATTACGGGAACAGAACATCAGCTTGCTCTTTGAATAAATAATCATGTTTCATGACCATTCTTTAATTGTTCTAGTCCTCGTCTATTTTTCCATTGGCATTTTCCCAGTGATTTACAGTCTACATTGTGCCAGTCATGTCAAGATCATGACAGTTTTTATATACGTGGTTGTAGTTGAGATGCTTAACCATAAACATCAACACAAGAACCATGACCGTCCAATACTGTAACCAATTTCCTTCCAACCTCAGTCACTCAATTTACTTTTGTACTTATACCAGGAAGTTTGAGACATCACCATAAATATGCCGACATTTGCAATTCAACTTTAGCTGCCATCTGTTTCTGAACCATGGATCCATTTGTGCTCTCCATCCTCTTATGCTCATGGATCTTTGTTGTAGTGTACTGGAGAAGGCTGAGCAGCATGAGGCTAAGGCTTCCACCTGGACCTCCAACATGGCCAATCTTTGGGAATCTTCTCCAGTTGAGCCCTCTTCCCCACAAAGACTTTGCTCGATTTTGCACCAAATATGGCCCCCTTGTCTATCTTCGCCTAGGAACCATCGATGCCATCACCACTGATGATCCTGAAGTCATCCGTGAAATACTCATCAGGCAAGATGAGGTCTTTGCTTCACGGCCTCGGACACTGGCTGCTGTCCATCTTGCCTATGGGTGTGGCGATGTGGCCCTAGCTCCGCTGGGGCCCAACTGGAAAAGGATGAGGAGAGTTTGTATGGAGCACTTGCTGACGACCAAGCGGCTCGAGTCGTTTGCTGCTCACCGGGCTCAGGAGGCTGAACACCTCTGCCAGTTCGTATGGGCTAAATCTCAGTCCGGGAAGCCCGTGAACCTCAGAGAGGTTCTTGGTGCGTTCTCGATGAACAACGTCACGAGGATGCTGCTGGGGAAGCAGTACTTTGGGATCCAGTCGGCAGGCCCTGGTGAAGCAATGGAGTTCATGCACATCACCCATGAGCTGTTCTTCCTGCTGGGCCTGATCTATCTCGGGGACTACTTACCAGCTTGGAGGTGGGTCGACCCTTATGGGTGTGAGAAGAAGATGAGGGAGGTCGAGAAGAAGGTGGACGACTTCCACCAGAAGATAATTGATGAACACAGGAGAGCTAGGGAGGCCAGGAAGAGTCGTTCCTCCCTTGATGACGACGACGACGCCAAAGAAGAGATGGACTTCGTCGATGTGCTGCTATCTTTGCCTGGTGAGAACGGCAAGGAGCACATGGACGACATGGAGATCAAAGCGTTGATGCAGGTATATATGTTTGCTTCTGTATTGCATACCCTGAAATTCAATTCAATTTGTTGAAGCTAGTTATTAGTTTATTTTTCCTTTCTTCTTCAGTAAAATACAACTGAAAGCCTTCACATCTATGTGTGTTCATCACAAAACTAACGCAGGACATGATTGCTGCTGCTACGGACACTTCATCAGTGACCAACGAGTGGGTGATGGCGGAGGTGATCAAGAACCCGCGCGTGCTCCGGCGTGTCCAGGAGGAGCTGGACACCGTCATCGGCCGCGACCGGATGGTGGTGGAGTCGGACCTGGCCCGTCTCCCCCCTACCTCCGGTGCGTGGTCCGGAGTCGTTTCGGATGCACCCGGCGGGGCCGTTCCTGATCCCGCACGAGTCCCTGAAGCCGACGACGATCATGGGGTACCACGTCCCCCGCGCACGCGGGTGTTCATCAACACGCGCGCGCTGGGCGGAACCCACGCGTGTGGGACAACGTCGACGAGTTCGGCCGGAGCGGCACCTGCCGGCCGAGGAAGGGGTCCGGGTGGAGATCAGCCACCTGCCGGACTTCAAGATCCTGCCGTTCAGTGCCGGGAAGCGCAAGTGCCCCGGCGCGCCGCTGGGCGTGGCGCTGGTGCTCATGGCACTCGCCAGGCTCTTCCACTGCTTCGACTGGTCCCCGCCCGACGGCCTCCGCCCTGAGGACGTCGACACACAGGTGTACGGGATGACCATGCCCAAGGCCACGCCGCTCGTTGCCCACGTCGCCACGCCTCGCCTGCCGCCGCACTTGTACGCACCTACGCTGCTGGCAACACAAGCAAATTAAATCCATGGTAATCCATGCATCGATCTTCGGTCGCCATGGTTAACAATGTGACAGAGACAGCAGTGACGAACAAAGAAAGTAGTGACGAACCTCTAGCTATTACTAACATGATGTTCCATATATATACACCACAAACTTTGAATGAAATGAAGTTCTCTGATTTGAATTTGAGATATGTCGATGTTTAATTAACATTATTTAGTGATATTAGTGTATAGCACTATAATGATCCAAGGAGCGGAGAGGTAGCTTAGCTAGGTGGCGACGAAGCAAGCATGGAACGGTTGCAATGGCCGCCGTGGCGAGCATGCACGGCATGGCCAAAAAAACCCTATCCGTCTGCCATTTTTGGCGTACCAATGCATCATCAAAGCTGCCATTACGAGCAACATCAGCACCAGCAAGAAGCTGAACCGCTTCGCCGACCCAGAGACCCCTATAAAACCCCAGCGTTCACTCCATGATCGCAGCTCACGTACTACAGTAACATCGATCTCGACAACAAGAGCACCCGGCAACAATTCGGCAAAGTTAGGGAGAGAGATCGATGGCGATGAAGAAGGGCGGCGCGGTGGCGTTGGTCCTGCTGATGGTGGCGGCGGTGGCGTCGGCGAGGCCGGACGTGAGCTGCGCGGACGTGGAAGCGGCCCTGCGGCCGTGCGTCGGGTACGTGACGGGCAAGGAGGCGGCCCCGGCCGCCGATTGCTGCGCCGGCGTGAAGCGGATCAGGGCCATGCCGGTCGGCACGGCGGACCGGCGGCAGGCGTGCGAGTGCATCAAGCAGGCGGCGGCCAAGTACCAGCCGCTCAACGCCGACGCCATCCGCGACCTCCCGTCGCAGTGCGGCGCGCCGCTGCCGTTCCCACTCACCCTCACCTTCGACTGCAACACGTGCGTATATATATTATCCTCACTCCATTGGCATATATATGCATATATACATATGATTAACTACCACCATATATAAATATAAATACTTGATACTGATTATTAATAATGTTTTTTCCCCTTTGTTTCCCTGACGCAGAATTCCATGAACAAACACATGAAAGACGCAAAGGAGCCATCCTGAAAATGAAGAAAAATAAAGAAAGAGGGAAGCAAGTACAAATAAGGCATGTTCATTCTCAATGAACTAGCTAACTCTTGTAATAAACGCCTGTAATATGTGTAATATAAGGGCCTTGCAAGAGTCAACTTGCTACGTTGTAAACGCCTCTAATAATACTTTGCAATAAGAGGGCCTTTCTACATGCAAGCTGCTTTTTATCCAAGTGAACTTATATATGCTGCTGTTGTAAACGTCTCTACTCAGTCCATCCAAAAAACACACACAATTCTTGATTACCGGGGAGTCACACAATTCAAACTTTGACCAAAGTTATATAAGTACTAACATTGTTGATACAAAAATAAGCACTATTAGGTTAATTAGGTTAATAATAGAATATATATTTTTGTAATAGTTTTATTCAAAAATAGAAATGCTAATACTATTCATTATAGCCTTGGTCAAAGCTGAACTAATTTGACCGACACAGAACCCATAATTGAATGTTTTTTTTTTTTTTTTTTGGAAGGAGAGAACATTTCTAATAAGGGCCTAGATGTGGGAGCTTAATCTTTTTATCTAATAATGTACTGAAAGAAGAAAAACAAGCAACCATCATGATATGGTAAAGAAGAAATAGGAGCCTGGGTCCCACCCATTCCCCAAGAGGAAGAAGAACCAAGGAGCGTGGAAGCCATCATACAAAACAACCTCTTAGGAACATGGCTTTTTTCTCTAAGCGCACGCTCTTCTCCTTCCTTGCACCATTGGATGTGCATGTGGATGAGTACACATCAGGAGATATTGTCTCTCGCTCTTCATGCACATCCATCCCCATGTCTCTCTTCTCACAATATATACATCCCTTCTCATATACATCTAACGGTTCAGAGGATTGGAGCGCTGAACTCATGCATTTAGGAGCAAATTTAACTTCTCCACCAACTAAGAACATCTTAACAAAAATCATAAAATTACCACCAAGTGAAAAGATTGATAGGTGTTCTACTTTCTCCCAAGTAGCTCTTACAACAAATCAACACCGCCACCAATGCATGCTTTGTGTTTGGCAAGCTTTTCTTTTACAACAAAACAAATCAGCACTAGACTGCACATACACTTTGTGACGTGGACCCGCGGGATGCGCATTGAATCAGACTTGAGAAGTGTGCACAACAAATCAAGACCCGTCACCAACACTAGCCAACCAAACAAGACAACCATAGGGAGACCTAAAATAGTGTGTCTTGCCATAAAAACAACTAATAAACATGCCCTAAATGTGCTGGCACGGGGCATACGTAGATGTCAAGTGAACCTACTCTACGTCGAAAAGTGTCAATTCGGTACGGAGGGCGTGGAGACAAGACCACAGCCCAAATGGGCTGTAGATGTTTCGCCACTGCCTTGGTTTAAGTCGTCGTCGTCCCACGCTTGGCTCAACGCCCAGTGTGTCTTTCCCTTCATGACGGGCTGTACGTACGTGTCTTTTTACCCCAAAAAAAACGAACTAAGTGAGAGTTTGATCGAGCTAGACGGTTTTGAGGGCCTGAGGCCGACTCCAACAGAGGGCAAGGTTTCTGAGCCCGAGATAAATCCTGGCCATTGGATGATTTAGGTGGTTTCGTGATGATTCGGGAACTGACATTTTATTTTAACAGATGATAGTATATTAGATGAAACCCTAACTTCCATATACCTGCATTGGCTAGTAGAAGTCATTTCTCCATCCCGCCCTTTTTTCTTCCTAACCAACAAGTGACATCACCATGGCAAATCCAAGCTTCATTCCTCCTAATGGACAGTAAAATGTACTATAGCCCCCCCCTGGTTGGTCCTGCCTGCATGCGTGCATTGAAAATGCAAGCTCCCAGCTCTACGTCGTCCCCGATGGCTAGTCCTCCTCCTCTCCTCCCCGATTCCCATGGTGGCGGTGGCGACGCCCGATCACGCGCTGGAGACTATTCATTATAGCCTCGGTCAAGTTAAACTAATTTGACCGGCCGACGGCACATTGAATGTTTCTTTTTTTAAGGAGAGGACATTTCGGGCCTAGATGTGGAAGCTTAATCTTTTTATCTACTAATCTTTTTACCTACTAATGTATTGGAAGAAAAACAAACAACGATCATGATATGGTAAAGAAGAAATAGGAGCCTGGGTCCCACCCATTCACCCAAGAGGAAGAAGAACCAAGGAGCGTGGAAGCCATCATACAAAACAACCTCTTAGGAACATGGCTTTTTTCCCTAAGCGCACGCTCTTATCCTTCCTTGCACCATGGCACGTGCATGCACATGAGGAGATATTGTCTCTCTCTCATGCACATCCATCCCCATGCACGGCTCTCAATATATACATCTAACGGTTGAGGGGATTGGAGCGCTGAACTCATGCCCTTAGGAGGCGATTTAACTTCTCCACCAACGAACATCTTAACAAAAATCATAAAATTACCACCAAGTGAAAAGATTGATAGGTGTTCTACTTTCTCCCCAGCAGCTCGCGAGCTTGTTTGGGCTGGCTAGTTTAGCCCCCATCCGTCAACAAATCCGCATTGGCCAACCGTGCTTTTTACTCTCACAACAAATCATCCGGCCGTCTAGCGTGTCGGGCAAACCTTAGATGACCATTCGAAATATGTCTGCCAATGCATGCTTGTGTTTGACAGATTTTCAGGATGCTAAGTCACAATGCATAGTATACTCTATGTAGAGTCTGCATTGTGAGTGTCTTAAGAGCGTTGCTTGCCTAGGTAAGTTTGTCGGGCTAGGAAGCAATCCGGACTATTCATTTTGAGTAACCTAGTTAATCAGGATTCGTTGCCACTTGCCATAAAAACAACTAATAAAACATGCCCTAAATGTGTCTCTCATAATGTAAAACTTGCGGCATAGATGTCAAGTGAACCCTACTCTACGTCGAAAAGTGTCAATTCGGTACGGAGAGCGTGGAGACAAGATCGACCACACCCAATTAAGGCCTGTAGGTGTTTCGCCACTGCGCATGGTTTTAGTCGTCGTCGTCCCACGCAATCCTACTCAACGACGTGTGTCTTTCAACGACGTGCAGTGTGTTTTTCCCTTCCAAAAAAAATTAAAAAAAACGACGTGTGTCTTTCAGGGCTGTACTGTGTATGTGTTTTTTTTTTCAAAATAAAAGAAAAAAAGAAAAGAAAAAAAACAACAACAACGAACCAAGTGAGAGTTTGATCGAGCTAGGGGTTGAGGCGCCAAAGAGTGTACTCTAGTCTCTACTAGTAGTCTAGTACTACTGTGCTAGCGAGAAGGGCAAGTCAAAGGAAAAAAGGTTTCTGAAACCCAAGAGAAAGGTTGAAAAACGGATCTTAATTTTGGCTTAGGTAAATGAGCTGACAATCTGTATTGATGGAGACCTCAATCGATCTTCCATGCAAAGATTAAAGAATGGCGGATGGGATTTGTAGTTCGTTTCGTGATGATTCAGGAACGGACAAATTTTTTTTAACAGCAATGGCAGGAGCTCAAAAAATGATATATAGGTATATCTTTTTTTTAGGGAGTATATAGGTATATCTCTGCATTGCATTCTACAATGGGGAAGAATATATTGCCCTGTTTTCTTTCGGTAACTTGATACAACAAGTGACGATCCAACACGATGACAAATCCAAGCTTCATTCACAAATCACAAATAATGGAGAGTAAAAATGTACTATAGCCCGCCCCTGCATCCAAAGTTCCGCCTTGCACTACGTCGTGTCGATGCCGTCGACGGCGTGCATTGCTTGAGTAGGCTCGCCCCACGTCGTCGACGGCGGCGACGACCTCGTGTCGATGCCGTCGTGGCCGGCGATCATCCGGTACTTGTCCCTGCGCGTGAGCCCGGTGCACTCGAACCCAAGCGCGTCGCCGATCACGCGCTGGATGCCGTTCGCCACGTCGACGCTCGACGCGCCGCCGCCGTCGCCGCCGTTGCCACCACAGGTGGCCACTGGAGTGAGGATCCGGATCTCGTACCACGGCGCCGGGTTCATGAGGAAGAAGACGGAGTCGAGCCACTTGTGTCCCCGCACCGTGGAGCCGTGGAACATTGTGCCGCCGGCTCGGACAGCCGTCGGCGTGACCTCGGCGGTGATCTCAGCGAACAGCGGGCTGAACCGGAGCAGGTACGGCTCCCGGCAGGTGGTGCCTTCCGGGCAGACGACGAGGTCGCCGCGTCTAAGCTCGCCCTCCATGATCCGGCTGTCCCTGCCGCGGTCGCGCGTCAGTCGGACCGTCGGGATCGGCGCGATCAGCTCCGAGAAGCCCGACAGGCTGTACGTCACGGCGGTCACCTTCCGGCGTAGCACCGTCGCGAGGATCACCGGGTCCATCAGCGTCTGGTGGTTGCACGCGAACAATGTGCCCGCCGCCGTCGCTGATGCTCCACCGAGGCTGCCGCGGATACGGAAGCCCGTGGCCGCGGCGAGGAGGAGACCGGCGCCGTGCGGGAGGAAGCCGAGGAGGAGGCGCGTCACGGACAGGAGCACGCCGAGCGGGAGCCATAGGAAGATGGCGACGCACGCCAGTGGGTCGGGCCGGCACACGAGGCGACCGTCGTGGAAGACCAGTGGCCGCGGGTACTCGCTCCTCGGCAGAGGCGGCGCCGGCGCCTTCTCCGGTGCGGACACCACGCGGCGCTCCTGGCAAACCTGCAGAAACGCCGGCTGCCGGTCCGCGTCGCCGCCGCCAGCGGCGCCGGAGCAGTAGAGCCCCACGTCGACGATCCGGTCGCGCCCAAGGACGGCCACCAGAGCACCCAAGCTCCGGTCACCGCCACGCACGACGCCGGGAGAGGTCAGAACCGTGCCGGACAACCGGTTCCCAGCGACCACCCGCAGCTCGGTACCGACGATGCGGACGTCGGCGCCGAGGTACTCCCTGACGAACGGCTCCACGACGAGCCTAGGCAGGCGCGTCACGACGTACCTCTCGCCGCCGCCGCTGGCGGCGTCGTGGCGCGCCAAGGCCCGGAACGCGCTGCCCCGGAGGTCAGCCAGGAAGAACCTGGGCAGCGTGGCGCGGGCCACCGCTGTGACGTCGCCGACACGGAGGCCGGCGGTGGAAAGGAAGGTCATGGCGAGCAGCGGGAGGTCGTCGGACGAGAAGGCGACGCCGAGCAGCGCGACGAGAGGGTACGCGGCGAGCAGGAGCAGAGCCCTCAGCGGGCCGCCGGCCTCGAGAGCGACGAGGAAGAAGTATGGGAAGAGGCTACCGGAGATGAGGAGCGTGCCTTCCATCTCGGAGGCGACGCTGGTGCACCGGTGAGAGGCAGCCATGGCCGTGTGTGGGTGGGTGGAGTTGGAGTGTCACTTGGCTACTACTAAAGGAAGAACTGATTAAGCTTAAATAATTAGTGTTAGTTTCGACATTGGTGTCTGACTATATTGTAGTACATACACTGCTCTCTCCATTTTTTTTTTAATTAATTATTACGCACTCTTGGTGCCTGTACCTTGAACCTGGCACTGGAAGTTTATGCACTGTGAACCGTTTGAGGCACTTGAAGTTTGATACATTTTGTCACAAGGATGTGATCGCCGGTCTTAATGGGAGTTTCATGACAATGGGAGTTTCATGACATTGAATGGGCATGGCATGGCATGAACTAGACGAGAAAAAAGAGAAATGAAAGTTTCATGGGATGAAACTAATCTATGCTTTTCCCAACTTATTGAGTCTTGGAATTTGGGACATGAAACCTTCCAATGTGACTGTATTATGTGATGCGGAATTATATAATCACAAGCAAATATGTATTTTTTTCAACACAAACGTTGTTATATCAACTCTCTTTTTTTTAAAAAAGGTTATGTATATTAATTAAGTAATGAAATGTTTGCCCTAAAGAAATGAAATAAGCCTTATATACTTGTAAACAGAAATGGTATATTCGAAAAGATATACTTCATGTTCCACTCATGATTTTTTGAGGTGTCTATTATAATATAATTGTATAATATAACAAGTTTCTGAGGTCATCAAAGGTACTTTCAATCACAAATAAATGGCCCTTTCGGGTTGATCCTT
Organism: Hyparrhenia diplandra; assembly: GCA_015847255.1. Taxonomy (NCBI): domain Eukaryota; kingdom Viridiplantae; phylum Streptophyta; class Magnoliopsida; order Poales; family Poaceae; genus Hyparrhenia; species Hyparrhenia diplandra. The sequence goes on along the minus strand of JADLZK010005648.1, from coordinate 377,152 downwards.
ACAAAGTTACACACGTTTACATCTACTTTTTATTATATTATAATGTATCTATAAAACATAACTAAGGTAGTAGCTTCTAAAATTATTTTTCAAGAAAATTCTATTACATATCACTTTCAAACATTCAAACCCATATAAAGTATTTTGTAGTCAAAGTTTGAAACCATTGATTTCATACGACCCGACTTAGGTCTAATTGGATGTGAGAATCGATTCCGATTCTCATCAAAATCACTACAAACTTTTCGAAGTGGTCAAAATATAATACTGATTCTAGATAGAAACGTTTCTATCAATTCATTACAAGAAACGTGCCCTTATTTGCGGTTAGAGTAAGTATATTTCCTTATTTGCGGCTGGAGTGAGTATATTTCCAAACTAGATCTTTTGAAATTATCGACAATGTTTTTTTTTTTTCTAAACTTACCCGAGAATAAGCATTTTTTTTTTCTACTCGAGCATTAAATATGTATCTCCTGTAATAACAAAGATAAACCTTCTAGCTTGATACTTTAGATTAGATAAAATTTCGCCAAACTTATGGAACAAGTATGAAAACACCATAGTCTTTTTTTTTTTTTAAAAAAAAGGCCTTAACATATGATTTTATTGTCTCAAATTTGTATCGGGATTAGGCTCTAGAGAACAGAGATAGTGAATACTACAAGATTAGTCTCTTGTTACAACGATGATGGCGTAATAAAATAAGGATGCTAAGGCATCTAATAACACTATTGTCTCTGGTAACTAAAAGTTAAATCTAATCCAAACCATAGATCTTAAATCATACGGATGGGAAAATCAGCCTTGAGAACCACAAAACATGGGTGTTGTGTGCAGACTGTCCTGATCACCAATCAAAGCTCAACTTTGGATCTCATGAACACCTTGTGTGTACCAGAAAGGGATGTTGCCTTGCCGTACTTGGAGGTACTTTGATGTGATCCTAAAACCTACTGCCTCACAAGTCTAATTCTCAACTGTTATTTCTGCAATTCTCAAGATGTTGGGCGTTGGACTAGAATGGCTAGAAAGTTTGGGAACATGATGCACCCAGAAGCAGTGAAGAACATGCCGACTATACGGATACGTCACATGAGCATGGGACCTAGAGAAAGAAAAGACTTCGTGCAGGTTGGTGTAGTTGGGATACGATGTGATATGCCCACATCCAGCAAGTTCCTTGTGACAAATATAAAGCAACAGAGGTCAATGGTTATTGTGTATCCAAAATGACAACTTGCATCAGTTGCATGTGACAAAGTATACTTTTTGTGTGTTACAAATCGTAGCTACATGTAAATATGTTTGACGCCCACAAAGATCTCATGAAAAGCAGAACGAAAGAGGTGTCAATATATGTGGAATTGAACAAGTCTTCTTTTTTTATAGCCTCCAAGGTAGCAGCCATAGATATGAGTCAATTAAGAATCACATGATTTTTGTAAAAGGATTTTATAGAAAATTTGCTAGGTTCCTAGAAGAGTCAGGAAAAACCTCCATGATTCAAACAAGGGTCCAAACCTGCTTCCCAACTACCTGGTCGGGGAACACATTTGTCCAAACTTTAGATGATTGCCTACGAAATATCAGGATTAAGAAGTAATTGAGGCCATAACACTTGGAAGCCTAAAATATTGCCCTAAGCACAGGTTTACATCATGCAGCTGATATTCCCAGTAAGGATGCCCATGATTTAAATATTTTTTAAATTGCAACCAGCAAATCTACTTTGGTGTTTGATAAGCTGCCCAACCCGACCAAATGGTCAAGCTCTCTGTCATTTTGCTACTGTCAGGAACTGTGATGCAACAGCTACATGCACTTCATTAATTCATCTAGTCTAGGCATATAATGCTACGCTAATCCTATGAAACACAGCAAGCCAGGAGGCAAAGCAAAGCCAAGGCAACCCTTTAATTTGGACCCGCAAGCGTTCGCAACATGAGGATGGCTGCGCTTACTGGGATCTTTTCACAACACTATCTTTAAATATAAGAAAAATAAAGTCGCGCCATGAGGACTGTGACCACCCAATGCGAAGTTACCGCGAATACCCGGTGTTCGGACTTGAGACCAAGAAGACCACGAAATCAGGCAGCCAAGGACTGATGAAGGAAAACAACCCTTTAACCACGAAGATATTAAAAATATTTAAAATAGGAGGAATTGTAGAAAGCATTTTAAAATAGAGGAATTGTACTGGCCATTTAAAATTGGAGGAGGGTACACCAACAAGTAACAGGCAGCATGGAAGAAGTTGTTGTCAAAAGAAATGAAACCTAACATTTACCTACCCCATCCTGAGTTAAGATTTGGGTACCTGGCAGTTTGCTATCATTTGGGTATTTGACTGATCAATCCAACTGAAAGAACACAGAATTATGTCTCGTTGCAGTTAGAAGCATATGGTTGTGAATTTATCACAAAAAAGCATGGGAATCAGGAACCAACTTGTACTATATTGTCATTTAGTTGCTGATAAGAAAACCCAGTTTTACAAGTGAAAGGACATGAATGGTCCAGGGAGATAAACCAGAAAATGCTTTAAGTTGGTAGTTTACTGAACTTGGCAACAAAAAGACCACTGGTTTGTGAAAATGCGGGATCAAATCGCAGTGTTTTGGGGATGCCGCCACTTCTGCATGGCCAATTATCAGCCAAATCGATCTTCTGCAAATCTGCAAGTTCCAAACGTCACATCAAGGGATAATTTTTCATGATCCGGACATCAGGGAATAACTGGAAAAACAAGCAACATATACCGGAAGGATATCAAGGAAGTTTGGCATTAACTGAATAAACTAAAAACAAATATCATGGATAACTTCCATACTCCAACTGAATACTCAAACCTAGTTTTGCACTTCTCTAGAGAAGATGCGGTCATTTTGAGATAAACAAACAGTGAAATATCAATAGTTTCCAAACAGAAATGTTTGCACTTTTAGAGTCGTCCAATTACAACAAAATAAAACAAAAAAAAAAAAAAATCTTTTTTCATCTCTGCTATTTATTCTGTATTTGGCTCTTTGCATATTGGTTGATGCTATAGAGTTTAGAGTTTTATTAGTTAAGACTTCTCTAATGTTGCCTACATTGAACAATACGTAACCTACAACAGTCATCCTATAAATCACTGTTGAAAAAGATCCAGCATGTTGAGACTAAATCAAAACGTTATTTAAGATGCCTTGCTAAAAGGCCAGGATGAATTCAGGATGAGGCTTGTCAAGACAAGTCCAGTTAGGGCCTGATTGGTACCTTGAATGCTCCGCCTGGCTCGTATGTCTAGACCAGGACGAGGGCCTGGCTGCATTCCTAGGGAGCCTGGCTCGAGCAGTACCATTGGATGATCAGAACCTGGCCAAAGTGATTGACCAACCAACCAAACAAATCGTTTTTTGTATGAGTGGGTGCAGTGCTGTCGGGATGCACCTTACCAAACACGCCCTTAAGTTCTGCACACAACTGGTCAACTATATTGGTCCAGTCCACTGGGCTAGCTACAAGAAGACCGAGCCAAGAAAGGTTGAAATGGTATTGCTTGACCAAATCTGGTCACATACTAATCTAAGCTCGGCTGATTTTGCTCCAATCTCATGAAGACATTAGAAAAATCAAAATGCATTGTACATTAAATTTTTCTGTAAATGTACCTAGCAATGTTTTTAACAGTAAGATCCACTAAACATATTTTACACAAATAAAGAAAATTATTTAGGAAAGTTAGAACAGCCAGGACACACATTCTAAATAAGAAAAGAAGCCCTTACTCTGCAAACTAAATAGACAAAATCACTGAACTACTGAAGTCTTTGTACCTGCAGAAGGGTGTGTTGAAAGGAATTGCTGAATCACGCTCTCATTTTGCGCAACTGTCAAGCTATTTGAAAACAAAATCAGTAGGTATTACACAATATAACATGACAATGCCACAGGAGAAGGTATAAATTTTGGTGAGTCAGAAATAGATAAGATTCCAAGTATGTACTCCAATGAGGCCAATTTCCCAGAACAATATTACTCACCTGCAAGTACTATATACAAGTGATCCACCGGTCTTCAACAATTTAAAACCGTTTGTGAGAAGATGTAACTGCATAACAAATGAAAATTATAAAACCATCTGTTGAGAATATACAGCATAAATTTCATTAGTAACGGAACAGAAACTTTAGTGCAAGGACATATTAATAGAAACCCGAGACATATTAATAGATACCCCTTCGGCCCTTCTGTTCCAAAATGTAAGTTGTTTCGCTTATCTAGGTAAATAGCCTTTTCTAGGTACATAGCCAAAAAGACTTACAATTTGGAACGGAATTAGTACCTAACTGGATCTAAAATATAGATACTGCCTGCATGAAAGAGGTACCTGAAGCTGAAGAAGGTTCTCAGTTCTTTCAGCATCAAGTACCTTGGCGATCTAGAGTTTTCCATCCCCAGAATTCAAATTTCTGAATGTGTTTTATGGAACCATCATGAGTACACTCTGCATCCACTAGGACCTGCATATGTTTCATCCAAAGGGAGTGAGAAGCATGCACATGCTGCTTACTAGTTGCTACGGGTTGTTCTAATAAAATTTATTAGTCATCACAAAAGATATTTGCACCACAGCAGATGAAGATAATAACTTAAGTGCTACCAAATCCGAACTGCTCTTCAACTCAAATAATCCTAAGCGTATTAAATCCAAGAAAAAGGTGCTAATACGCTGTTGTCCAAGCAAAAGACGCTAATATGCTATGAGATTACAATGGAATACCTTATCATAGCCAGATGTACAAGCTTCATCATCAACTGATGGACAAAAGACATCAGATTTACAGAGTCCAACTAATCCTGAATGTTTACCATAGTATATCAGTTCAGGTTCTGAAGTTGCCAGTAGGTGCTGTGGACCATTTGCATTTGCTTTCTTAGTCTTCTGCCGATCCTTCCATGATCTCCTTGAAGTCCATTCTGGGAATATACTTCCATTTTCTTCAACGCCAATTGGCCCTGTGCCAGAAAGCAAGCAGATGTATAAACTCAAAGAAAAAAAATGATATTTCCATTCCTGTTTTGAAAACAAGGAAACATAAAAGGGAAGGAGTTCCTCAAAACCAGAATACCTTCCATTCTTCGCATTCTGGAATTCACAGGTAAAAGGGAAAACAAAGTTCCATCAGCAACAAAGAGCCGAGTACGGTCACCAAGACAATACTTTTGCAACATTGTACGACAGGCTGCAAGACGGTGCTTTGCAACATCAACACCAGTCAGAGAACCAGTGGTTCCAAGCGTATCTGCGAGCATGCAAAGCTTTGCACCTTGCATACCAATATACCATATATCAGCATTGTCAGCACAGTGAATAACATAAATATTACAAAAAGGAAAAACCTAACAGAAGGTACAGGACTAATAGCAAGATGCTCCATTTTTTTTTTTTTAAAAAAAAAACAATTGTACATGCTTATTGAAATTGAGGTTGTAATAGTCCAAATAAAACAGGAACGCAACTGGGGTCACTAGATATGGAAAGTCACACTAGCAGTATTTATAAATGTAATAGATGATTCTATAACAATAATATAATAGACAAAGATTTTAGAAAGATTACATAGTCTGGCTAAACAGCTGTAGCCTCAAGTGTCATAAGTAACATCCTCTTCTCTCAGAGTAAAGTTAAAAAATAAATGCAGGATGCAACAGTATGCTGGGGAAAACACAAAACTACATGTTGCAGCCTGTCGTTTAAGAAGAATAGCTGAAACTACAAGTGGTTCATACAAATGGAACATGTGGCCAAACAGATAAAACAGGATCAAATGTTCCCTAAACAAAGATCAATCACTCTGAAACTGACTTCATGCTCTTATGGTAATGGTAATGCATTGATGTAGCTCTTTCACACTGTGGCACCCATGCAGTTCACAAAACAAGCACAACACATTTGTCATTATCATATCCATTTGACACTAAGAAAACAATGCTCCAATAAAAATTATTCATATGGTAATTAACCTGGGGCAGCACAGAGGTCAAGAACATGGTCTCCAGGTCGAACATCAAGTGCTAATATAGCAGCTCCAGAAGCAGCATCAATTCCATAGATCTGCAATTCATTTAAAATATGTTCAGCTGAAGCAAATGGAAGAAAATAAAAACATGATACAGCAATTGCAGAAGCAAGTACTTGTTGAGCATTCAGCATAAGTTGTACTCACACCCCATTGTTAAGAATTGGACATCTTATGTACTGATTTAGTTATGTTTGACTGCATCTCATCTCTTAAAATATTTATACTTTTTAAAGAAAATGGAATGCAATTACCATTTAGGGTGATTTTTGTAAGAACTTGGCTGTGTGTGATCACAGATACCAGAATCAGAAATATTGTTTTTTTTTTCTAAAAAATAGGGTAAATTTACAGACAAAGACACCTTGGAAAAGTTACATGTTGACAACACATGCCATCGATTTATACTAGCGTGGCATATTCATTTAAAGAAAGTATATAAAAAAACAGTTACATCATGCTTGGCATTAAACAGGACAGCTGACCAACAAAATGTAAATTCTTCTTACCTTCCCTTGCTGATAAGCCTTGGAACCAGCAATCTGAATTTCCGGTGGAATCGCATAGAACCCTGGCAGCCACGAAACCTTCTCGAGGCCACACTTCAACTCGGCTTCGATCTCTGCGATCTGGGACTCCATGCCTGGTTTCAGCCTTGGGATTAGAAAAACTAAATCAAGCTCCCCAATTAACATACCTAGAAAAGGAATTTAGAAGATACTGTAATGCAAGACAATGCACAACAAAGGGGCCCTCAACCTCAACCTGTGCAGAGATTCAATTAGCAAGCACGGGTGGGTCAGTCAGTGTTGGGCCGAACCTCCTGCCCTCCTCACCTTATGTAGCGAGGGATGGTGGCTGCCATTGAGTACACCGCAGGGTCCAGGCCATTCTCGCTGAGGAACTCGAGGAAGGCGGCCGGCAGCGGCAGGGGAGCCGTCTGGTTCTCCTCTCCGCGGTCGGAAACAGAACCTTCTGGACAATCCGGCTCTTCCATTCTCTCCGGATCGATTTACCCGAGAAGGAACTGTGCGGCAACTTGAAGACTTCAGAGAATCCTGCAAAAACAACTTCAGAACGGAAACCGAGCCCAGCTCGAATCACTTGTGCGCGAACGGACCTGGTGCTTAGAGGATGGGAAGGCGCCTCGGTGGTGCCAAGGCCCGCCGCCAACACCGCCGCAGGGCAGGCCGTGGCAGCCGCTTGTTCTGCTGCCGGGCGCCAACGCAGCTCGCCGCCGCCGCCCGGGATTGCGGTTTGAGTAGGGTCTGACAAGAGACGGTTGGACGGACCCCAAGTGACGGCGGGGTATTTCCGTCATCATTTTACTTGCCTTTTTGTTTTTTATAAAAAGAATATTTTTTAAAATAAAGTACTTATTAACACGCATGGATCTAAAGTATGAATTTTCTATAAACAATCTTTTTTGGGACTTTGGGCTGCGGATTATCGCTTGGCTTGCAGAGAATTATGGGTTCCACCTCCCATCCGTTGAATAATCTTTTCTAAGAAAAAAAAAATAAAATTGAGATCATCCTCATCTGAATAATCAGATAATTTGAAACATACATTGCAGAATCAAAATCCTTCAAACAAGCTGAGAATTGCTGGATTAAGAAATTTACATATCTTGTATTCTTTTGATCTGCCAGAATACCATACATGTATATCTCATTACATCACATCTCATGATCTCCCAAGCAACCATGTACAAAAAAAGATTCAGGGCTGCCATTTTGAGCACCTGATGAGTTGTTACAACAGTTCAAAAGAAAACACAACTTTACATGGCCTAATCTTCATCTGTATGGCGTGCTCCCACCTTTTTGAGCAGCAATATTACAACTTGTGAAGGCAGCGTATTATCTTGACTTCTTGAGCATATCATTGTACAAAATGTCTTCCCTCCAGATCCGAGGGAAGGAAAAAGAATGTATAGTCCAAGGAGAGCTGGCCAACCCAGCAAAAGAGAGAGCACAATTCTCCTGGATCACAAGTATACGCAAATATATCAGGAAAATTTTGCAGATGGCATATGTGTGCCTGGTGCAGTAGCGACATCAATAGTTTATTGTTACCTTTGTGAAAAAGAAAAGTGTTTCAAAATCTCACTACTTTGGTGCTATGAAACTTCTTTTGATGAGTTCATTGATAACACCACATCTCGAGTGCTTCCTGAGATGGCCTTGATCTCGTCACCTTGTTGTGGGTTCTCTTGGGGTTTTACCTTGAGCTTGTGGTTGTTATATGCAACAACACCAGCTATGGCTGCAGAGACGAAGGATTTTTTAAGTAAAGCAGACCAATAGATACTGAAGGACCAACCAATGTTAAAAAATTCAGAATTCATTAGTCAAATACCTATGGCATAACCAATTATGTTTATGAAAGTAAGCCGTGTATCAGCAAAGATGGCAGCTGACAGCAACACCACGGACCAATCCCTCACAACTCCAGTAACACGAGCTGTCAGTGCACTAGTCCGAGATATGACAAGGAAAAACCGACATATTGAGTACGAAAGTGCACAGGCAGTTTAAGAACAATGTGAATGGCGGGAAGTTCCATGAAATACTATCATCCATCTTTGGCTTCTCTAAGAACAACCAGGGAATAAAGAGGCATACAGCACTGCAGGAAAAACATAGGTGAAAAATTAAAACAATTGTCGGTATTTTCAAGTTAATTAATTAGAATAGCGAATGGGAAAACAGACCTGCAAGGGCTAACATAGTACATCATGGATATCAAGTTCAGCTTGACACCCTTTTTCTTCAGAAATATCTCAATGAAGATAAGTCTTAGGGCTTCCGCAACAACTCCACCCATCTGGTAAACCACTCCAACCCAACTGATTGTAATTTCACCAACAGAAGCCACAATAACTCCGACACTGATAACAGACATGATAGAAAGCATTTTATAGCTCATTTCTTCCAGGCCAAATGCTGCTCCAAGAAGAAACACAGCTACAGGCACTGTAGCATTCAATGAGAGCATATTAGCATCACATGTAAGTTTATCAAATCCCAATATTTTCCTCACAATCAAAGCTGAGGGTAGCACACGTACTTATTGCCTTCAACATCTGTGCAAACGCAACAGATATGTAAAGGTACGCACTGTTCCCTAGCCAAAGTGTCATCGCAAACATTGCTCCAATTGGAATGACTGAACTGATATATCTGAAAGTTCAGGGAAACTAATAAGGACTAAAGAAAAGGCAGTTCTTGTACTTACAGTGAATCAATAAAACCATGAGTTCGAAACAGCATAGTATGGACAAAAACAAAATTTTGAACAGTACAGTAGGAAGAAACTGACGAATTCTGATAAATACTAAACCACCCAAGTTCAGTTCCTCATCAAAATGAATATGGGTGTCTATTTCTTCTTAAAATAGTTCCTCCTAGGTGTTTAGGTTTTCATTTAAGAAACAGAGTAGAAACCAATATGCCCACAATTTCCGTATCTAAATCAAAGCATTTCCTGAAGGATATGAAGCCTACTCTTTCAAAAAAATTCAGATTTTTGACCAAAAAAAAATGGTCCAATTGCCAAGAATTGTTCGACCAAATTCAAAGTAATTAATATGCTCATCCGCCAACTTTGATATTTAAAAATACAGGTCACTCATTAATCTCAAGTTCATGACTATAACTTTTCCTTTCATGATGAGAATGCTACCCTGATTTCTTCAAGATAAAATCAGTATTTCCTAAAGCCTTGGTTATGAATATTAGAAATTTAGAACATAACACATTGTACAAAATTCATAAACTGCCTCTGTGATATGCTTATACAAAGTAAGATAGACATGTATATGCATGTCATACTCAAGGTTGGACAGTTAATTAGAATGAAAGTAGTGCATAAGCCTAAGGAATTAGTGTGAGCCGATCAGCCGAGACTCACATATCTGTAGTCATTCCCTCCTCAATCTTTATGATCTGGGAAATATTATCAATACAGAAGGAAAGAGTAAGTGTGTGCGCAGATCTACAGAATACCCAAGGCAACAAATGGAACCACATGAAGACTTGGGCCTATAACTAGTAATATAGCAAGCAAACTGTGTTCCAACACATGAATAATTACCTTGAAAACCTTTGTAATTGCAAAGCATACTACAGACGAGAAGACCATGTGCAGCAGAGTAAGTGCCACAGGGTAGGGGAAGTTGATCTCTTTTGAGGACAAGACCCACTGCACCAAGGAAAAACCAAGTACTAAACAGTTAATAACACCTAAAGAATAACAAGAATACATTAGCAAAATTCATTGAGGGCACACAGTTGGTCATCATATAAATGGGAAATTAGTCTCTGAAATGAATTTCGATGCAACTGCTAGTGTAGTGAAATTGCATTAGGCAAGATAGTATTGCGAGTCCACCGAAACTATTATTCAAGCGAATAAAAGTAGTTTAGCAGAATTGACACATGTTGAATTAGAGTGTCGCGATTGAAGCCCAGACCCGTGCATTACAATGTGATGAAATCAGACAGAACCAACTGTCCTAGTAATTGATGACGATTCATCCAAAGAAAAAAAAAAGTAACCATGACTTATTCAATTGTACCTTCACATATGCGCACATGGAAAGCAAAAGGGAAGCTCAATTTCTTATTACTGAAGCAGCTCTTCACTGCCACATGCTGAGAGTAAAGTCAACCCGTCCCAACCAACCATCCAAAAGAAGTTGCACAACGTGTGCCAGCAAACCAAGCAACGAAAAGGGGTGAGTTACCCCGATCTCAAGCTGATGAAGAGCGAATTCGAAGGGAAAGGGTTATGCACATGAGTGACAATCACAGTTGTCGAGACGAAACCTGTGTAACAGGACAGGATAATTGGCAGCTACGAGCATAGCAAGCAGCAATTCCATTCCCTGATGAAACCAACAACTAAATCGGGTAAAGCTGACAGCACATGAGCAGCTAACTAATTGGCACGTTATCCCTCCCCCTGAGGGAAGTATGGAAGCACTAACTAGCTGATAAGCTGAATGATAAACGAAGCAGCCGCTCAGAAATCAGAAACCAGAAACCAGAAATAAGTTATAAGATACTTAAGGCTCAGCTCAGGTGTCGCATCCAGGATCCTCATCGTCAGGGAAGGAGGAAGCCGGTGCCAAATCTCAGCGCGCTGGATCACTTACTCAGTCAACTCCATGGCAGTAGAGACGAGCGCATTCATTGGCGCCCCGCCTCCTAAGAAACCCATCAGGAAAGAAGCCAAGAACCCATTCCGCCGCAGAAAGCGGGCGGCGAGTAGGGGAGGGGAGGGAGCGAGTTGGGGAATCTGTGGGGGAAACTCAAAGGTGAGGTGAGGCGCGGCGTGGCTTGCCTTGTTGAAGAAGATCTGGCCGCCGGAGATGGCGATGTAGAAGAGGAGGTGGAAGTAGGTGACGGCGCCGTCCCTCCACGCCGCCGCCGCCTTCCTCCTCTCGGCCGGAGCCGGTGGCGAGGGAGACGGCGGCCTCCCGCTCCCGCCATTACCTCTCTCCATCGTGCCTCGCCGTGTCGTCGGTCGGTCGCCGGTGCTCGGTCTGGGGGCTCTGGGCTCTAGTCCTAGACTATCTGCCTGCCTCGTGATTCGCGTCTCCGAGAGATCAAGGGGAGGAATGTTTGCGTGCACTGGACACACGGGACCACACTCCCGGTATGGCTCGCTGCAGGTGGGCCCACTGCAGTTAGGCGAGTCCAACAAAGGTAGGCAAAGGCAGTCTTGGATTGGTGCGGTGCCGCCGGCAATGTTGGAAAGCCAGCACGGCCACGTCGTGTCATGTGCTTTCCACTTTCCAAAGTCCAAGAAAAAATGGCGGTGGTGGGTGGGGACGGTAACTAATTCACCGAACGAAACGGAACGGAACAAAAGATTAAAATTCCTTTGAATTACTGTGGGGTGTTTGAAATTATTGGAGGGGAACTAGCATGAGATTATACTACCATTTATTTATGAATAAAGTTTCATTTATGCTAACACTCCCTTGAAATTCTAGTAAGTAATTTTTCATGTGCTGTATCCAAAATTTGGATCACTATGAAAAACTTTTGTCCAAATGGGCGCTACCCACTGTGATTTGACCCACCGGGTTCAAATCCTGGTGGTTGTACCGTTTCCTGAGATTTTTTTAGGATTTATCGACGTTATGCATTCAGGGGTAAGCGACGTTCCCGTCGACGACGAGGCGCCAATGGTGACTTTGGTAATCTCCAGATCTGCCGAGTGCTTAGTCCTTTGAAGGTGCTCATAGGGGTAAAGTTTATGTATGTGTATTCATAGAGGATATGGGTCAACTTCTCTACCCATGACCTATTAGCTTAGCTGCCGCATTTTATTTTTTTAGATGAAGGTAGCTGCAGCATTCACGTAAAAAGCAAGATGCATGTTCTTTGTTTTGTTTATTTTCTTGCATATTGTACTTTATGTATTCTAATTGTATTGTGTCACGATATGATTGACCGGGTTTAAAAAACCCATGGGTTTGCGGGTTTGGGGAATACATGCCCAAACCCATGCCCATAAACCCGCTGGGTTTAGCTTTTGTCCCATTAACAAACTCATGGATAGAGAAGTTGACCCATACCCTTACCCTAATAGAGCAAAAACCCATCGGGTTTCGGATCATGGGTACCCGTTGCCATCTGGATTCCCATCTCCAGGGGCAGGGCACGCAATGAACACGTCTCACGTGACATCTCACGTGGTCACGTTTGCTCTCAAAGCTCCATCCTGTAACGTGGTGTGCACCCACCCAAAAAAAATACACACAGATCAAAATCAAAAAATCAGAATCACTAGCTACTCCAAGGTGACATTGATCTTGAGGCTGGACTCGGTGCTGATGGTCTCCTTGTTGGTGGTGCCGGCGGGGTGGTCGCCGCACTCCAGCCGCAGCCGCAGGTGCACTGGCTTCACCACCACCAGGCCCCTCGTGTCGTCCCCGCGGCTCCCCATCAGCAGCTCCACGCCAGCGTGCTCCTCGCGGCGGCCCTGGCACCCCATCACCCGCTTCACGAGAGCCTTCTGATCCACGCCGGCGTCAGTCGTCCTGGCCAGCTTCAGGTACAGCGCGACAGAGGCCACCAGCTGCGAACGGTGGTAGTGTGATGATCATGACTTCATGCTCTTCGTGATGGATGGGATTGTGTATGAAAGGAAACGTTGTGCTGGGAAGGAAAGAACTCACGGTACCTCACATGTCCCAGGGCCGACGTTCACTGCACAGGTGAACTGCACTCTTCTCTGGTCCTGGTAATTTTGATCGCCAGGTTTGTTGTCGTCTCCATGTGCAGTGGTAGGTTCCTCCGCCACTTCAGAGAAGGCTAGGTTGTCCAGCTCATCGTACCACTGCTGTGCAATACCAACCTGATGGCATGGGCATCCACATGAGGGGGGATTAGACTTTCGCTAACTACAATCTTTGCAGTTAAGTAAACTATTAGAAAACCCACAATGGGAACTTAAAAAATAAAAGGGAACGCTTTTTACCTTCTCTGTGGTCGTGTCTGGTCCATCAGAACCAGAGACCTCAGCACCAGACCCCCTTACTTGGCGCCAGATACAATTCTCCGCCAAAGGTGCGGCAAGTTCAGTGTCAACTGGAATGTCGATGTAGATGGTCATGTTGCATCTCCCTAATAAATTGAGCAACTTCAGTTACAAAGCTATCTTACTTGAACATCGTGCGACACCGCAGTGCCCCACCAATTAAGAAAACAACAAACAGGGTTCCTCTTGATACCATGCATAGAAGATTATAAAGTGCAGTTCTTGTTTGACGCTTAAGAGTTTTTGTTCATGCAGTTGCAGTATATAAAAACAGGTAGCTCTTATTGGTACTATTGTGACTTGCACAATCAAAAGTATTGAAAACTCAAGGCACAAAAGTTGACAAGAAAAAAAAAAAATGAAAGAATAATTTTTTTAGAAAAAAAGGCTTCATTTTCTCTGAGGTAACAAGTTTCCTGTGCCTTAGTCCTGCATGCCAAACCATGATGAAAATAATATGATCACATGCAGATAGGCAGAATTACAGATCCAACTATTACAGATAAACATCACATAAATGCAATAGCATATACTAACAGAATATTATCAGAACAAAAGGAGCAATATGAAAATTACCAGGAAGCACGTCTACTTGATGTACATGCTCTTGAAATTGTCCAGATGAATGTCCCCTACCAATTCAAGGTAGCAACACAAAAATATCAGAACAATGGAAGGCTCTATCACACTCATCAGCATGCCAATTTCTATGCTTGACAGGAAATCAGCAGCTCACCAGGTTGATACTCTCTCGAGATTGCAAACAAACCAATATGGCAACCCAAGTACCTCACAGTTAGAAAACTCAATGTTTGAGGTGCTCCTGGTATCCAAGTCATGCTTCAGAACCCTTTGACCGTCTTCAAAGAAATAAATAAATAAAAGAATATACAATCAAAATTTTATATGATTCGATTCGACTCTAAAAAAGAGCTATATATGAATCAGCCCATAGATTAACCTGTATCACAGAAGATAATGTAATTCTGAAACCTTGCAACCGATGATATAAGCTCACTGTTAGGGATCTTCTCCATTGAATCAGAAAGCACTTTAGAACGTGATGACCAATACATGTGCATATCCTTAATAAGGGCACATCTCTCTTTTACAGTTTGCTGATATGACTCTGTTACTTCAGCTCTGCCTTCACACAACTTTAACTCAATGAGGTAAGAACAAAGAAGAAAATAAGCCTAATAGATAAACAAAAGAAGTCAATACTAACCTCTTCCAATATCCTGCTTTTCGCCAGTTGATATTCTCAGGATCCATGGAGCTTCAAAGCTGCAAAAAGCAAGTTTCAGGACCAAAAAGAGTCACTAATAACTCAATAGCCAGGTAATCTGTTCCCAATGGGAATGAAGGGTAGTTCACTATTAGCATAATGTGCCTGTATGCCATGCTAAAACAAGAAATACTCCCTCCATCTCATCAGGATATAAGGCGCGATTGACTTGGTGCGGTCTTGTCTTCAAGATTATACTTTAACCGTTAATTTATACTATTGTATGTAATTTATGGCAAGAACAAAAGCATCATTAGAAAGCACTTGTAAAGACAAATCTAATGGGTACCACTATTGTACCATAAATTTTTTATTTTATTAGACTAATTATTGGTCAAAGATAACGAAATTTGAATTTTGAAATACGTGCATGCCTTATACCTGGGATGGAGGGAGTATATCATTAAGCTATTAAGCACCATTATCAGTTGAACACCAAAGGTAAATGCAGCAAATTTCACTAATATGTGTTTCCTCCCTCATAGCAACCAAAATAATAAACAAATATTTACAAATATTATCATTCAGCCTGACTATCAGAAATGTGAAACATATCCCTAGACCAAATATTTGGTTTAACATAGAAGGATGGACAAAATGCATGCATTACATGAGATTTCAGATTGTACAATAAGCTAATGGAAGCATTTAAATGAGGGCAATTTAATCAAATTGGATTTAAAATGGCCAAGATGGAGGTACGAGAAGAGATACAGATGCCTACCTGCGGTCTGCGATTAATAAGTTGTCCTCTGAAATTTGTATCAAATGCCATGGAAGTGCTATGGAGTCTGCATCAAAATCTTGAATAGTTGGAGTAACTTCTTTCCTCAGACCAAGCTTATCAGTTATCCAGCTCCATATGCCATTGCTTTTATTGAAGACTGGATAAACTGTTTCTAAAGTCCTCCTTCCCAAATCTGCTTTTCTGACCGCATGATTCTGCAAAAAGAATCAGAAGGGGATAAATCAGACAATTCTTCAGTGTTGTAAATAGTCCTCAACCTTGACAATCAAGGATAATTAAACCTTGTAACTTCGGACTAAGACTCAAGTATATTTCCAAACAGCATCCCAGTTTTTATAATCTAATAATATGATATGAAATGTAAGAAACATCTAACCAGCGAAAAGGTGTACTTATGTTGTGATCAAGAAGTCAGGAAGAATAGGAAAAGGCAATCTACTAAGGATAATACCTCTGAATCTACAATAAATAGACAGTCTTCAGCAGCATGATAAAATGATGAAGCTGGGTGCAAGAATTTGGCTGACTCAAACTCTCCATCCTCAAAGCCCGGGAAGATCCGATCTGCAAAGCAAAAGGGGAAAATGCCAATTCATCATCCTACATGGCTACAAACCTTCTGTCATATAAATAAAATTGCAAATCAAGGTAACAGCAAGCCATGCTTACATAATCTAAGATCACCCCATCACTATTGCTAATGATGATCCTATGATGGTTACTGTCAGAGATAAAAATGCGATCCCCATCTTCATCAACTGATACACATGCTGCAGCACAGTGAATTATAGATTATCACTTCTGGATGGCAAAACCAAAGATATAGTTGATTGCAATGTGCATCATAACTGTCTAGGGTGCAAACTTATGCTTAATTAATAAAATATATGAGAGAATAGATGTAGCTAAATACCTGGGTGGTAAAGTAACAGGTTTCTGAAGGAACCAACAGATGGCTCTTTGACAACCTCTTCTTTCTGCCAAGAAACTCTTGACAGAACATTTTCAGAAGGTTCTTCTTTCAACGTGATAAGTTCATCTATGGCTGCATTCAGAATGGTTAGAGATTTTAAAATATTAGCAAATACAGAGGGCATCCAACTTTCTAAGCAACACTGCAGAGTAGATAAAGTGGTTGAGCAAAAATAGAAAAGAAAATAGCATTTATAGCATCAAGACTATAGCTAATGTAGTTAAGATTTTACCCTTAATCATGACATCAGGCTCCTCAACCCGGTTTGTCATCTGAACCCAGTTCTTAGAACCTTCAAATAGCAAGTAGCAAGCACCATTTGTCATCTGAACACTCATCAAAACAACACTTCTTGTATTAACATAGTATTTCATATGATAGCTAAAATGCATGAAACAGCTGCAACACAGATCTTGAAAGCTTCTGTGGAGAGTCAAGAGACAGATTGGGAAGGTAAATGGTAAAATGCATAATCAAAATAAAAATGGGTATAGTCAGAGCCTCACATTGGAGAAGTCTTTGTCTGACATCAAGATAGGAAATGTAATGTACTCCCTAACAATTGTACAGAAAGCTTGGCTTTGAGATGCTAAAGAACTAATATCATCCCCATGTTGCAAAGCAAAAATGTTGAGGCGTGGATACCTAAAATGGGCACAGATTAGAGAAGTTCAAGATTGCAGTCAAATGTAACACACTCCTTCACTGTTGTACCTCTGTTGCAGATGTTTCAATCTCTCAAAAGCAATTGGATATTTGTC
Organism: Hyparrhenia diplandra; assembly: GCA_015847255.1. Taxonomy (NCBI): domain Eukaryota; kingdom Viridiplantae; phylum Streptophyta; class Magnoliopsida; order Poales; family Poaceae; genus Hyparrhenia; species Hyparrhenia diplandra. Next base: position 359,754 of record JADLZK010005648.1, on the reverse strand, counting down.
GTTGCTGTCTAATGTTCCACAAGATTGATACATAAGAACAAGATATATTCCTTCTTCATTCAAATCCCTCCAAGTGCCATTCACAGTATTCAACCAACAATGATTTTGTCCTACACCACAAAAATAAGGTAATGTTTTAAATTATATCAATGACCCCCTGAAAAAAAACGATAAGTACATTACACTTCATTATGCATCTAGGAATAGCCACAACTGTCACGCTCTGTAGTTTGTATCAGATAAAAAAATGTTAAAGGAACGTTTTTTCATGTCTGCAATATAGTTGGTCTGGCAGGTTTAACTCCACATATGTATTTATGTTTCTTCAATGGTACGAGCAAACGATGAAATTGCACACAAGACTCTAGCAACCATTGCAAATCTCATTGAAAAGAATCCTCATATCTCAATTGCTGTAACACGAAAAAAAAAAAATTTGCCAGATACATAACTCTCCTCCATAACCAGCGAGCAAATAAGCGAGATGTACCAGTACCAAACTACCAATACTCAGCTAAGGTATATGAAACAAACTGGGTCTGCTCTAGTAACTAACAACCCAATGCAGGTATAGCAGCAAACAATGACTCCAGTTGCAATCACAAATTCGTCAGGTGCTGAATACGAGCACTGAGTGCATAAAGGTCACATATTTACCTTCAAGTTTCCCCAACGCTGACTTGATAAAATCGACGATCTCAGGCAGCGAAGCAGCAATGCTAGTGCTAACCTCACTTGACGACGACGACACCGCAGGGCTCTCCGGGCTACAAAGGCAATGGCAGCTTCGTTAAACCAGTCACAAACCAGAACCGTCATTTCTGGAGACAAGAAGAAGAAGCTAGTGACAGGCGGTTACGCGGGTATCTCTCTTCTACCTCGAAGCAGCTTGGTGCGTCGCCCTGGTAGCCGTAGCAGCCGCATGGTGCCGCCGAGGAAGCCGACCGAGCGAGGCGGAGAGACCGCCGCCGCTTCCGCTGACGCCGCAGCCGTCTCCCTCGATCAGGCCTGGAAAGCGGAGCGGGCCCAGCGAGGACGAGGTGGGCGCCAGAGCGGGAGCGGAGGAGACGAGGTGGCGGTGGAGCAGCGCGCCGGCGGAGGGGGTCCGGTGGCGCCTGAGGCGGCGCAGCAGCGCCGCCAAGGCCGAGGCCTGCGCCATGTGGAGAACCACCCGTGTTGGCTCTCGTAACTTTATTAGTCGTCTGCGGCGTCAGGGAGCGTGGAGCCGCAGGCCGCAGCGCGGCGGCCGACGGGGACGGCGACGGCGGCGGTTGGGCGGGACGGAGGTGGAGATAGGGCGAGTGAGTTGGGGGATGAATTGACTGATGGCGAGTCGAACTGGTTGGTTTTGGGTGGGCCGAATTTTGGGGTCTCATGGGCCGAATCACGTTGATGTTGCTGGGCTCTTAGCTAATGCAAGATGGGCTCCTTTACCCAAAAAAAAAAAGGAAAAAAAGTCTGGATTCCCTCCCCCAAGTATCACGAAAGTTCAATTTTCTTCCCCAACTCCAAAACCGGATAAATCACCTCCTCAATTTTTCAAACCATGCAAATTACCTCCCTCGAGCGGTTTTGAAGGTGGATTTGCTACAGAATAACCGCGGTTTTGCTATAGTGACAGTGACTTTGCTTTTTTCTTTCTATAAAAAAAATTACGTTGAGTCTTTGAAAAATCATACTAAATCACGAGAAAAATTATAAAATAGAAAATTCAATTTGGTTAGACTCCACATGAGTAGATCTACACACTGAATATATAATATTCTATGCTTTAGTCCAACAAAATAATTATAAAAGTTGCGGTACAAATTATTTTAATTAATTACACAAAAGCATAGATCTAAAGCTACAACAAAAATTTTGTACTAAAGCATACCATATTATATATTCACTCTGTAGACATGTGCATGTGGAGTCTAACAAAAGTAGATTTTCTATTTTATGATTTTTCTATGATTTACTATGATTTTTTAAAGATTCAACCGGATTTTTTAAAAGACAAAGTCACTGGTACTGTAGCAAACCACTGTCACTGTAGCAAACCGCATTTACTGTAGCAAATCCGTCTTCAAAACCACTCGAAGGGGGTAATTTGCATGGTTTGAAAAGTTGAGGGAGATGATTTGTCCTGTTTTTGAAGTTGAGGGATGAAAAGTGAACTTTTGTGATAGTTGGGGAGGGAATCTAGACTTTTTCCAAAAAAAAAAAAGGTTTATCCTTTGCCTTTTTTGTGAAGTCTAAAGTAAAATAAAATTTCAGTTATTATGGCTATTAAACTCTGAAAACCATTCAAATCACCTCTCTGTTTGAGTTTAGAGTTGGTTTTAAAAATGAGTTTTTCCTTTACTTAGTTAAAAATATGGTAAATACTTGATAAATTTTTAAACTATATAACATTCTCTTTAGTTTTACACTTTTCCTATCTATCTCATCGCAAGATTTCTCTGTTCAATTTACGGCGACACGCGTCGCCGGAGGCGGAGCGGAGCGTGGCGCAGCGACGCCAGGCGGTTCTCCTTTCCTTGTCGGGTCCGCATTCGTTGTCGGGTCCGTTAGTGCACCCGCTACCGCTTTTCGGCATTGGATTCCAATCCGTCACGCACGCCGCAGGATTGTCGCCGTTGGTTGTTCGGTGGAGCTCGTCGCGGCGAGCCGGGAGGGGGCGATTCCTCCGGCGCTCTTCCTCACGGCGGAGGGGGCAATTCCTTCGGCGCTCTTCCTTTTTCTCTCCTTCCGGGCCCGCCGGACGTCTTTGTCGATTTGTAGCCCAGGGCGTCGGCGTTTGGGGAGAGCTCGGCGGAAGGGACGGTCGGCGATTCCTCCATTTCTAGAAACAAAAGCCGTTCATCCGTGCTCCTCTCCGTCCAGTCTTTGCCGTCCCGGGCATGTTCGCGGCGCCATTGGTAGAGGTTGGCGGTACTTTCGGTCCCGCTCCCCATTACTAGAAACATAAAGGTGTTCATCCCGGTGATTTTGTAGCTGTAGCGGCCGATTCAAGAGACGACCACGCTTCTCGCAGCCTCCCTATCTTTATGCATGGCCTCCCTCTCTTTGATTCGGTTGTTTGCTCGCCCATCTCGCCGGATCGAGTTTTGGGTTGGGGATTTTGGAATGTAACGGAGAGATTCTTAGGGGACGTTGGATTTGCGTTCGATTTGGGGGATTTTGGGTTGTGGCTATGGATTTGTCTCATGTGTGCACGCAACTCGCTTGTGGATTTGGATATGGTCGTGGATTTTTGCCGCGGCGCCGCAACTTGCCTCCCCTCGTGTGCTCGAATTTGTTAGGTTTTTCATTTTTTGGTAGTTGGCTCATCACCGGCCGAGCTGCAGCTCGTGCTTCACAAGCACCGCTAGGAGTACCGTACTAATAAAGTGAGATGCGATTAGATTTGTGTGTAGTTGTTACAATGAAACGGCAAAGATAAAGATGAGAGGTGGAGCATGCATATGCAGATTGTGGGAAGGAGGATTATAGTTAGTTAATTAGCCATTTTGAAGAATTCTCGCCGGAGATGTATGTTGACAAGCAATGTGGCATAAATGACCCTATAAGCTATTCTACCTAATACAATAGTTTGGATTAGTTTGAAGCAATCTGGTCTTTTGTTCTAAGAAAATATTTGCTTTGAATGATGATGGCAAATCAAGTATTTGATTATCCCATCTGTGCCTAGAGAGCTACCTCGTTGTTAATCATTATCTTTAATTGTGTCCAAAGAAGTGGTTCGGGGCCCATAGCGAGCATACGCACGAGACGAGCGCACGAGCAAGTGGCTGTAGGGAGATCCCAGTGGTGACGGTCAACGGGACTCCATACATGAGATTTGCTCCATTACGCTTCAGAACCTCAATCCTCATATCGAAGTTGTCTCCTTGTGAAGAATCTACATTAGTGGCAAGGTACGCAGCGTTGAAAGCTTTTACATCATGGCATATCGCTGTATTTCTTGGTTAGATTTGTTGTTTGCTTTTTTTGCTAAAACATGATTTAATTGGCTTGCTTTTCTCGGTAGTCGTGATCCAACCCAAAGATGCGAATTGGTCGGCATCCATGTTTCTCGTTATCAAGGTAGTTAGATTGAGTTGTGGATCAACATCTTCATCGTGCTAATCTGTAGATACATTATGGGAATTGATGGGCATATGTGAATCAACATTGTGCTTTTATACCGGATGGTGGGTCTCTCTCTATCGGACCATTCGTGTGTATGTGGTTTTGCTTCAAAGAGCATTGAGTTGAATACTTTTCTTTTGTTGTGCCTTGTTGCCTGTAGGGATAGATCATCCGGAGGCGTGATCATCTTGGACCTAATCCGCACTCGGACACCGTCGCTCACAAATGTTGTTTTAGGTCGGCGCCATCTCTCGAGCCGCAATCCGAAGAAGAATTTATACTAAGTAGCATGACCACGAAACACACCGCTTGATGCTTCACATATGAATAAAAAATTTTCCATGCTCTTTGTGTTGATTAATGATTAGTACCCATTACAACTCTCCCATTTACCTACCATGTTCTTTTGAATGTACATACCTCAACTTGCTTGAAACAGAATCTTGACGCCGCTGCTCCTGCCGCTTATGTGAATATATTCTAGGTTGTTTATTGTTTTCTTGTTGCTTGCTAACCCTTCCTCCCCACCGCAATGGATATATTTAGCCAATATTTACAATTAAGTGTGTCCATGCATTTTCCTCGCCGCCATTATCCATTGCTTTGACAGAGAACATTAAAAATATGTAGTTCTTATCGACCTTTGAGTTTAAGCAAACCAAGTACATAAACAATCTTATTGCATTTTCAAGTAATAATAGTTGCACTAATTTAAATGTGCAATTTTCTCATCTATGAATTAAAATTCTATTATTATTATTGTATTGTTTCATCTACAAATAATTATGCCTTCATTTGTTAATTGTATTTGTTTGAACACAGTCAAAATTTTTGTCCTTGTTTAACTATAGAATCAATTATAAATTGTTAGTTATCTTTGTGTTAATAATTTTTCTTAGACAAATTTTGGGATTTTCTATAGATTATCCTCATTACTATTTTTTAAATTTCACATTCCTGTTTTCCTCATTTTTATGGTACTAAAGAATATTGCTAACGATTGAATTAATCCTTTATTAACTGGTTTTCGTGTTTATTACAACCGAGCCGGGTAATGGATATTGTTATCCCCGTAGGGGATGTCAAGTTTTACCTTCACAAGGTACCACCAATCTCAATCTTCCAAACATGTTTGAAGTCTCGTCCAAGAACTGCAAAACTACGGTTGAATTCTTCGCTTGTCAATGTCTTGTCTTACAATCTGTTGGAAGAAATAATTCATACATAGGTGTTCTTGACAGAGGCTTCATAAGAATCGATGATGGTTGAACCATGGCTGATGTCTCCTATTGAACTGTGATTGAACTAGTGAGTAATGATTGATCGAGAGATGTCTCCCCTGTTTCAAACATGCATAGTTCCCTCTTACGTCCAAGAGCTCCCACCTACAAACACTAGTGGACTCAACAAGTGAGGAGAGCAAGCAATGGTTGTCGTTTATGCCACCATACTGTGAATCAAGTGTTAGTATCCTATACTCTGTAGATGTAGATGTTCTATATTTCTATTTTTAAGTCATCCATGACATGATGCAAAACTTGACAACAAGAATAAAGCTATGTCAAATCACTAAATGGTTGGAATAGTCTGTATGTCTACCATACGAATTGCTATCAATTTTGTTTGTTTGTCTTTTTCTGAAATACCAATCATGATTTGTTGGGTGAACCATCCATAGGTTCATAGTAGCTGCTAATCCACACTTTGTTATTATCTAAAAGTATTACTTTGTGGTTCATGTAGTCATTCAAAAGAAAATCAATTGACTAAAAATGCAGCTCATGCTTTAGATCGTACTTGTTAGTATCTATTTTTGGATTGCACTCCTGTTAGCAGTAAATTGCACATATGAATTGTTGCAATTATAGTATTTGACATGTGCAATGTCTATTCTTTTTGCTTGCTCATGCGTGTGTGATTTTTGCTTGGCTGAGAGGATTAGCTTTCCTTGTTTCATATGTGCGTGTGGATTCCCTGACATCTTGAATTGTTTTTCTTGGTCAGCGCGTGTGGATTCCCTGCCAGTGACCCTATCTCTTGCTCCGCTATTCATCCAATTCGTCTGATCAGTTGCTGAAAGCGCAGCAGGTAGATTTTCGTGTTCCTGGTATACGTTAGTGAAGTCAACGAGTGCTTAGCTAGCTTATCCTCGGATTGGCTTGGATTTTCTTGAGAAGTCATTTTCATCCAATAGTGCTAGTTGTTTGTTTATTCACTTGAGCTTCCGTGTAGCATACCAAGGTGCTATATTTTCTTTAAATAGTAGTCGCCGGGTTCTAGGCACGATTACGAAAAAGCAAGTTTCGAAGATGAAGATTGAATTTTGCGGGTTCGGTTTTGCTCGCCGCAGTAGCTAAGTTCAGTTCGTCGAGTGCGTAGGATTTTTTTGGTTGTGCATGAGTTAATCTTGTTTGGTCAAAAGCTTATTTTCCTGCCCACCGTGTATTCCATCTTTGAGTGCATTAGCTTCAGGTGTGCTTGTCTCGACCGTGAAATTTCTGTTCGTGGTGGCCTCTTGATTGTCGGGCCGTTGCTTCGAAGTCTTGGTCAAAGAGCGGGCCCCTTCTTTTGAAAAGCATCGTAGCTTGTTGTGGTGTGTAGCCCCATCACTTGCTCTTTTCTTTGGTCAAAGTTTACCTCTTGTTGATTTGCACGTGAACTGTAATCAAAGTTGCGGTGCTAGTTGGAGTGCAGTCCCTTGCTTTCGTCATTTTTCTTGAGTTCGTCAGGAGAGCAGAGCAGTCTAGTGCGTGTGTGTGTGCTGTACTAGTTTGGCCAAATATTTAGCTTGCTTGTTTATCTTTCGGCCTTGTCACCATCAGCTACAATGAATTAGTTTAATTAAGTTTAGCTAGTACCTTTTCACGTGAGGCTTTTTTCTCAAGCTAGTCCATTTTGTGCGGTGTGCCTCGTGTTTGAATTTTCTCCCGTGTTGTTCTGATCTTTCTTTGTGCATTCGAGCTCCAATTTGAGAACCGACCCCGAATACCTAAAATAGAGATGATCATAGAAAAAGTGAAATATTTTATAGGATCCGTTTTAAACATGGAATGTCGAGAAAATTCAAATTATGTGAGGCTTAGAAAGAAGTCCGATAAGCATGTCTTGGGTTGGCACGCAAATAGGATCTCCAATAGTGGGAGACAGGGAGATTCATATGAGAAAACATAAGTAAACGGGCTTCCGCCTGAACTTCCAAGGATAAAGGTAGGTGAACAACCATTTGATCATTTTTGTCTAACTCTCGTGATTATTTATCCGATTTTCCGAGTTACCATGTATAACTCCGAGTTAGACATGGTCTCTAGTTTCCCTAACTCGGGAAAATCATCATCGCATGACTAGTGCCTTTTAACATTCAATGGCAAGAACATAAAATTTGTCAAATGGAAACTAGTTTCATTATTTTGAAACCCGTTTACAATCATTCAAAAGCATTCTCGCATATAATTTACCTCATGAGTGGTAGCCGTTAGCTCGCACAATTGAGTAAGTTGGATGGCATTATCATCACTTCAAGACCATTCTCGCATTAAAGAATCTGGTTCTTCCATTTCATGAACTCTTTGGATGTGGACCTGCAAAAAAAGAAAAATTATTAATTCTCAGAACCTTGTTTATGTCCGATGTTTTCTCCCCTGTATTGTCCCTTGTAATAAAAACAAATTGTTTAAAAACAAGCGAGGGACCCTGCGACACAAGACCACATAGTACAAAATGACATCGCTTGATTCCCTATATAAACCTTGCGCTGAAGGCGCCTTTTGAAAGTAACACTTTCGTTTCGAGGCCGAGTGGGCCGTTAGGCCCTCGAGGCCGAGACGCGAAGTCATCACAGGGACCTCCGAATTGTGTTTGGTTGTCCCTTGTCTTGTGTTGTATTGTATTTTATTGTGCCTTGTATTGTCCCTTGTCCTTGTCTTTATCTTGTCTCTTGTTTGCTTTGTTAAAATTGTTAAAATCTTTATCTTGTCCACAGGCAGTCCGTTCAAGGTTCAAAGAGTAGCAGCTTAGTGTTGTGTCTTTTTTAGCAGCTGCATTCAATTCCTGCGATACAAGACATCATAATTGCGATACCGCTATAATGTAAATTGCAGGTATGGGGCATTATAATTGTAGTTCTGGGCATATGCAATATGCTGTTGTTGAACTCTTTGCCTTGTTAGTTTATCTTTTTTTCTGCTAGCTTGTCCAGGTCTCGTGTGAAATCCTTGTCTGTGTTGGGCTGTGTGCAATATTACATTGAAAGCTGAGCTAAACTGTAGGTTTACAAACACTACTACTAGTCCCCATTCACTCCTAGCCACCTCTGTCCTTGCATCACACCACAATCCACAACACTTGTAGGTGTACTAGGGAGGAGAGTGTTGAAAGTAAACCCATCAAAACCGAGCAAACAAGATAAAGGAGGAAGATAAGATAGAGAGAAAGAGAGCAAGGAGTGTTTTTTTCTTCTTTTTTGCTTGGCGTTTGTCTTTGCTATGGGTTGTGACTAGTACATGAAAACTAATTCACACCATTTTTCCTTTTTGTTTTCTGTCCTATGACAAGTGAAATTAGGTGGTGTGAAAGAATGTCCATAGTATTTGTTTTCCCGATGGTATTCTCGCTCGCTGAAGCCATTTTCTAACATTGTGTGTTGACGATCCTGATGTTGTTGTGGTCAGAAATATATTAGCAAAGTAGTCTAAGTTTCACTCTACACTGAAATTGCTTTAGACATGAGTTCTAACTAGTACCGTGCACTTTCTAAAAAATGCAGGAGTTATTTGTGAGCTTGATGGGCACTCAAGTAGTGTTGTTATCATTATGTAGGTGGGGACTGTGGTACCACAATTGGTGACTTTGGTGGCCACTCAGAGAGTGTTGTGAGCTGTTCCTAGAAGCCAACACATGCATTTCCAAGGTTAGACTGTGCAGTGATCATGTTCCCCCTAATTCTATGGACTATGATTTGTGTTTCTTTGATGGACCTAAACACATCTTGAAATCTGTTTGTTATTGAAGAATCTATATACGTTTCTTGATTGCACATTTATTAGTAGTAAATTGCACACTTAAATTACTGCAATTATTGTATTTTTCATGTGCAATATCCAGCCTTTTTAACTATAACTTTCCTACTATTTTGTTTGTTGTATGGCCTTTGTGTATCGACCGCTGAACCGATATCCCCTTGTTTGCTTGTCTACGAGTTGCTCTCATTTGCTATGCACATCTCGTATTAGTGTAGCACTCCACAACTTCAGGGTTTCCAAAAACAAAACTAGAATATGGCATCCGCTTAGAGCAGGCCCTTCTAGATTTTTTTTTCGAGAAAGACACCTCCACCGACATCCTGTTTGCTAACTCGTCATCGACCGACAACATGTGTATTTACCGACCTTTTGTTGCATCCTTGCGCCCCTTCTTCTTGCGCTAGTAGTAAGATATGCCCGGGGATCGGAGAGGATGCCCTTAGTTGGAAGAATTTCTCGTGTGTCGGTTTTGGAATTTTTAAACTTAGAATTGTCCCGGCATAATTGTTATTTGTCCTAGCACACATAAAAACCGGGTTCTAGATTGCCGCTTGAATCTAAGTAGAATTCCTGCCCTTATTTGGTCGGGTTCTATGGTCTTACTTTTGGTCATGTTATGTTGCCATTTGATTAAGAAGACTTTGAATTTTTATGAGAGGGCAGAGGTGCAAAGACTACATTAAAGAGGAGAGATAGACATAGTTAGTGTAGGTGAAGGCATGGTTAAATTAGTCATTATTTTCTACTTAATCTATCCAAAATAAAGATTTTTTGTGCTTGTCTATCCCCTCGCCGTAACAAGACCGTACAATCTTGGACCATGAGCATAAGCTCATAAATTGTTTTCTGTGATTACAAATCAAGTCTGAATGTCTAATGGGTTAAGCTCGAGGAAAACGTTCGATTAGCATCCCGGTTCTCGAATGTAATTGAATATCTCCATGAGGCGTCTCGTAGAAAGTTTCGATTACTTTCACGGGTTTTGATTGCAGTTTTATATTGAGTCGAGGAGAAGCATCAAGCTATGGAAGAAGAGAAGATTCAGTTGGAGGCTGAGTTAAAGGTAGTTTATCTGGTTGTCATTTCTATCGAGTTGCATCCTGTGTCTCTAACCCCTCTGATATGTTCATATTGTTTAGTTGACCTGAACCTTGATGCTCATCTAGTTAAAGTTGAATAGGCGCAGTTGACGTTGATTCGTTACTCTCGGTCATGATTCAGACATGAATAAAGTTTAGTTAACCTGAAGTTGTTTCAAGGTACTATTTTGTAAAGCAGTCTTTTAGTTGAATACTTATCTTTAGTTAACTGAAAATGCGTTGGATGCATGCTGACTGCTGAACAATCTTCAGAGCATATCAAGTCTTTGATTGTTTCTTCATGCATTTCTCTGAATCTGCAGAAAGATCAGGAGGTTCTGAAGCAGCTCTAGCATGCATCCTGTTTAGAGATTTGCTATTCCTCGTCTATGTGTGTCCTTTTCATTAGTAGAGATGTGGAAGTGCCATAATCTGATATTTTCTATTCCTCAGATTCAGTGCCGAAAGCAACAACAAAGAACAAGTAAGGATGGCGTTTGGTTTGAGGAAGCAGCAGGAGTAACAACCAGCGGTAGGAGCCAGGAGGAGGAGGATTCTCTCTCTCGTGTTCTCCAGCCCCGCCCTAAAACAGCAGAGCATGACGACTTGAGATTGAAGAAGCGTGGATGCCCTCGCTAGCTTATCCAAGAGAAGAGACACACAAACATCAAACAGATCCTACATATGTACAAATACTACAGATTCCTTTGGATCGATAGAGTTGTCACTGTAGGCGGGTCCCTAATGTCCTGTAATTAGTATTTAATGGTCCCCATGCTGCAACGTGACCCAATTGTGCACCGAGTTGGTTAATGGGTTAGATCCAAAACCCGTTCTTTGTAGGCGGGCCCGTTACCAAGCACTTCCGCGGCGTTAAAGCTAATTAGTCGTCGGATGTTGATCCAAGGGTCCAAATGGTTGCAAGAAAAGTTGGGTAAATTTTTGTGAAAGAGATATAGCAGCTCCCTTAGTTTTAACAATTTTAGAAAAAAAACTAGAGATAGATTGGAATACAAAGAAATCCAAATAAAGTATTTATAGTCTATGACAATATCTCTATGCACTTTAAAAACTAGGTTTAGCTCTAGAGAGATGAAAATTATTTAGAAAAATCAAGGAAATTTCTAAAACACCCTAATCGATGTACACGCGTGTTTGGAAAACTTTTCACAACAATAACTGATATTTATAATACAAAATAAGTATCAATAAATTAATGATGTAATATATTTTCATAATAAATTTTGTTTGAGACTAAATATTAATACGAATTATGTACTATATAAACTTGGTCAAACTTTAGTCAAGTTGACCGCAATCTTTGCATGTTTTTTTTTTGTTTTTTTTTTTTTTTTTTTTTTTTTGAAGGAAGTAAGAGCGTAGTTGTGCTCTGTCGATGCGTTCAACATTATTCAGCATACATGAAGTGTAATAACGATTATATTGTGTATAAAGTCTAAAGCTAAAAAGCACACAAACCGTCAACCAGACGAATCTTGATCGAGCGTGTGCGACTAGCTCCTTTCAAAGCTTCCCTGTCTCGATCTAACGTGGAACAATCAGCTCCTTTCCTTGCCCATATATATATATAGCCGGTCTACACAAGAGGGGATACATATTTGACACTGTGACATTGTGGCGCCACCTTTTTATACTTAGCATCCACGCAATGTCTTAGGAGAACACGATTCTGCAACGTCCACTTCATAGGATGATATAAGATATTCGGTGGTGGTTTTATTGATTAAACTTTAATTTTCGCATGATTCTCCAATATCCACAATGGGATATATATAACTAATGACTAACGTAGTGTCTACTTTTCATGATGAAAGAAAATATTCGACAGCTTAAATTATGATGATTTCCAAGCGATGCCGCGGATTTATGGACTACTATATATAACGGATATTAGTGACTTTCATACTTTACGACTAAGTGTGGGAAAGGTATCACTACCAAGAGAATGGTTATCGCATAAATTGCAACAACAAAAGTGAATCGAGTAATCGACTGTTTGCGAACATTGTGTTGGTTCGTGCAGTTGTGACAGTGTATATTCATGTAGTTGTGATACATATATTGCATAAATATATTGTAAAAAGTTAATAAAATGATTTTGCATTTGTTTCAAATCTATTCAGCGAGGCAATAATGACACCTCGCTTAGTACGTACTTTGGTTCTGTTGCATAGCACAGCTCGGAGGCATGTGTCGAATTGGTGGCCTGCCCCAGTGCCCCGGAAATCATCGCCTCCGACTAGTCGGAAGGCGCGACGGGGCGTGTTAGGGGGCGGCGTGGTCGGATAGAAGCACTTGTTCCGACCACCCCCCAATTGGGCCGCCCACCAACGCGGCGCCCGTGCCCCCTTTTTCTTCCTCGCTCCTCAGGCCGCGGCGGCCCCTTCTTCCCCTCCCCGCCCCGCCTCCGTCGCCGCCCTTTTCTCCCGCCGACGCGCCCGCCATGGCTCTACTCCGAGCTCGACGCACCCGCCTTGGCTCTACTCCGAGCTCGGCGCACCCCGCCATGGCGGCGGCGAAGCAAGACGCCCGCCCGACCTGGCCCGACCGCCCCCTACGCCGCCAACCGCACCTAAGGCCGCCCGGCGACCATTCCCACCGCCGGCTGCCTACCTCCCCCCCCGGGCCGGACATTCTATAGCCGGGGGGGGGGATGGTTGGGTGGAGGCGGGGTGGCCTTGAGGAAGACGATGGCGGCGAGCTCGGCGCGGTGACACGAGGAAGATGACGCCGCCGCCCAGCGTCCGTCGCCTTGGGCCGTCGTTTTTTAGATGCTTCTTGGGCCGTCATTGTGTTGGGCCGGCCCACTGTGAGGGGTGGTCGGACGGGTCATCCGGATTTCCGAAGGCAGACAGCGTCCGACCACCCTTGAGAAGCGGCCCACGCGCGAATAGACGAGGCCAGCGGCCCACATACGTGACGGGAGGAGCAGAGCGAGGCCCACACCAGGAGAGGCACGTGCGGTGTGCAATATGGAGTTCGTGCGTTAGGAAAGTAGTTTAGTACGTCAGTTTTTCTTCTTGCTTTTCCTATTTCGTATTTCTTTTTGTGGTTTTTATTTCTATTTTTTATTTTACTTTTCTTTCTTGTTTTCTTTTTCTCCTTCGGTTATTTATTATTATTTTTTTTTTTTCTTTTTTTCTTTCTTTCTTTCCGATCATTCATTTATTTATTTTTCTTTGTTATGAAATTTTGTCATTATTTTTATTTTTTTATCCTTTTAATATTTTATTTCACTTTTAAACTTTTTCCTTTTTATTTTTTGTGGCCCTTTTATTATTCTTTTTGTTTCTTTTGCTATTTTAGTATTTTATTTCTTTTCTACTATTTAGAACATATACTTATCATATATGTGTGTACCTGAGGTTTTTTTATGTATATATTTTGCAGAGTGTGGCTGACACACAAAAACTTCCCGAAATGATATCAAGCAATATGACAGGAGGTATGTGAAGTGGGGATTTGTATGTCTCATAGTTCTTTTTGTAGTTTTTGTGACCATCGTTGATGTTTATGTTCTTTGGTATATCTCGGGGATGTTCACTCAGTACACATGTGATGTTGTGTATCTGAGGAGGTTCACTTAATATAGATGTGATATCATGTAGTGTATCTGGAGATATTCGACGACGATTATCTTTAAATATAGGTGCGCGTACACCGCATGACTGCAACTGCTAGCTTCTTCCATTTGCATGTCGACGCGTTTACGTGCATGCATGGCGCTATGCTACGTATAAGCTGGTACAAATGGTTGCTATAGCTTTTCTTTTTGATTGGATTATACATACTTGTTAGCCTGTTTCACTAATAACGAAATGATTTTTGCGAGCACTTGCAAAATCTTTTTACGTGGCGGGTACTTTTTTGCCCGTCACGGAAAATACCCCGCCACGCCCAAATTTTTTTTACGTGACGGGCGTTTTTTGTCCGTCACGGAAAGATTTTTTACGTGGCGGGCACCTTAACACGCATGTCACGCAAAAATAAAATCTTTTAGCGGGCGGGCGTGTTAAGGTGCCCGCCACGCAAAAAAATCTTTCCCGTGGCGGGCATCTTAAAAGGCCCGCCACAAAAACAGGCCCATAAGGTGCGAGGCCCAATCGGGCAGCCCCCTATATAACACGGTTAGGGTTTCGGTATTCCAATCTCTCCACTCTCTCTCTCACTTTCTCTCGGCCCCTGCCAGACCTCTCCTCTCTCTCGCGAAGTTAGCCTCTCCTCTTCTCTCGCGACACACTTTGGGCTCCCCTCTCCTCTCCCCTTCCCGGCCGATGGCGGCGCTCGGGACACGGCGGCTCCTCGGCGGATCCGGCCCCCACCTCCTCTCCTCCGTCGCGGATCCGGTCCCCCCCCTCCCCGGCCGGCCGGCGGCGGCGACGCTCCCGGACGACGGCGGCGCTCCACCGTGGCGCTCCTTCCCATCCTCCAACCGCCCGGCGCTCCACCCGTGGCGGGCGCCCTCGACGACGACGGCCCGGCGACGATCCGCTCGGCGAGGCGGAGCGGCGTCTCAGCGGCTCCCTCTCCGCCAGCCAATGCAAGCGTCGGCCCCGCGTTCCAGATCCGGCGGCGGCGGCGCTGCTCGTCTTCACCAGCGCGCGTGGCGGTGGCGAACCGGCTCCTCTTCACGGTAGCGCTGCAGATCCACGCGGGCGAGCCGACGAGGAGGCGGCGGCGGATAGCGGCGCAGATCGGGCGGCGCCGGATCAAAGCGGTTCGTCCGGCAGCGGGACGAAAGCGTCCCAGCGGGTTGGTGCGGCAAGTAGGGGGCGAAAGTGGGGCGGCTTCGGGCCTAGATGGGCTCGGGCGGGCCCATGGATGGGCTCGCGCCGGCCGCCTAGGGTTTCTTCTTTTTTTTTTTTTTTTCTCATGTTTTCCGTGGCGGGCATCGAGCACGCCCGCCACGGGGATTCATTAACCGTGACGCACCGTAGCCCGCCACGGATGCCGTATGATTAATCGTGACCTTTGTTTTGCAGGCGGCGCGCGCCGCGCCACGCAAAGTTCTTTTTTGCCCGCCACAAAAAAGCTTTTAGGTACTAGTGTTTGCTTCTTTAATTGCTCGTCGAGGCACACGTATGGCACTGTAGCATAGTTTCTCTTCTTATTTTCGATCTTAGCTTCTTCTTTTTTTTTGCCTCTCTTCTTATTTTCGATCTTAGCTTCTCTTCTTTTTTTTTTGCCTCTCATCCGGGTACGGTTGTAGTATCTGCTCATACAAACACACGCACACCTACACACACACACCACACACCACACGCAACAAACAGACCTATAGCTACAATAATGACTTGGGAAGTTCGCGTCCTTTAAAGGGGCAACGAAGATCGCAATATTCGTTGAACGTACTGAGCTTCTCTTCTTCTTATTGTGCATTAAAGCATGTTAGCTTCTTCCCTTGCTCTTTGCAAAAAAAAAAAAAAAAAAAAACTTCTTCCCTTGCATGTATGTGACAAAAAGCATGTGCATGCGTATCTCAGGTAAACGTTGTGTTCTGTAACCATTGTCCATTGTGCAGCAGATTGGAGAAGTGCAAAGGATTTCTAAAAAAAAAAGGTGAAAAGGCCGGCCGAAGCGGAAGCTGCACATGGCTTCTCCGCACCAATCAACTGGGCTGGATATGCGGGGCTGCTGGGCCGACAAGCAGGAAGGATGGGCTGCACCTGGTCGGAACAGGGTCAGACCCTAGCACGGCCCCAGTGCCCTCTTGAGCTCTGAGGAATACGCCTTAACGCTCACCAGTGCTTAAAGATTTACTCCCGGTTGGAGACTACAATCGGGAGTATAGGTAGGCCAATCGGGAGTAAAGCCTTTACTCCCGATTGTAGTCTCCAACAGGGAGTAGAAGTCCCGGCGGGAGGGAGACGTTAAGGCGGGGCGGGGGACTTTACTCCCGGCTGGAGACTCCAACCGAGACTACAGCTCCCTTTACTCCCGGGCACAAAAAATGCCGGAAGTAACCAAGAAAATGTTGCCAAGAGTAGAGGTTGTTGACACAAAAAGTCGTCTTGTGCCGCACACACCGACAAGCTGAAGTAGCTAGCTTCAAACGGAGCCCGGGTGTCTTGAATCCGGTGGCGTGCCAATCAATTTGACCTATAATTGACAAGGAAACAAAGTATAAGATCAGGAACATGCCTGCTGAGACCAAGACAGCTTCGCATGTACGGCCCGGCCACTTTCGATGACATATAGCTATAGAAGCTATATCATGTCCCGCGTGTTTATGAATGCATTCGGCAAGTAGATATGAAATATGTAAGAACACAGTTACCGAATGAACATAAGAAGACATGTTTGAACAAATAAATCGATCATCAAAATATGATATTGTAAAGCTTATTGTATAGATCGAATTAATTGACAACATGATAGATAAAATAGGTAAATCATAAATATAAATCTAATCTAAACATAACACATGCATAGGTTTCAGCCAACTAGTCCGCCGCACGTCTAGCTTTTCTAAACCCGTCTAGCTTAAACCCTTAACAAGCTAATCCACCGCATGATACAACTTGTACAGATCTAAACCACTTCTCACAACCAGATTAATCCACCCGATGATACAATCTAATCATGGTAAGCTAAAAGCATGCATATATCTAAACAAAATCTATAGATACTCATTACTCGTTAAAGCGTAACCGTGTTCGGCAAGCTTGCCGAATCGGGGTCCATGAAGAAGGAACTCATACACAAAAACCTATCAGATTAAACTGATCTCTAGTCCACCGGATGACTAGCTCTAGAGTAACCCAAAGATCTGCATCCACCGGATGATACAGTCCTGTCAAGATCTAAACGTATACGAACCCGCAATATGTAACAACTTAGATTGATCTAAGCTCGGCTATGATGAACAAAAAGATCTATTGACACAATAAGATAAACATCAAAATCTAATGAAGCCGATAACTAGCTCCAAGCTAGACCTTAGCCCACCGGATGGCTCATGATCAACAAGGAACCTTCTTGTTACAATAGCTTAAATCCGCCGGACGATACTAAGCGTAAACAAGACTACTTGCAATAATCTAAATCCGCCGGACGATACTAGACATGGTGCAAGGTTGCCGGTACTTACGGAGGTCGACGAATCGATGATTCCTCTCGTAGTAGATCGACGACACGACTTGGACTCGAAGGGTGGCGCGGAGCCGGGTTTGTTGTATTGATTGGGTATATTATTACAGTTGCCACGGGTCTTATATTTATACCCTGGACTTGACACGAGTCTTAACCGACTACGATTACAATAAAGGAAAAATCTATCTAAGATAGATTGTACTCCAAGTCTTCTCGGAGTCGTTGAAGTCGTACATGGCACGGGCTTTCTCCTTAGATGGCTCATCCCAACGCCTTTTGATTTGCCGAATCACCTTTGACAGCCAAGCACTTAACTCCCGGACACATGACTCAGCCAAATAGGTTTGGCTTCCCGACCGCTGCAGTGTTGCCGAATGGGCTGCCTGCCGAATGCTTCCTTATTAGCATCTTGCACTGGCCTTACTAGCATTTTGCACCAGCTTCTACTAGCTTCTTGCACCATTCAGTTCAACATCCGAGCTTTTACCAAATTTCAGTGTTAACAGAGGTCCATTCTCTGCTAGTAAGCTTGATGCCCAGCTCCCAGCGACAACCTCACCTTGGCAACTATGTGCCGTTTGGCGTCTGGCCCAGTACGTGTTGGCTTTTGTGAGCTCTTTCTTGATGGACTCGAGAGACAGCAGATAGGCATGGAGTCCTCTGATTCACTAGGAGGTTTCATCTCCTAGTCCAAGTCCTCCGATACGATCCGTGTTGTACGTGGACCTTCCATTTCATTTTCTGTGTGCGTGCTGTTCGATCCGATCATGACTCAACTGTGTGTGAAGTTTGTTAGCACAAGTGCGGTAGCCAACCCATCAACTCTTCACCTGTTGGTTACGGCGATATGTAAAAGCTGACATGACATGATGACGCATCATCACACACATGACTCTAATTTATTTGCCACTTCGTCCTGAACGGAGTACGTCTTCGGTGGCACCAGCCACGTACGGTACTACACTGCTGACGTGTGGCTATATATTTCCATGCAAGAATCGCAGGTCTCAGCTTAACGATTTGCCAACGAGAATTGGGGGCAGAGAGACTCATCTTATTGATCAGGTGTAAGCTTAATGATTAGACTTATTTCATATGAAATAACAAACGATATTGTTTTTAGCACTACAGTTTTTTTTTTTTTTTTTTTTTTTTTGAAAGACCCAGTTATCCGGCATATATTAATAAGGTGGAATGGAGGTTCAACAGACATGCGCGAGCTGCGCGATCCCACGTGGCAGACCGCCACCTGGGATCCTCAAGAGATTACATTAGTTATTACTCAGACGATACTAATGGTCAGTTCTCAAACGATACCATGTATCCACTCTGATCCTGCCTTGATTTTTCCTCCTTCCATCTAAATCTCAGTTTTACATTCTCATGAGTCAACGGTGAAGATCGTTGCATAAAAACATAACCGTGGGTTATTCATACACACGAGTTTTGTTTGTTCCTGACGTTGATGGCGTGCTCATCGCGTCTTGGTTTTATTTTGCATATTAGATGAGGATGAGAATAGCACTCGGCAAATAAGCTGAGACCGGTGTAGTGCACCGCGAGGGAACCGGACGCGACGTAACCGATGAACCAAGCTAGACTCAAAAGCAATGTGCAACACGCCGCTACTACAAGATACTGATTCTTTCAAGCTTTGAAAAATACTACCACACTTCAGTCTGAAGGCGGTGGATAGCGAAAGCAGTGCTAGATGGACAGCTGATCATTCACATCATTGTGACAAAATTAAGCAGCATTTATTTTCCAATGCAACGTTCCTCGATCTCACGCCTCTATAAGTTCGCTGTGCTGATATGCGCGCGGTGAACAATAATATCGCTGCTACTAGCCGTAGCCGACGCCGCGCGTGGTTATCTATGTTTGTTTGCAAATGCTATATTTTGAAAAGGGGCACTAGATTGGGGAAGCTTGACAAGAAATGTGATGAAGGATTTCTAGTTAGTTATTCTACACTACAAGCAAAGCATATAGAGTTTATAATAACACTAGTGGTACACGTGTATCAGAGATACCTTTGCGGATCGCTACAAAAGCTGATGCAGGTGCTGGACAGGTGCAGAAGTTGCACTAGCACAACCTGCATAGCCCTACTAGTATGTCCATCATTATGTTTTTGTGGATGCAGCCCACATGATGTGTGTCATCATGCGGGCCGGCATGTGCAACAAAGCATTTGCTTTCTCTATATCGTGTAATAGGAGTGCTGGTGTAGGGGAGAGAGGGTGTACATAACAAGTTCCAATTTTTAAAAGCTTCAATCAATGGATCAAAAGAACGGAAATGTTTCGAGATTATATGGAACATTATACTTTGTACCATCAAATGAAAGATGTGATTGGGCCCATAGCTGGTGAACCATATGGATCGATCTATACGATGTAGCCTTTTGGCTAAAAAAAAAAAAAAAAAAAAAAAAATTACATCAGATACACAAGACTCAATACAAGTCGTTACTGTTATTGCCTTCGATCAACTAAGAAATTGTGCCCACTTTGGTAGGAACGACGTGAAGCTATGCCTCGATCTCTAGCGTTCGGCTAAAAACAACAACTTTATTTCTACTGGATCTTTGTCGGTCCTTCCTTCTCAACTCTATGAAAATACATGGTAGTGTCATCACACCCTTTACCATAACGCGTACAACAAAGTGGGCACTTGAAACTTTCGTCAGATGAACAGGGTAACTATATTAGGCCCTGTTTATAAATCTATAAAAGGTCATAGTTTTTTTTCCCAAACCTTATAAAGGTAATAGTTAGGACTTCTTCGATACAGATAGATTTATTAGTTGGACCAAACTAGATAATTGCAACGTACTAATATTAGCTATGATCTATTCGTTATCGAATAACTATTAGGGCGTCCGGCCATTAGCAGCTAATGGACGCCTAATCCTACAGTACGTGCGCAGGGAGGTTAATTTGCTGTGTACGTACGTGGACCACGGGGCTTTTGACATATCCAGAGCGTGTTGGAGACTTGGAGTTAGCTTGATCGTTTGAACCTGCAGCTGCAGTGCGTGGTGGCGTGAGCATGGGTTCTCCTCCTCTTCTCTCATCAGACAGCAAAGATGAGCATGGAATAAAGAGCTTTCCTCTTCTCTCCCCACACCGCACACACAAGTCCTGTCGTTCGAGCAAAGCTGCGGGCGAAAGGCTCAAAGAAGTTTCATTGCACCTTCCCAACAATTCTCTTTAACAATTTTTTGCAAGAGATCGAATCAATCCGTCGCTAGCTATATACGGTCTCCAGCTACTTTATCATCATCAGCATCAAACTCCGACGATCCCTGCCGTGCCGTCTGCTCGCACGTCGTCATCCGGTTTCCGTGTCGATCCCGTGCGTGCGCAGCTGGCAAGGTCTTTCAATTCGTCGCATGTTACTGCGAGCCAGCAGGTTGAAATCATCAGCCAGCGACGGCAGCAGCTGCCTCGTCGTCGGCGTCTCGGCCACCGGCGGCGGCGCATGGGCGGCGTGCTCGGCGCGTTGCTCCACCGGCGGTCTGGAGGAAGGCCGCCCGCTCAGGGGCAGCAGGGCACGAGGCACCGGCCCCGGGGACCCACCCGGCAGCCGTCGGCCTACGACGCCGTCGGCGCAGCAGCCGGCGGCCACCGGAGGGCCATGCTGTCCAAGAAGTACTCGTACATACCGGACACCTACACGTCGCTTGATCAGGTCAGGTGCAGTGCAGAGCCATCGATGATCGAGCTGGCTGTTGCTCCATTTCCATGCCGTCATGGCACTCTTGCATGTCGCAAGTCGCAAACCGATAAAAACCACATCGTTAATTTCTTGTCGGTATGGTGTTTAATCATGTATGCAGGTGGCGACGGCGCTGCGTGAGCAGGGTTTGGAGTCGTCGAACCTGATCCTGGGCATCGACTTCACCAAGAGCAACGAGTGGACAGGGAAGCAGTCGTTCGGCGGGCAGAGCCTGCACAGGATCGGCGACACGCCCAACCCTTACGAGCAGGCCATCAGCATCATCGGCAAGACGCTGGCTCCCTTCGACGAGGACAACCTCATCCCCTGCTTCGGCTTCGGCGACGGTGAGCAGCTCCCTCCCTCCCTCCCCATGGCGGCCATCTTCGACGATCTCGTGTCGCTGTCGTCCTAGCTTGTTCTCCTCGATGAACAATCGTCTTCTTGATTGCATTTGCAGCCACCACCCATGACTACAACGTGTTCAGCTTCCACCCCGACAACTCGCCGTGCCATGGCTTCGAGGAGGTCCTGGGCTGCTACCGCAAGATCGTGCCACACCTCAGGCTATCAGGGCCGACGTCATTCGCGCCCATCGTGGAGGCGGCGGTGGACATCGTGGACAGGAGCGGAGGTCAGTACCATGTGCTCGTCATAGTCGCCGACGGGCAGGTGACACGGAGCGTCGACACCGGCGACGGCGACCTGAGCCCGCAGGAGAAGAGCACGGTGGACTCCATTGTCATGGCGAGCTCTTACCCACTGTCCATCGTGCTGGTTGGGGTCGGCGATGGGCCGTGGGACGAAATGCGCAGGTTCGACGACAAGCTCCCTGCGCGCGACTTCGACAACTTCCAGGTGAATTCAAAAAAGCCACTCTCATCAGCTGATCCGAGCTCAGCTCTGAAGATGAATGAACCATGCTCAGATCGATTTCAGATGCCAAACACAACACAACTCACTGAATGAATGCAAATATGTGCAGTTCGTGAACTTCACCTCCATCATGTCTCGGCCTGTCACGGCGCAGCAGAAGGAGTCGGCGTTCGCGCTCGCCGCGCTCATGGAGGTGCCCATCCAGTACAAGGCCACCATGGAGCTCGGCATCCTGGGGTAATGCACTGCACTGCACTGCACTGCAGAATGAGCTCATAGAAGAAAACCATCTTTGTGGTGCCTTGACAAGTAGTCTGAATCTAGCTTTCTGATCATATAATCTCTTTGTGGTGCCTAAACCTGAGCCTGAACGCATGCAGGCGATCCACGGGGAATGCCAAGAGAGTGACCCCTGCACCGCCGCCTCTGCCGCACGTGCAGAGGCAGGCGTCGTTGAGGAGGGGAGCCAGCAATGTCGGCGCCGCCGCAGCTCCAAGAGATGATCAGGTCAGTTGAAACTAGCGTGCAATGCAGGGCTTCACTTCTCGCAGCAATGCTTATATATGTAACATGTCTGTGTGTTGATGATGCAGGTGTGCCCAATCTGCCTGACCAATACCAAGGATCTAGCATTCGGATGTGGCCATATGGTGAGGACAGATTCAGAGATTTGTATCATTTTCCATAATTAATTTATTACAAAAGCAATGCAATGCAATGCAACCTTTAGAAATCAAGTAAAGAAAAACATCATCTCTTTATTTATATCCTAATAATTTTCTTGTGCATTTTGTGCAACAGACCTGCAGGGAGTGTGGGGAGAGCCTGACCAGATGCCCGATTTGTCGACAGCCGATACGGTCAAAGCTGAGGCTATATTCAGGATGAAATGGCTATGCTAAAACAGAGGTCATTTGAGGGGTTTTAAAAAACAACATTGCTTACTCATCGTTAAAATGTACAGAATGTCAAAACGTGTAAGAAGCAAGGAACTAACGACTCAAGATCAAGTCCTCCTCGTCTTGAATTTGCATGAACCAGCGTTTCATTTGTGAGAAAAGGTTTTAGTTTTCGAGTGGTTCGATTTGTTTGGTTCTTGTCATGTTATTAGTTTGTAATAATAAGTATATATATCCTACAGGAAGCTCAACAAGGTACGCATATACATACATATAGGTGTGTTGTGTTGTGTTGCAATGGAAAAAATAAATAAAAGGAAATGCAAGGTGGACATTTGGCTGTTTTTTTCACGATCCGGCCATTCACCCGTGTTTGTGGACATTTGGCTAGCTGTACCACAAAGACATTTGGCTACATGATCAGGCACTGCTGCTGTTCAGCTTCACCGTCACTGATTATTAGCATCTTTTTCATGATGGAATACTAAATGTGTGGCGATTCCGTTACAGCCCCAGTGTAAATGTGGCCATAACACGCGTTAAAACCAACCGTTTCTGCTGCACACGCCCTTTGTGCTGCTGCTGCTGCTGCTTGTTCCGGTTCATCTTCTTCCTCCTCCTCCTCCTCCCTATAAATTTCATCAGACTGCAACCAGTTCTTGGTCATGTTGTATTGTTCTCTGCCCCAAAAATACATCGCCTGCTGTCCTGTTTCAACAAAACTTCAGAGGAAGAAGATAGGCTTGTTGCATTCTCTGATCCAGAAGCCTGAAGAAATGGCATCATCCAACGTCACAATCCTCGCCGTCTTCTTCGTCGCTCTCGCACTATCGGTGCTTCACACTGACGGTAAATGATCTCTCATTTTAGCTGGTTTGGCAGCCAAGTTGTACTCTACTCATCAGAATCGACAAATTCTTCCACAGTTTAGAGTCACTAACCTGACACTGAAATTGAACACAATCTTCAACAGCAGCAGCAGCAGAAACCTCGCGCCATAGGAGCAAGACATGGTGCGTGGCCAAGCCGTCGACGGAGGAGGCGGCGCTGCGGGCAACCTGGAGTTCGCCTGCTCCGAGAGCGACTGCGCCGCCATCCGGGGCACCGGTGGCTGCGCCCAGCCTGCCGACGGCCTGCTGTCGCGGGCGTCGGTGGCCATGAACGCCTACTACCAGGCCCGGGGCAGGAACTCGTGGAACTGCTTCTTCAATGGCACCGGCCTCATCACCATCACCGACCCCAGTTAGTAGTGTCTTTTTTCCTGTGAGTGTCTCGCTGCTTGTCAACTGTGTTGAGGTCTGACATGGCCGATGTTCGTGCAGGTCTTGGCACCTGCAAATATGCTTGAGATGGATGCATGGGAGGCGCTGAACGATGGATCTGAATAAGATTATAGGGGATGAACCATGTTTTCATTGTTTTTGTTTTTATATTTATGTCTATTGTGTGAGCAGGAAGCATCCTTACAGAATCAGAGCTGCTAGAATTCCGATCAACATTTAGCATTTATATGCCTAGAGAATTACTATTATCATTACTGGCCTTTTATGTTTGATGAGAAATCTTTAAAGAATTATATGCTTTTTATTTCGGGGTACAATTCTATTCTTCCATGCGATGTGCTGGAACAGGAGTCAGGGACTTTAAAAAAACCATATAAGAAATCCCGGATGAAGAAGGCAGGTAGCAGATCCATTAAACAAATAAGACTAAAGCACAATTTAGGTGTGAAATGAAACCAAATTGATACTAAAACACATTGTACCTTACAACAAAGGTTAATCCTAATCCAGCAGGTCCTTTGAGAATACCATTACAGAAAAGCTAACGAGACAGGATGGGAATAATTGTTTACAGAGCTAACAAGTAGAGAACTTGACAAGACAGAATAAAGTTTTTACTGGCATTCATTCTCAACAGTCATCCATTCATGAGAACAAGTTCCATTCAGCAAACCTGTTATGGCAGACATTGGGTTTTAGTTAACACAAACGGTGCCTCAGTGAAAAATGAAGTTATTAAGATCAATATGTGGCATATGCTCAAGTTATTTATGTCGTACAAGTTACAACTAAAATCCATCTTATCTTATGAGCTAAATTGGTTTGCAACACTTGGAATGTTGGCCATAAATAATTCATACTGCAAAACCAAGCAGTAACAGTTGGAAACAAATAAAATTGACATTGATAGTGCACTGTGAAGTTTTGGAATATATTCATATGAACTTACATTAACATAATTAATCTAGCCTCTTAAAATTTATACAATTGTCCGATGCTTCGTTAAACAGCACCTCAACCTGCTTCAACTCTCTTTCTGTAACGCAATGAGATGCACCATATCAGTAAGACAGTATTTAGCCATATAATACTAAGAACTCTAAAAGGATCATGTTACCAGCAGCTTCAAGCTGCTTCTGGAGCTCCAATCCCACGACTTCATTCTCTGCCTGCAAAATTTCAAATTTTTATACAATTAAAAGCAGGAGTTTGACAGATGCCCATCCTTGAAAACTCAGTGCTTGATAAATTAGGAATTTGACTGTCAGGTATCTACCTGTAGCTCTTGGATTCTTTTCACTTGATCCTCTTCTGATGATAGTGGCAATGCCGCAACAAGTGCATCAAACTGCATTGAAGCATGTTTTGAACTATAATTGGTTAGCCAATGGAATAGTCTTTGTTCCAACACATTTCAACTATGGTTAACACAAAGACCGGATTGATCTTTTCTAGGAAACCTGACTGTCAGTGTTGTGAATCTCTATACCACCCACTATATCTGTTTCTGGGAAACATGACTGTCTTATGTATCACTCTACCGCCTTTACAACACTACAACTCCCTGAATAACAATCTTTTGCAATAGATAAACAAGAGATGAATGAAGACTGTGGCAACACAGTTTTACTGGCAGAGACATATTTTTTTTTTTGGGTTATTTCTGGCCTTTTACCACACAGAACGCAGGCAAGCAAACAAGCAAAATTAAGCAGCTAGTCCTTCATTTGTTCGCGGCATCAGAATTAAGACAAGGCAAACTACGAGGCAAGCTGAAACCTTCGCCGTAACCACACACACAGAGACATTTTCGAATCCCCGGGCAGGCATTTGGTCGAGCAGGTGGCGAGTCCAAGAAGACAAGAGGGGGCAGGGCACCAACCTTCTTGGCCGCGAGGACGAGTGCGTGGCTCATAGCCTTAGGTTGCTCGGAGAGGTCAGGCGCGGGTGTCTGCGCCTGCGCCTGCGCCGGCGGCGGCGGTGGCGCGCCGGGCTGGCCCTGGCCCTGGACCTGGGGTTTGGAGTCGTCGTCGGGCTTAGGGTTGGGGTTGAGCGGGTCCGGGTAGCTGTTGGAGAGGCGGTCCGGCGGCGCGTCCCTCTGCAGCGTGCCGAAGGTGTTGACCGCGAGCACCGCCATCTCGTCGAGCTGGTCCTGCAGCTGCGTGATGATGTCCATGGCGAATCCCACCACCTCTCTCCTCCTCCTCCTCCTTCCACCACTCCGGGATCCGGGTCTCCGGCAAGGCGAGGCCGGCGGCTTTATTGGACCAGGCCGATTTTATCATATTCTGGGCCTCCTACGCCGGCCCAGCCCACATCGTGTGAGCCAGGCCCAGTGCCTTCTGGCTTTCAAGTCTTCTCGCGATTTTTTTTTACAAACGGGTATTAATGTATTTGTGGTAAATATTTATTTACTACGGCATCAAAAAAATGTATTTGTGGTAATATTAATTTGTATTTTGAATATTTATTTAATACGTAATGAAGAATATTAATTTGTATTATGAATACTAACTGTAATTACGCTCGGAATCCTTATCAAATACGAGTCGTTAATCCTGCTGTTTAACTAGTCAAACACGGACTAAATCAAATCACGGGCCATAAATATTGGATTAGTGCGTTCATAATCCTGCAATTTGCATTGTACTGCATCCGAGAAGGAAAAAAAAAAAAAAAAGAGAGCGGGGAATCGGATCATCGACAAGACAAGGTCCAACGACAGACATGGCTGCCGAAAGTTTTGCCGCCGGCGGCGCCGCCGCCGCCGACCCGGTGCTCGAGCAGGAGGAGGAGAAGGAGAAGGAGAAGGAGGCGGTGTTCGCGGCGAAGCACGCGGAGCTGGTGTCGGAGGCGCGAGACGTGGCGCGGGAGCACGGCGTGGCCGTGACCACCGTGGCGTTCCGGCCCGACGGCACCGCGGTGGCGAACGAGGCCGTCGTCTTCACGCGGCAGGAGCAGGTGCAGGCCATGATCCATCGGGCCATGGCGAGGAGGGTGGCGTTGATGGAGTCGGGGGAGTTGGTCGCGCATCGGAGGGAGCTCCAGATGCTGAGGGGCATCGTGGTCGGCGCGCTGACGGAGCCCAATACGGTGTTCCCGAGACGGAAGGAGGAGAAGGACGGTGACGGCGAGGTGGTCGTCGTGGCCAAGACGGCGCTGGAACAGCAGCAGGAGATGGGCGGCGACGCTGACGCCGGCGCCGGCGCCGGGTGCAACAAGATCGTCGGCGGCAGGGTGGACTAGGCGCCTGTCCCTGATCGGTGGTCCTGTGATCGGATTATTGGCTGGCCGTCCAAATTCTTTGTCATCAGCCTTAAGCTGATTATTCGTCATTATTTTTATGTTAATTTGTTGGGTTTTGATTCTTTTATTATTTTTTTTTTGGGTTAATGTGTACCGTGACTTTCACCTTTGAAACGATTTGTTGGTGAAAATAATAGAGGAGGACAAAAACACGTGTCTTTTTTGTATTTACAAGTATACATTGTTCCCAAAGATAATCTCAATATCCCCGATTTTTTTTTTTTTTTTTTCTCCATCTCCACCTTTTGTTCTTTACTATGATCTTACCTTCTCATTTTTATCTCGAGCGAGGTTTGTGTGGGTTTTCACAAAGTCTGAGGTATTAGTTATCAAAGTTTTCTTGGAGTTCTATTTACATTCAATATCAAAGTTTTATTGGAGTTCTATTTACATTCAATAGATTAACATGCAAACATCTTCAACGATGTGTGCAAATTTTGAAAAGAGTAGGAGAATGTGAATTTCAAATAGATGGAATTCTCTTGGTTCGGACTTCCAAGCCTACATTAGCCATAAAATTAAAGGGAGTTGCTATATTTCGGGCGTGCGAAAAAGGTGGGATTCTTGCGACAAATCTCGGTCCACACGATCCGAAGCGAACGCTCCAGTTAGTTCGACCTTTGTTCATCTTCTTCCTCTCGCCGGCTATTGTTCATCTTCTTCCTCTCGCCGCCCTCTCGTTTTACTGCACTCCCCACGCCACCACCACCACCCCCCCCGCGGCGCTAGGGTTCGCCGGGCGAGGCCCTAGCGGCTCCGGCGAACCCTAGCGGTGGCCACCCTCTTCCCCCACAAATAAGGACAACTCATAAATCTTTCTATAGGAAGGACAACTCATAGAGAGGAGGGGGAGGAGATGCTCGCCAGTGCCGCCATTGTCGCCGCCAGAAGGTCGCGTCGGACATCGGGTGTGTCGGAAGGCGCGTCGCCTGAACAGTCCCTGATTTCAGGCCAGGCGACTGTTTAATAGGAAAAGCGTAAAATTAAATGAAATGGCTTGTGTAGCCTCTCGGAAAACTCAAGACTATAGCTAACCACAAAGTTTTTCTCAAGATATGCTTTATTAAATATAATATTAGCTCACACGAAATGCTGACCCAGGAACCAAAGGTGGCAAGGTGCTCGTGGCACTTAAGCTCTGCTAAACAGTTATGAATGTCTATGCAAAAATCTAATAGTCGAGCATACGGATGCCAAGGGAGGATAACATATTTAAGTGCAGTATAGAGTACGCAACCATAGCTGTGCATAACAAGTTTTTGAAAGCTTTTGTACGTTTTTAGTGTTAGAAGTTGTGTATGTTTTGTTTCCACTGACTGAAACAAGGTATATATAAAGTCATGCTACATGCTATTTTGACAAGCCATTTTTGTTCTATATAGCACTCGAAAATCCAAACAATCAAACCTTATTTTCACCAATAAGGGTGTGTTTCGAACGCAGGAGTTTCACAGGAACAACGCAGAAACTTTACAAGGATCAGTTCAATTTCACATGAAAACACAGCGACATGAAAAAGGGTAAGGCTGGCGCTCGGACGTCCGATCCCATCGGACGCCAGCGTCACGGCCCGCCCCCACCTCAACCTTCGCCTCTCGCTCGGCGCACGCCCCCGCCTCCAACACACCCCCCGCCGCTCGTCGACCATCCCGGCCCTAGGTCGCGGGCTCGGCGAGACCCCACCCGCCGGCGACCACCTTCTTCCCTCCCCCTACCCCCCCCCTGCCCGATGTGGACATGGCGACTCCGGCGAGCTCCACACAACTCGACCATGGCGCCCCCGCCCGACCTGGCCGGCCGCCCCCGCTCCGCCAACCGCACCTAAGCCGCCGTCCACCATTCCCACCGCCCCGTCCTGCATGCCCCTTGCCGGACATCTATACCCCCGGAAGGTTCGCCGGTTGGGGGGAAGAACGGAGGAAGTTCGCCGAACTCTAGGTCGTCGGCGTTGGAGGATAAGGAGAGAGGAGGAGAAGGTGGGGAGAGGGGAGGAGGCCACCGCCCGGCGAGCACCTTCTTCCCCTCCGGCGGCGTCGGCGACGGTTGACGAGCGAGGCTGGATGACGCGGTCGAGAGAGTGGGTGTGGTCGTGTGGAAGAGGTTGGGGAAGAGTTGGGCGGGGGCGGTGGAGCGTCCCTACTCGGTAGGACGTCCTGTACACAGCATTACCGAAAATTTATCCGTGTTAAAAAAAAAGACCCGGAAGGAAACCTGTTGAGATAAAATGACTGTGTGCACAGCAGCACAAGTACACGTGTGCTATTGGTATTGCTCGGGGGCACTATTGGCGTCCAGTGCTGACGTGGCAAACCGCTATTTCGTACTCGAACCAGGGGCTCCACTCCACGCAGTCCTGGGTTAAAAAAAGAAAAGAAAAAGGAAATAAAAATAAAAAACAAATCGCCTATTTCCCCTCGCCCAGGCCAGCTGACCGCCGCCGGCCGGCCGGGACGCCGCCGCCACCACCACCACCACCAGGCCTCCCCTCCCCGCCCCCGCAGCTGGTGAGTTCGAAACCCCACCCAAGGCTTTTCCGATTTCGCAATGCTTACGGTTCGGTTTCTCCTCGTACTCATCCGCGTGTAGCCAGCCGCCACCGGCCGCCCAGCCCGCAGGCAATGAAGCGCTTCTTCCAGCCAGTGCCCAGGACGGCTCCCCGTCGAAGAAGCGGCAAGCGGCCGCCGCCGAACGGGGCGCCGACCCCGCCTCAGCCGGCGCCGTCTCTGGCGGGGATGGAGAGGAGGGGAGACCCGCCGAGGAGCCGCCGCGCAAGTTCCTGACGTGGAACGCCAACAGCCTGCTCCTCCGGATGAAGAGTGACTGGCCCGCTTTCTCGCAGCTCGTCGCCAGCCTCGACCCCGATGTCATCTGCGTCCAGGTGAGTGAGCGATTGATCTGCTGGTTCCTCTTCCCACGACCTCGAGGGGGTTTCCAATCTGCAAGGCCGGCAACCCGCTCCTCGGAACCATCACCTGTAGGCGGCCGGCCGGGCGGGGTCCGTATGCTGCAATGTAGGCGCCCCTCAAGAGGGGTACCGTGTGTCATTGCAATGCAGGCGTTTCGTCGAGCAGGTTGTGGGCGTACGGTCTTGTGCTCCCTTTATTTAGGTAGAGAAGACTAGTGTAATGTTTATGGTCAGCAAGGGTTTTAGATTTTGTCTCTTATTACAGCTCGTGGTGACTGGGGAGTGTCATTATCCCTGCGCTGCACGTGTTCTCCGGCAAAGTAAAAAAGCACTGGGGCATTTTGATTCTGTTTTTCTAAGTTAATGCTTGCTAATGTTACCTATGTTCCAAATTATAGGTTATATTTTGGATTTTCTACAGACATAGTTTAGTTGGTCTAATGCTGCTGTTGGTGCTTATCCATGGGCACATATGGTTGGTCTGTGCTCATCAGAATTCAGAACTTTTCCTCCTCGTGAAAAAAAAAACTCACCCTACAACTGTGGTTGTGGCCATAGGTGCTGCGCTGCCCCTGGAAGCCACACTTTGCCAAAAAAAATTATGTGCACAATCAATCTGACATATGCATCCATGAAGCTCTTTTTTTTTTAATCTATTTAGCTTGCTATTATTATCTTTGCAATTTATTATCTCTAATAGAATAGAAGAATCTTGTCCCTAGTTAGCTGAGGGTTTTAGATTGGTATATGGTAAACAAAAGTCCATAATACTTTTAGTGCCTTCTCACTCAGTTGGTCACATTTTATTTTTCGTTACATGATTATTAATATTGCATAGTATCTGGTAAGGATATACTGAACTTTTTGTTAGGAAGTGCGGATGCCAGCGGCTGGTTCTAAAGGGGCACCTAAAAACCCTAGTGAACTAAAAGATGACACAAGCTCGTCCACGGGATGAAAAGCAGGTTTTGTGGCATTTGCAAAGATTATTTGTACTTTCTGTTAATATGTACAGCTACTTTTGTTATGTGTTTCATCAAATTACTTGATCACCAGCTAAGCTAGAATTAATATCACGTACAGCCACGGAAAATGTGTTTTATCATCTTGATTGTTTTATTTTATTTTAGAGGATACTACATATTTGAAACTTGCACACTTTCGTGCGTCTCAGTTGCACACTGACATGGCACCACTAGCATCAGCACTTCAGCAGTCCCACAGAAATTTCTGTAGCAATACAATACTTATGTGCTCATGTGATACCATAACAACTCTTACTGTTCATGTGGGCCTCCCCAGTGTGGCTTTAATTGGAATCACGGATGATAATAGGTCGTGGAAAACGCTGCAATAACTGCACTCTTGGTATTTTCAATGGACAAACATCGTGAAACCTATTCCTCCTGAGTCCATGGACAAGCATACAGAAACCGAGGACCTAATACTCCGTTACAGTTTGTCTTGCATTGCATTGCTACTTCATCTTCCAATATCCTGATCACCTTTGAGCCATGCAGTCTGGCCATCCCTCTTTATTGTTGTTATATGTGTTGATTGTGCATGTGAATGTGTTTCATTTTTCGATCAAGAGATTCAAAACATAAGAACTTTAGTGAGCAGTGCAAGCCGAAAAAGTATTCATAACTACTACAGACTTATATGTGTTCCTAATACTAGCAAGCTGCCAAGCTCCTGGATTATGATTTCTATCTCAGTGTTGTTTGTTACATTGGATTTAGTGGCTCGGCAACAAAGTTTTTACATTACTTTCACACTTTGATGTCAAGCAGGTTGTTCTGCGTTCTTTGTCAACTTCACCCTTCAAAGACTACCGTGTCTGGTGGTCTCTTTCAGATTCAAAATATGCTGGGACAGCTATGTTTATAAAGAAAAAGTTTGAGCCTAAGAAGGTGTCTTTCAACTTGGATAGAACATGTATGTTTGGAGATGATTTCATGTTATCCTAGCTCTATACACAATTTTCTATTCTCTATTCTGATGTCATAGCCATTCTGTTTTGCATATTATAGTTTTATATGATTGTATTTCAAGATCTAGTTTAGTAACTGCTATGACAATCCTGTCCAAACTTATTGAGTTTTTAGCTTCGATTTTTTTTGAAATAAAATTTTACTAGCTGAAAATCATAACAGAGCAAAACATCTTACAGATCGTGACAGCCAGCACTCATGTTTTTATGTCATGGACTAGAGGAGCATGTGGGTATGTTATGCCAGTTATGAAGTCCTAAAAGAGTTTGGTCACTTTCATAGATTGTGTTGGAATTAGGACAAAACTCAAGGCATGTCTCTGTGTACCTGTTCATCTTCTCTTGATATGTCTATGCATGTTTTTCTGTACAAAAACTAAAATCAAGGAATGAAAAGGTCAAGGCCAGAAAGATCTTTAACAAATGGGCATATTGAATTGTTGTTTGCTTTTAATAACTGAATTTCACATGTAATACAGTTCTTTCTCAGATTCCACTTCCCTACACTTTTCAGCTTCTAAGCATGAAACCGATGGGCGTGTTATAATTGCCGAATTTGAATCATTCCTCTTACTAAACACCTATGCTCCAAACAATGGATGGAAGGAGGAGGAAAATTCATTTCAAAGAAGACGTAAGTGGGACAAGAGAATGCTGGAATTTGTTCAAAATGTGGACAAACCCTTAATCTGGTGTGGGGACTTGAATGTCAGGTAATCGAGAAAACAGTTTCTCCTTATTGGAAAAAGACCGTGTTATTAATAAATATACTTACCATGATGCTTCTCGTAACATATATAAATTAAACTTCATGCAACACTTTTCATAGTATTTAAATTCAACATGGAGATGAAGTATTGTCCTGGTTAATAACATAGAACCAAATAACCAATACCAAAAACACCTTGAGGAAAGTCTTCTTTCAAGGTTGCTTATAGTACTTGGTCAAAATATGCAATCTGCAATCTTGCAATCTAAAAAAAAAAATATGATATATAATGCAGAGGGAAGTTTCAGTTCAGTTTTATTTGTTTGCCCAGAGAGTTCATGTTTGCTATATCAGAGTGACATTTTTCAAAGACAAACTTTTCGCCTTATACTTCACTTGTATTGGAATGTTCCAGTCATGAAGAAATCGACGTCAGCCATCCTGATTTCTTTAGCAGTGCTAAGCTGAATGGATACATCCCACCCAATAAAGAGGTAATATTTGTTTTATGCTGCAATTAATAGGTCACAGACAATAAAGAGCTTACAAGCATGGTTTTGGATATTTCTGTTTTCTTTCTGTCTTACCTTGGATGCCTTTGGTAGTGGCCAAGGTTGTGCATGGCAAACCTTGCTAGTAAAGGATTTGGGTCTCCCCCAAAATCAAGGATATGATTGCCTTTCTTCCTTGCTAGTTCTGCGGAGCAAGGTTTGGTAAAGGATCCATATGAGCAAGAAGTGTTTTTGTCAATGAGTTTGTTTTGCATCATGCATAATCCTTTAGTTTAATACTGTATTTCAAAATTGATTTGTTCTCTTGTCTCTGCAATTCAAAGTTAGGAGCATAATGTGATATACGTGTAAACTCTATAAACCACTACAATGTATTGTAGCATAAACTTAAACTCTATGTGATCATAATATGTTCTTTTGAGTGGGTCTGTGGGTGTTTGTAGTTTTATACACTTGTCTCCTTAATGCACTAATACACATCCCTCTTCTGTTTGTTTGAGGAAAAAAAAACAATCTACATACAATGTTATTCAGCTGATGGTGGAATGACTTTGAACAGTTAGTTCATTACTGAATAGTTAGAATATGTCTTTTATTTTAATCTTTGGATTTTATTCATTCATGTGTTTGACATTTATGCATATCATGTTTCTGTAAGCATGATCTGAAAATACAATGGAATAGTAGATCATAATTGCCAAACACATGTATTTGTAGCCATCTCGTGCATCACAATAAGACAGGCAATTATCAATAATCAGGTGTCAGAAAAAACAACTAAGTAAACCGTAACATACTGTCTAAAATCTTTGTTGATCTGAGGTAATTTACTATTATATCCCACAATCTGATTCTGTAGGAGACTTAGAACATTTTTTCTTAAGTTCAGAATTAAGTTTCTGACAATGATTGACTAGACTTTCAGACTTCAAAGGACACCGTATGCTCCATCATGTGAAGTTTCACATTGACTGGATCTTTTAGTTGCACTGGTCCTCTGGTATCCTTTTTGGTGGTGTGTATGCTTGGCTATTGCATTGGTACAATGAAGTCTCCTTATATTACCTGCAGGACTGTGGACAGCCAGGATTCACCCCAGCAGAGAGGCGACGCTTTGGCAACATATTAATCCAGTAGGTGAAACTAATACATTTGTACCATGGAGCACATTTTTTCTTCTTCTATCACTGGCTAATTATAACTAATTATACACTGGTGGTGCATTTAATATTAGTCGCCAATTCTTCCACCAAAAAAGAAAAAAAAAAAAAATGTTAATAGATTTGTGAGGTTCTATCATGTTATTATCTAACTGGTCTCATAAAACGAAAGTTTCATGTCTAATGTAGTTACGACTGTCTGTGCACCACCTGTTATGGATGTTTACCGAAGATACATAACAGTATTGGTTAGTTTCTCTTCAATAAATGACTCAGATGAGCCGTATTTTGTATTGAAACTCAGTATACCACAGCCATCATGTTTTGGGACTTGCTGAGGCTGTCGAATTGATATAGGTTTGAGCATACTAGAATATCCAAAAGTCTGTGAATATATTTAACCAGAATAAAAAGGAAATATGCCACAAGTCTGATTTTTTTTTTTTTAATGAGAAAAATATCTCTCAACAAACTATGATAGTTAATTATGGTACCATTTAAGGAGTCAAGGCCACAAAAAAATATTAGCTTACACTACTTGTTTGCCTGTCTTGAATCATTTTGACTTTTGATCTATAAACGGTGATGCTGCTGTATGCTGGCCTTGTTTGGAGCTAAGAAGTAAGAACAGAACTGTAAAAAGCCTTTATTTGAAGATTTGTGGATTGCCTAACAGATGGCTTTTTGGACATTTGCCAATTTCAACAAGATATATTGAGATAGGATAAGTTAGCGTCCATGAGTACCTCTGAAGATATTTGTTTAGAAGAATGTTACATTACTTATGATTATATTTGAGAACTTGAAATGAGACAATGGTTTTATTAATAGAAAACCAGCTTCTCTTGAGGCAGGTCCAACTTGGGGGTTGTGATACCTTATATTTGAGTTGAAAGCCTAAAATCATGGAAAACTAGTACTCGCAGCTCTCTGTGAACCTTTTTCAAGGTCCAGTTGCAGGTTTAAACACCACTGATTTAAATCAAACAACACCACATGGCATATGGTTGAAAACATGTTTTCAAGTTCATGCAAGAAATTATGAGCAACACATAAATCAAGATGCCCTTGCTTAGTTTCAGGGTGGCATTACTGTAGTGTTTGGTTTCATATTTGTTGCTATGAAGTTTTAATATCTTACAAATGAATGGCTTGTACATACAGAGGAAAGCTGGTAGATGCTTACAGGCACCTGCACAAAGAGAAGGACATAGATGGTGGCTTCTCTTGGTCCGGTAATCCAATTGGCAAGTAAGAAACATTTGGCTGTTCATTTGGTTGTTAGATATTTTTTGGATTCTCAATTTCACCAAATCATGTTCATTCTGATTTGTTTGATTTTGTCATTTGCATGTTTGTGGAATCTTTTCTCCTTGTCTTAAATCTTAATCTACATTTTGGAAATTTCCTAAAAGTACACCTTGAAGCTGTTTATTTATGTTCACTTGTGTTTAGGCTGACTAAATCTTAAATCCTTTTTGGGCTGACTAAATGGATGCTTGGGACCTGTAGCCTACTTTTTGGCTAAGCAATGGGCGACTGAATGTTTAGCATACACCCTCCGTTCCAAATTTAGGTCGTTTTGGCTTTTCTAGTTATACACTTTTATTATCTAGACATATATCTAGGCGCATAGCAAAAGCTATGTACCTAGAAAAACCAAAACTACCTATAATTTGGGACAAAGGGAGTACCCTTTAACTTAACACGTTTAGCAGATATGGTTCTTTCATTTAGAATTTGATTCCCTTAAGTTCTTGCAGATGTCTTGATACTAAAAAATCCTATCAGTTCAGTATTTTTTTTTTATGTGAACCAGTACTATCTTTAAGGCAATTTTATTATGTTGTTGACATACAGTCCTCAACATAATGTTGTTGACAGTTAAAGGATCTGAGCCAGTATTCAAGCTGCCAATACACTGCATGCATACTTAAATGCATCTTGTATCTTTTAGTGAGATTAACTTCTCTGTATGTTCCTATAGGTACCGAGGAAAGAGAATGAGAATCGACTACTTCCTTGTTTCAGAACAGTTAAAGGACAGAATAACTTCATGTGAAATGCATGGCCGTGGCATTGAATTAGATGGTATGAAGTTAAAATATTACCACCTTTATTTGCATTGTTATTTGATACTAGAAACTTTGGAGGGTCTCATTCAAAGTATTTTTTGGTTTCCTTTTTTATGTACATATCATCTGTGCATGATCTGTGCACAAGCATGAAAAACTGGGCTTCCTAAATGTTTGAATTTTCTGCATGGAGCCCTTAGTTTTCTCTCTCTTTTTAATCTTGCTTTGCTTGGCAAAAAGTACTAACTAGTATTGGTGCTAGGCTTGGATTGATTCCACAGTTCCAAACTAGGTTTTTGGTTGGTGAGGGAGCGAGAGCGAAGTGTGACTATTATTACTTTTAAAGACTCTTTGATTTTCTTTTTCATAACAACACGTTCATTTCAGTGTCTTTTTTAAATGCTTATTGGTTCTGAGATGCTATATGATTGCACGGTTTTTGGATAAAAGCATGTCAATCAAGAAAATTCAGTACATTTTCCATTGCACCAACATTATTTTCGACCAGATGTTTTAAAAAGTTGTGAGTGGTTTTATGTCAAGAATTAATTTCCCTCCATTTTTGCAGGATTTTATGGAAGTGACCATTGCCCTGTTTCTCTCGAGCTTTCGAAAGCTGTAGCAGAAGAAGCACCAGAACAGCCCAAGCCTTAGACATCCTTGTTACCCTCTTGACCTGTCACTCATCATGGTAGTTATTATTAGGGATGGTGAGGAGGTAGGCTAGTGTTGAGCTCAGCCATGGTCATTGTTGAGACATTTTTCAGTCCACTAAATCTGACTATTCCATTCCATGCCACGCCGTGCAATGCGTGCTCCAGCTGGAATTTGATTGTACGTAGTAGCTATTATGATCCAGGAGGCTACTATGATAGTACTATGGTCAGAGTTTATGCACCTATATGTGTTTAGGGTTAGTATAGTTTAGGCTGCTAGTACTGCATCCGTTTAGGGCTCCTTCTTGGATGTCGAGCTGCTTCTTGCTCCGCCATCTGCGTGTGCGTGATGACGTACATGCCGAATCTATTCAATCTAGACTTGACCATGGGTCATTCAATTTCTTCTCAGAATTAAAGGTCAATTTGTTTTAGAAGTAACCTAACTCAACTGATGTGTCACTTTGTTCATAAATATTAACTCTATTTTAAATATTAACCATGGGTTAATTAGTTCGTTTGACCTTTTTGATCTTAAGTTTGACCACTCGTTTTATTAAAAATTAATATTATAAAATGTTACTTTTTTTTTATTGTGACTTGCTTTATTAACTAAAGTTTTTCAAAAATAATTTAAATTTAACTATGTTTGCATTTTTTTTAATAAAACGAGTGGTCAGATTTGGAGTAAAAAAAGTCAAAAAGATAGAGGGAGTAAAAAAAAGTGACCCAACCGATACATTGGGTTTTTTTAGCAGAAGGGTGAGCTCGGGTCGACAACGCACAGCCCAAAGGCGGAGCTATGTGCCAGCCCAAAGGCCTGACCGGCTCTTCTCCGTTCTGTTTGGTGTGTTTTTTTTTTTGTTTTTAAAATTTTAAAAATTGTTGAGCTTTTTTCCTTCTGTATAAAAATTGTAATATTTAGTGTAATAATTACGAATAATATTAATTAATTCTAATTATACCCGGATTCGTTAATCTTTTGGTTAACTACTCTGACACGGACTAGCTAATCGCGGCCTATATATACGCGCTGGGCATAATCCCTTCAATTTTCATCATAATTCTTATTATTATCGATCATAATCACGCAAGAGAGAGAAAGCAAGAGAGCGGCACTCAGATCATCGACAAGCGCCTGCCGCTGCCGACGAGAAGCATGGGTGCCGCCAGAGCCGCCGCCCCGGTGGTGACCGGGCAGCAGCAGCAGCAGCCGGAGAAGGAGGCAGAGGCGGCGGCGGCGCTGTTTGCGTCGAAGCACGCGGAGCTTCTGAGCGAGGCCCGGAACGTTGCGCGCGAGCACGGCGTGACCGTGCGCACGGTCGCGTTCCGCCCCGACGGCACCGCGGTGGCGCACGATCTCATCGGCGTCGGCCGGGAGGAGCGGCTGCGAGGCATGGTTGGGCGGGCGGTGGCCAGGGACGTGTCGGCGATGGGACCGCGGGAGGTGGTCGCGCACCACAGGCAGCTCCACGCGCTCAGGGCCGTCGTGCTCCGCGAGCTTCAGGCCAAGAAGAAGATGCCGGCGGTGGCCGAGGTGACTACTAATAATAAGGACGACGACGCGGGGACCAAGAAGACTAAGAGGGAGATGGACGGCGCCGGCGCCGGCGGTAACGCCGCCGAGAGCAACAAGGCCAGGAGGACGGACTAGTAGAGCTTAGCTTGTCCATATGCATGGGTGCTCGATCCGTCGTCTAGTTCGTTTGGCGTCATCAGACTTTATGAGCTGATCGATGATTCATCATTAGTTGTAATTTTATTTTATTTTATTTATTGGCATATATTTAATTTCCATTGATTCTTTGATTCATTGTTGTCAGTATTAGGAGTACACTGGCTCCGTGTTTGCGCTGTAATAATATTAGAATCAAAATTTTGTTTACGTCTTTGATTCTTTTTGTATACTTTCTGTTACCTCTATTGTGTTGTTGAATTGATCATAAGAACACATGTGAAAGCTAAAGAACATGTGTGAAAACACTAAATTGAAGGTGTGCTACACTGTGCACAACAGAGGTCAGGAAGACCAATGACTTGTTATGTGGAAATTAAGAGGTCTTCTCTGTGCCTTGATCAGGGGCTTTTAGAGACCATGACCAACCACCATTGTTGACTATAGAAGCCCTCCTAGTGTACAAAAAGCAAAAGATAAATAGAAGGAGACACCCAAAGCCTTTTTACCTAAGCTTTTCACCAACGTGAAAGCAACCACTATAGCCACTGATCGGGCGAACGGGTTTTCCAAACCCCACCGAAGTTCATCCCCAATATGATGGCGAATCCCAACGATGGTATGAACAACTCCTCGCTAGCAACATAAAGTATTCCCCGACACTGGGAAGTAGGAGCAAGGAATTGAGATACAAGATCCAATGTAAATTAAGTGAAACATGAAGATAACGAAAAGACACGTTTTCAAAAAAAAATGTTATTGGACAATATTAGGGTCTGTTTCAATAATCCATAGCACTAAAACTACTCAAACAAGATCATTATTAGTTGGAGGGCATCCCATCGAGATCCACCTCCCTCCCCACCGTCGTCGCCCTCCTCTCCTCTGTCTGTTTCCACCACCGCCTCCACCCATCTAGCAACGAATCTACAATCGGATTCATCTCCCCGGAAGATCCTCCGCCACCGACTCGGCAAGCCCCCCCCACCGCCCGAAGACAATGATCTTCTACCCGCCGACACCGATCCCATCTCGCATCTTTAGGTCGTCGACGATGAAACGTCACGATGTCGCCTTCGACCACATCAAAGCTTCCGCTCGGGCGAAGCCGATCCACACTATCGCACCCATGCGCCCATGACGCCCCTCTACCGCAGACTCAACGGGCGAACCGCCCACCCGGCGGTGGACCAAGATCTAGATCTAGGTTCTATCTCGTAATTGTCTCCTTTTTCTAGGGGCCTAAATGTAATTTTGCTGCTATAATCTAATATATGTGGTTTTGTGTAAAACTATTAGGTGGACGCAACGGTTGACGATTTTGCTAGCGAGATGACGACGTGGAGGTGAGAGAACGTAAAAAGCAACTTCGCTAGCGACTCCTCAAGCGCTAGCTCGCACGGAAAACCAAAAAGCTCGAGTCTCTAATCCCGGGTCCCACCTCATCTAATCGTACCAAGGTTCAATATTTTACTTCTCCTCGCTAGCGATTTCGTCCGGTCCGTTGCGGGCGCCCTTAATAAGTAGGTTCGATTTAATAATGAGGTGCTAATAGTTTATATGCATCTTCTAACTCATTATGCAACCACCTATTATTAGGTGGATCTAAACAGCACCTGCTAAAAATTAGTTTTTTTTAGAATTACACAAGACAACGCAGACGCTCACAACACGCACGCACACTCACCCCTATGAACACACGTACGCAAACCCAACCCCTATGAGCACCTCCGGAAGACCGACCAACCGGCAGATCTGGAGATTCTCGAAGCCACCATAGGCCTCCTCGTCGGCCGACGGAACGCCGCTACCACTTAATGCATAACGCCCGGTAAATCCTTGGGAAAAATCCTTTAAAAAGGTGCGAGCACCGGGATTTGAACCCCCGGTGGGTAGCGTCCCCACCGGACCGTCACTACGAGCCAATTCGCACCTGCTAAAAATTAGTGGCTATTGGCTAAATATTTTAAGTGCTAATGGATCCAAACACACCCTTAATAGGGATGCATATTCGCGCCGTAAAACGACTAGGGTCTTTGTTAAAGGGACACAAGACTCCTGATTACAGGAGCACGAAATTGAAAAGAAAAAAGCCCTGCTCCACCTGCTAGACAAGCTATGTGGTCTCCAATGCGACTAAACACATTTCGTGGAATAACCGTGTAATATATGCACTTAATCTGTTTTTTTTTCTAATATTATCCTTTACATTATAAATTATAAGCCACTTCAGCTTTGCTCGAATAAAGCTTATATAATTTTGATCAAGTTTATAAAATAGATATATATCTCAAAGAAATACAATATAAACATATATGCCATGTTGTATCTAATCTAGTTTGATGCTGTAAGATGTTTACATATTTTTCCTTACAATAATTGGTACATTTTTTAAAAAAGTTTCCTTGTAAAACTTGGTACATTTTTTTTTTTAAAAAAATCAACTAACGACAAAATGAGAACGACCTTATAAAACTTGGTACTCCCTCCGTTCAAATTGTAGTTCACTTTGACTTTTCTAGATACATTGATTTTGCTATGCACCTAGTTATACACTATGTCTACATACATAGTAAAACAAATGAATCTTGAAAAGCCAAAGTGAACTATAATTTGGAACTTAGGAGTACATTTTAAAAAAAAGTTTAACCGACAACAAAAATGGAAACAACTTGTAATTTAAAACAGAGGGGATACAACAGAAGCATAATAATTGAACTCGTGTAAATTAAACTACTACTCCTATATGACCATACTCCCTCCGTCTCAAAATAGATGTCATTATAGGATGCGTGCGGCCAAACTTTCTCAACTTTAACTAGGTTTGTAGAAACAACATTTAAATCTCCAAATAAATTTATTAAAAAACTAGACTTAAAGATCTTTCCAATGATACTAATTACTTAGCATAAATATTTATATATATTTATATATAATTGCCGGTATTTTTTGGAAACGTTGACTTCTCGGGAAGTGAGAATGACATCTATTTTGAGACTTTAGGAAAGACGATGTAAGGGTGTGTTTAGTCAATAAATATATTGGGTTAGCTCCTATAAAGACTTTTCATTTTTTGTATTTAGTATTTTTTTACCTACCATGGAACTAAACTTAAAAGATTCGTCTCGCACTTTTCACCAAATCAGTATAATTAGTTTATTTATTACCTATATGTAATGCTTCATTTATACGTCCAAAAGATTTGATACGACGGGTGTTACACTTTTTAGGTTTATTTTTCACCAACTAAAAAGGGCCTAAATAAAGGTCTCTCAAATTTTGTTGGTGGGCCCACTTTGGAAGAAGCTCCTGACGTCAGCCGTCGAGCACGCTGAATATGCGAAACCGTTAGTATTTCGCGGATTCGAACCGGAAAACAAAACAAGAGCAGAAAAAAAAAAAAAATATAAAACAAAAAAAAAAATCAATAACTCTCCCCCACTCTGTTACCCTAACGAATCTCCTCTCCTCTCCTCTCCTCTCCCCGTTCCCCTGCCCCCAGCTGACCTCGCCGCCGCCACGCCGCCACCTCCACCTCCACCTCCCGCCGCCACTCCACCTTCTCCCTCCGCGCAATTGGCCGCACTCCTTTCCCACCTCCCGCTACCGGGTGGCC
Source organism: Hyparrhenia diplandra (assembly GCA_015847255.1). NCBI lineage: Eukaryota > Viridiplantae > Streptophyta > Magnoliopsida > Poales > Poaceae > Hyparrhenia > Hyparrhenia diplandra. The sequence continues at coordinate 317,040 of JADLZK010005648.1, read as the reverse complement.
GGCCGGCGGCGCCGACGCGTGCAGATCCGCCCGCCCGCACGCACGTGTACTGATTCTTCCTTCCTTCGCTAGGCGGTAAGGAACCCTAGCCCCCTCTTGCTTTGCGTCAACGGATTGATTCCTCGCCGTCCCGTGCACCACCAACCCCTCGTGGAATCTTCTCTTTTCGTCGCTCCCAAGTTATCGCCCCTCAATTTCTTGCATCCAAAGTCAAGGTTTTTGCGTTCCCCCCATCGTGTGTGTCCGAGATTTGTCCCCCTAGGGTTTACGCTCGTTCGTTCCCCTCGTTTGATAACGGCAGGGTTGCATTACTGTTGAGGGGTTTTGCTGTTGCTACTGATACGAGTAATTCCCCCTTTGCTCCTAGCGCGCGATTGAGTCGTTCCGTGCCGCCGTCCTTTGTTGTAAATCCACTGTGCTTAGGTGTGCTTTAGTGTGAGCGTGTTATTCATTAATCTTGCACCTTTCCGTTGTTTATTTATTAGTTCCGTCGCATTGCACTGCGAGAAGTATTTCTCGATTTGGTTGTCCCCCCCTTTTTTCCCCTTTTGTCTTAGCACTCAGTTTTGTAGACTAGACTGGATCACACGCACATAATGTAATCTTGTCGGTGCCATTTATGGATATATGCCTGAATTTCGTCCCTGATTGGTCCCAGTCAGGCTTTCATTTGCCAGTTTTTCCTTGTTAAGTTTGGCGTAGATGATCAATTTCAAGTCTTTGGTGGTTTATTTATTTTTAACAAGCTCTTCTCTGTGCCTTATCTGTCAGATGGAAAGTAAGCGCTGTCAAGTCTCATGATTTCTTTTGGGAGATCCGAAGCTGTGGTGCCTGACTGACTCATTATCTCAGGGACACTGCCAAGTACAATTCAGGTTGGTATTTATGCCACTCTTTCGTCTGTTTCTTCCTCTCTCGACAAGCAAATCGTGTGGTTTTTTCATTTCCTGGTTAGATTAGTAGTTTCTTGACTTGCTCCATGGGATACTCTAAAACTTTTCGTAAGCCCTCACTTTGAACATTAAACTGTCACTCTTTCGTGATAACATGTAATTGACTAGTGAATCCAGTGCACCTTTATAGTCTTGATGTGACCAGGGAATTTGTTTGGTTCTGTAGTCTTTATCTGTGATTATCATTGACTGAATGGGTCGTCTAGTATCTCACCTTAGGAAATGCGAAGAATGCGTGATTCAGTCTCTTAAGTTTGTCTGCACATTGACCTAACTGTTGTTGTGAATAATGTAAATCTTGCACACAAAGAAACATTTCTTGTTAAATCTTACTGACTTAGCAATAGCAATCCTATTTTATCACATTAAGAGGAAACACCATTAACTATGGCCAGTGGGTACACAGTTTTTTGGGCAATTTAACCTTATATGGTTGTCATGTGCCTAAAAAGGTCACTGAGAGATGGTTGTCGAGCGACTAAACGGAAGGAATTCATGGGAGCTGATAGAATTATCTTTCTCATATGCAGGAAGGATTTTGTAAATGACACTTTTTGGAGTTTCTGGCCTTTTGGTTTAGTCCTCAAGACTCTAGCTAGCAATTATCTAAAGAAACAAATGAAATGTTAATTGCCACCAAGTTGGCAAAATTGCCGGAAAACAGCAGTTGAGGGAGAAACTTCATTGCAATGCTAACAATACCAGTGCCCAGGTCATGACAATCAGAGCCAGTAGCAACTGAACCTTAAGTAGCCCCACCAAGTTTGGCAAAACTTCTGCAACTCGATAATTGAGGGAGAAATTTTTGATGCAACTTGTTGATGCCCAAGCCAAATGGCCCAAGATTTCTGCAGTTGCTGCTTGAAATACTTTTCTGATAGGAAGGGCAAATTTGTAGATGTCGTGAGAGTGTAGAAAGCATGCACTGTAGTCCTCTTTTTTACCTGTAAGATAAGATTGTATGACCTATTTGAGTTGTAATGAGATAAGTTCACAAAAGTACTTTTTTTTCTTTGATGTGTCTTGATTGGGGAATAATTGTAATGAGAAAAGCTGGACAAAAGAAATTTCTTTGATGTGTCTTTATCGGGCTATATACTCTGGTGAATGGAATTGAATTGTTTGTGATGATAATATTTGTTTGCCATTTGAAAGATATCCGCGTGTCTGATAGTTCCTTTTCTGTCGAAAATGCTGTGATGCCCATTCAGCTGCCCCCTACAATGATGAAATTAAAGAAGGTGCAACCAGTAATCCTAATTAAAGAGAAAATACAATCAGTTAAGCAACAACTAACAAAAGAAAATGCATTTCCAAAACAAATGTCTGTGCACATGTGTCTTTTGTGTTATTGTATGGCTGTTGTTGAATCCAAACAAATGTGTTTCCTCCAACCTGTACTACCACAGTTGCTCCATTGCATAGTAGATGGTCTCCTGATTGTGCTGGCCACGGTGCTGACTTAGATACTGCACTATCATTTTGTTCCTGAATCCTTCTAGTCTTGTTTAGCAGTATGTTAATCTTGCCCAGCAGTTTCGTAATCGGAAAGTTGATCAATTTCTGGTTGATGACTTTTAGGGCGTCGTTGGATTTTTAGACACTGACTGGTTTATTTTTGGCGTGAAGAATTTTGGACCCCACTGCCAAAATTTTTAAAAACAAGCATCTGCCATGTGGTAGGGAGCATGCCTGTGGAGTTGGCTAGCCACATCCTCCTTCCTGCCAATAAGATGTTTATAGTTGATAATTTAAATTAGCTTAAAGTGTTTTCTACTTAAAAGTTACAAACTCCATTACAGTTTTGAACTTTTGATTTGATGATCTAGAATCTATGGACTTCAGAGGATAATTTAATTGGTGTAGAAGTATGCTCTTTGATTAATTGTAACTATATATCTATTGTACTTGGCTATTTCAGAGATTCAGAAGAACTTTTGCAAGGATAAGGGAGGTCTTGTACTTGGAACTACTTCACAGTCATATTTTTAGAGGTTAGCAAAAGGAGGTTGCAATGACTAGTGAAACTAGGAAACAGCGTTCCCAAGTGGGACACGAAAGAAGGATCTCATGAAGTAGTTGAGATCAGTGAAGATGAGTCTCCTGTTAAGACAGGTGTTCACCGTGAAGATGGCGATTTACACACAAAACCTGACACATCCATGCCCCATGGAGGTGCTGGACATGAGAAGGAACAGGCTGATGGGTTCAGTAAAGATACGAAGGAAAAACAACCTAAGGCATCCTCTGAAAGATCACAGCCTCTTAAAATGGCTGATGAGCGCGACAATAATGAGTGGAGCAAGGCAGCTGGCAACCAAGGCACAAACAGATATGCAGATGACAGAAGACGTGGTGATGGATGGGGTACAGCTCCTAGTCGTGGTTATTCTTCTACTAGGGCGCCTTCTGATCCAGATACATGGAGGCAGCACAGCCGAAGTCCATCTCCAAGAGGGGGTTGGAACAGATCACGCAGGTATGGTTGAACAGCTGATTTTATTGACTGCACATAAATTTATGTTCTACTTGTAAAGAATCTCTACCTCTTCTGAATGATGGTATTATTGGTATATTAACTTAAGACTTAAGAGTCAGTCACAACTTCTAGAATTCTACTGTTTGAAATGTCATCGAAAGACTTCGTATACTAGCAGTACCTTTTCTCTACAATGTGTGTTTCTTTCAACAGGAACAGGAGTCGTTCCAGAAGCAGAAGCAGAAACAGAAGCAGGAGCAGAAGCAGAAGTATAGGGCGAGTCAGAGGCAGGAGTAGAAGTCCATACTTTGCTGACCGTGGATCTGAGTGGAGGGTTGAGAGAGGCAGAACATTTGGAGGACCTGTTCGTCCCTGTAGGGATTTTGTGTCTGGTAGGTGCAGAAGAGGCTCAAGTTGCAGGTTCCTTCATGAAGATGGTGGGCAGAGGCCATTTGAAGATCATTATCCTGCCGACCCAAGGGAAAGGCATGGGTATCAGAGCAAGGAATTTATGGATACAAGAGAGCCGAATGATTATCTGCGGAGTAGGCAATCTCGAGATCGTTATGATGATGGGCCTTGGGAAAGATCTGAACCTCGAAGGGATTATCGGGCCTATTTGCGCATGGTGATTCTGCTTCTCATGGTAGATGGAGAGACGAGGCTAGGGGAAAGTGCCCATGATAGAGTTGGTCCTGATTCATCCTATGGGAATAGGATTGAGCACCGTAGGGTAAATAAACTCCCTTGTAAGTTTTTTGCTGAAGGTCGTTGTCGCCGTGGTGAAACTTGTCCATATCTCCATGAGGAAGCTCCCCAGAGTCAGATAGGTGGGAGTGCACCTGATGAGGCTTTAAATTACAGGAATGGGCATGCAGCAAGAGGAAACTATTCAAACTGGGGTGAACAAAATAATGCTGTGCGTACAACCTCTCAGATTTTATCCAGGGATGACAGGGAAAAATCCTATTTCCAAGAGTATTGGCAGAAATGATTCTCGCAATGATTATGAAAACCGCATTCAAAAGATGCTGGAAAGAGCCAGTACCAAATTATTCCTCAGGAAGATTTTGGTTCACAAGGACAAAAGAAACATGAAGTTGCTATTCCACAACAGCCACAGTTATCGATTCCTGTGCAGACTGCTCATAGCATGCATAATGAGAAGGTATCTGAGATGGACAGTCAGAATGCTCCTTCAAGAACTGGAGATTTGAGCATGCAATCAGGGGGGGTGCATAGTGCTAATATTATAGCAGAGCAAAGCCAGGGTCAAATACTTCAGAGGCATGATGCAATTCCTCATATTCCTGGGCCACCAACTATTCCGGTCACCTCACAATTGCAGAATGTTACATCTTCATTCACTTCAAATAGCCACATGCAACAAAATAACTTTCCTGTACATCAAAACAGGCAAGAGCAGTTTGTTGTTCCACAGGCAGCTGCAAATAACTCAACTCAGGGGCAGCCAGTTGCTTCTCATATGGGGCATGGCCAACATGGCGGCTATGGTCTAGAGCCACAGGCATTACCAAATCTCTCCGCATAAATGGGCATAATTTCAATGTTGCCAGTCAAGTTCCACCAAATATTCCAACAGCTGTGCTTGCTGGGCAGACTCCAGCGACAATTGACATGCCAAGGTTGGGTCAAGACAGTGGTCCTCAAAGCATACACAACATGGAGATCCAGCCAATGTCTCCACATGTGCAAAATCAATCTTTGCAGGTGTTACCCGTTGTGCCAACTTCCAGTTCAGCTGATATTACTGGAGTTCCTGCTTCTCACAATGCTGTGAAAAGTGAAGAAGTTAGCCGAGTAACCGCATCCTTGGCACAATACTTTGGAAATACCGCTTTTGGCGCTGGTACAGTTGGATTACAATCAGCGCAACCTAATATGAATGCAAGCCTGATGGCCGCTTCATCTCCTGTACCACCAGCTGCCCAACCCAATCAGTGGCACTGGGCGCAGCAACAAACAGGCCTAGTCCAACCTGGTCTACCCGCTCCACCTCAACAGCAGCAGCAGCAGGCTCCACAGAGCTTCCAGACGGCAATCACCGTTGGTAGCAGTAATGGCAACTCTATGCTCTTACCTAATGCAGGTGCACCGGCTGGTCCCACTGTCGCTGCTTCAGTGGTGAAGGAAACCGTGCCTCAAGAAAGCAAGAAAGCAGAGAAGAAAAATAGTGACACAGAGGCACATGAAGACGGTGATAATAAGAAGGGCAAGGACTCTAAGCAACTGAAGATGTTCAAGGTTGCACTTGCAGACTTTAGAAGGAAGCGTTGAAGCCAACGTGGAAAGATGGCCAGATGAGCAGGGAGGTCCATAAAACCATTGTGAAGAAGGTTGTAGACAAAGTTGTAAGCACGGTGGAAAATACCCCTCCGACCAAAGAGAAGATTGACATCTACATGACCTATTCCAAGGAGAAACTAAATAAGCTTGTGCAGGTAAAGTCAGCCCCCCTCCCCCCTCCATCATCACTCTTTTGCTGTTCTGATATCTTTTCCATTGTGCGCTCTAACCTCATTTTGGCTGTGTGTTGCATTGTGCGCAGGCTTATGTTGGCAAGTATGCCAAGGCGTAATTTTACGCCAATAACATTCTGATGTGCATTTTGTGCCTGACGTCAGAAGAATTTGTAGCACCGTGTGCATCCGTGCTCAGAGGTTTAGGATTTGTGAAGTAGGAGCGGGGTGTGGTGCCTGGGCGAAAGCCATCAGTCTCGCTGTTTCAGAGTTAGCGTGTTGTTTGGTAGACAGGTTGTGGACAATGGTGCCGTTCCAACTTCTGACTGTAACTTTTTGTAGAATGTTTTATTCCAGGATTGAACAATGTGTAGCGAAATCATGCATTGTGTGGATCCATTTGTTATGAATATAGGACTATAAAATAGGAGGCATGGTACATGCATGCTGTGATGTGTTTGGTGCTATCGATTCGTCATGTTCCGGGCCTGTGGCCTTCTCTTGTACCAAGCTGGTCGTGGCTGGTAATAACTTCTGTTGTATATAAGGCGTTCGAAACAGCAGCATGTTCGCGTAATGCAGTGGATAGAGTGGACACACATGGCAGGTTTTAATCCACTCCTTCACGTTTTAGGCCTGTACCATTTCGCTCTCGCTCTCCGTTAGTTGGGCACTCCTCACAATATTGCAAAAATGCCGGCGCTGAAACTCTCTCCACGACGACGAAGATGGCGGCGAACCCCAGCGTCCTCATCCGAGGCGGCTCGCCTCGAGGCCGTGCTCCGGCGCGGACGAGGTCTGGATCTGGGTGCATCAGGTCACGATCCGGGGCACGCGCTGCGCCGCTATCGAGGCAGCGGTCGGCCTGGACCTCGCACGCGCCGCCACCGTGCGGGACCTCGTGCGCGCTGCCACCGCGGCCGAAGGAGGTGAGAGGAGGCACATGCCGCCGCGATGCCATGTACCCCAACTGTTATTAATTGCTCTAATACAGTCGCTGCTTAAGGCAGATCAAAACGTGGTTGACCTATTTGAGAATCTTATGATCTATGATTATTATCAAGGGGGCAATTAGGAATATGGCCCTGAAAAAAATTCGTCTTAGAATCCGGCCTCTTTTTTTTTTTGAATTTGGGAATCTCCTCAAAACAAAACTTAGTTAACATCTCAAGGAGCACAACAAAGTTTGGTTCACCAAAATTGGAGTTACCAAACTCTAGTTGTGAATTTTTAAACCGACAAAAGGCCGATTACTAACAAAGTTTCGCTTCGAGGCCAAATTCCCAAATTCAAAAAAAAAAAGAGGTCGATTCCTAAGACGAACTTTTTCAGGCCATATTCCTAATTATCTCTATTATCAACACCCGATGATAGCTGGCTAGACCGGTTTGGCGGACTAAACGCCGGTCCTTACCCTTTTGCCTCCAAGCTTCAATTGCAATGCCCCAAAATATTTTCCATGATCATAGTAGTACCAAGAACATTGCCACAAAGCTCTTTTAACCCTTGTCAATTTTGGTCGTCAACATATATTTAAGTAATTTATTTATTTTCATGTTCGATTATATGTACTCCCTCCAGGGATGGTATTAGAAGTCGTTTAGGACAAATGACACGGTCTCCAAAACACAACTTTGACCTCTTATTATTATAAAAATATTTATGAAGATGTGATATATGTATACTTTTATCAAATTATTTTTTAAGGCAAATCTACTCATATAATTTTTACATTTATAAACTCAACAGCTTAAAAGTTATTGATGATTTATATTCACGATGTTTGACCCAAACCTTTTCTAAAACGACTTCTAATACCAACCCTGAGGGAGTACATTATAATTATTTCATGCTAACTAAAACTGTGTTGTATATATATACGAGAAGTCCTCTTAAGTAAAAATTTATATCTTTGACTACTAATTTTTCAAGCATTTTAGATTCACTAAATAGTAGTATCATAATATACAATTTATATGTTACAAAACTATAAGAATCTTTTAAAATGTTTGGTCGAAGATAGTAATGTTTGACTTAGGACAAAAACTAATGCAACATACTTAAAAAGAAGGGAAAATTGGCCACTGAATCAAACTCACTTTCGATTTCGATCCGGTGGGTAGCAAAGCGAGGGTGGATATTTTGCAATTTACGCCCGGCAGCCTTTGGCGTTTTTCCGCCCCCCCATGGCGCCAAACCCGAGACCGAGACCGGCTCCTGTTTGCGACCGAAACCGTGGAACGAAGAACGCCACCGCCGACGGCTAGGGCACAGCGTCGCCATCCCGCCAGCCTCGGTCTAGTCCCTCGTCCGACGGCGGCCATTTACAGGCGACCCCAATCCCGGTGAGAACCACGACGATGGCTTCAACGGGCCGGGCCGCCAGACCGCTCCAGTTCGACTTCCCGGTCCATCGGCGTCGGCCCGATCGTCGCCTCGGGAGAGGAGCCGCTCGAGGGGCCGGCCGACGGGGCGGGGCCGCTAGGCGATGGCGGCGGCGTTAGGTGGCTGCGTCGATGGGGAAAAACCGTAGCTTCGGTCGACCGAATGGGCCGGGGCGCAGGTGCATCAGGCCTGCAGCCACGCAGGGGCGGGCACAAAAAGCCAAGCACGTGCGGGGCGCTTTTTAAAAATTTCCACCCTCGCTTTTCTGCCCACGAATGGGAAATCGAAGACTAGATCGCTAGCAAAGGCGTGCACGGTTGCATATAAGACTGGTGTGCACACGATACATTTGGAAGATGATTTGGCGGTGGGACCTGTTGTCAATTCGTGACTTTGCATTTGGCACTTGGCAGTAGCGGTGGTAGGTTTGGTGTGCTGTAGTATCGCCTAGTAGCTCCTGCCTGGCACTTGCATTTGTCCGTCCATCTGCTTGGCCTCGCTGCTCTGTAGTATCGCCTTGCTCCTGGCTCTGACTCTAACTCCACCTGTGGAGTGGGAAAGAAAAAAACAAATCTAGCCACCATGTCCGCCGTCTCCGGGGCGAAGTCGGCCTCCCCGGCGCTTGGCCGACGAGGTGCTCGGTCCGCTGCTCGTGCGCCTCACGACGCTCAAGGCATTCGTGGTCAAACAAGACGACAAACAAGACGAAGCCCTGTTAGAGTTAGAGAAGATCGAGCGAGAGCGAGCCCTGTTAGAGTTAGAGAAGATCGAGCGAGAGCTGGCCGAACTTTGAAGCACGTCGTCAGCCAGGTGGAGAAGACCGAGAAGGAGATCAGGTACAGCTTCGACCCCATCGAGCGCCACATCGACGACGCGCTCCAGGCCGCGCCGGTGACGGCGCATGGGGTCCGCCCCAAGCTCAGCGCGGTGCTCGCGGAGATGGACATCATCAAGGCCAAGGTGCGCGCGGCCTACAATCTCTCAAGAGTCGGCGGCTCCGGCGGACAGAATCAGGATGAATCGTCCACGTCGCGCCGGCACGCCGCAGACTTGGAGGCGAGGAAGTACGACAAGATGAAGATGATTCAGCGGAGCCCGGCGATGCGGCACCTCAGGCTGGTCGTCGGCGGGCTCGAGGAGAGTCTGCGCAGCTGTGCTCTCTGCCTGGCCGCCTTCCCCAAGGGTGACGCCGACGCCGCCATCAAGAAGCGTCTCCTCACCGACTGGTGGATCGCCGAGGGCTTCGCGGGGTCTACCGACGAAACAGAGAGCCGGTTCGAGGAGCTCGTCGGGATGGGCTTCCTCACGCCACTCCGCAAGCCTCACTGCGGCAAGATCCACCAGTGCAAGATGCCGCCGCCGATGCAGCGCGACCTGCTGGCCGACATAGCCCGGCACAGCGCGTTTATTGACGCGGACTTGAGCAGGTCACGCCGCGCGATCCTGCAGCGCGGCGGGAAGGAGGAGACGACGGCGGCGGCGACGACGCCGTCTTCCAGTTCCAGGTTCAGCCCCGGTGTGCTTACCATCTACAACATGAGCCAGAAGTACATCCAGCTCGGCGAGGGCTGGTTCGCCGGAAAGAAGGAGCTGCGAGCTCTGCAACTGGGGCAGTGGCGGCATTTTGGTCCGCGCGAGCAAATCGCGGACCCCAACAGGAGCCACATCGAGGTCAGCGGCACGGAGTACCTAGCAGACCTGGGGCAATGCACTAGCCTGAGGTACGTCAGCTTCCGCGGGATTTCGAGGATTCAGTCGCTGCCTAGCTCCATAGGAAAGCTCCGTGAGCTTGTCGTCCTCGACCTCCGCGCTTGCCATGACCTGGAGGAGCTGGGCCAAGGAATCACCAGGCTGAATCGGCTCCAGTACCTGGACCTGTCCGAGTGCCACCTGCTCATCGGAGTACCCAAAGGGATCGGGCGCCTCACACGGCTCGAGGTCCTCAAGGGCTTCGTCATCGCCAACATCAACTGCAAAGACCCCTGCCGCCTGAATGAGCTCACGGAACTGGAGAAGCTCAGGAAGCTCAGCATCACCATTGGTAAAATGGCCGCACCTGCACCCGACGAGTTCAAGAAACTCGGGGAGCTCAAGGCCCTCAAGTCGCTGACGTTAGTATGGGGAGTGCAGCGAGACGAATCGCCTTCTCAGAACTCTGCTCCGGTCTCTGCGATGGAGTTTGCGCTTCCTCCTGATCTGGAGAAGCTCGATCTCCGTGGCTTCCCGCTGCCCAATTTCGAGAGGTGGGTTCGACCAAAGGATGTCAAGAAACTGTACATTAGGGGAGGAAATCTGAGGACATTTGGCGATGACGAAGACTGGCAGACTCAGGTGCTGCAGCTTCGATTCCTCAAGTATTTCCGCAGCGACCATGGAAGGCTTCGGCGTTCGTTCAGGTACCTCAACCTCACACAGATTCACGAGTGCCCAAAATTCCGAGCCGAACCGAGGCAAATCGATGGTGGATCGGTTGAATCGATCGAAGACGGCTCTGCACTTATTCTAGAGCACCAAGAGCAAGTCTAGACATATCGACGGTGGTTGGCCATCCACACGACCTGAGGGCCTTGAGCAATGCCCTGTCTGAGCCCTCATCCTCCTCGAATCCACCGGAGCAACGTCCCGTCTGCGTCCTCCTCTTCCTTCTTCGACGCCTGCTTCTCGCACCGCCGAGACAAGATAGGAGCGTGCCAACCGTACGGAATCTCGGTGAGTGCGTCAGTCACTGCCCTTGAGTTGTTTGCTGAAATGCGAGTGTGGAAAACTAGCATGACTGAAGACATACTAGTGCTCGAATTTAAATTTTTGCTTTCAAATAGTTCAGGATCCTTAGTAGCAAATGTTTTTGGTGAATAGATTAGTTTCAAACATTATGGTCATTTACAACATGATTGAAGATAGATGTTGAAATTTATGAGTTTGTGGTGTTCAAATCCAGTTTAGATATTTAAATATAAGTCTTGAACTTTTCTTTCTGTACAATTTTTCTGAATGACATAACATTAATATTCTAATGTGGTGTTATAGGAAATCATGTTGTGGCACGTGTCGGGGATCCATCGAACCTAGGAAGATTGCGTGCTGCTCAAGTCAATGGCTACCCCGTAATTGTTACAAAAATACAACACGGAAGCTGAAGCTTTCAGGCACTATGGTGCAAACTATGGCTATCAATCGGCACAGGAGATTGAAGAAAAGCCACCCGATATGAAGATTAGAGAATTGCTCCTTGGCCTATGAAAGATATGTCATGCTTTCATTTATGGTTATTATCATTGTTTTTCTTATTTGAAAGTTGATGTCCTAGGCTTAGTTTCGTAGAACATTAGAGTTTGTTGTATGTAACTGTTAAACCCGGTAATGTTTTATTGATAATGTATGATGCGTCTAGGGATTTTAATAGCTGCTGAATTCCACAAATAAAATTAAAATTAAACAAAATTTAGAACAAAAATGTCGGTTAGCATGAGCCGACAAAGGAATGACAAATAGACTAGCATGAGCCAGGGGCGGTGAATGACAAACAGACCATTAGTGTTACTACACCAAACACTATCGGTTTGAATTTGAAACTGTCATCGATGACAAAAAGAGCACTATTGGCTGCATTAACCAACCGATAGTGTCAACTGAAATAACGTTGTCGGGTTAAAAATCAACTGTCGGTGTTATTACTTCGCTACACTATCGGCACAATCTAACCCGACAATGTTATTTCTCCGAATATTGTCGGTTCTTTGAAGCCCGACAGTGTTCTGAGTATCAACGCTGCCATTTGACTTCGGAACCGACATTGCTTGGATCCGAAATGCTGCCGGCGAGGAAGCACCTGGCAATGTTCGGCGAGGAAGCACCTGGCAATGTTCAATCACAAAGCGCCGCCGGATGGATAGTGAACCGGCAGTCTCTTTCAAATCACCACCGTGTTTTGACCCGGCATTGATTTGAATCCCACGTCACTACCGGTTTGGTTCTGCCGGTTCATTTTCGATAGTGAAGGGGGGTTTGGGCCCGATATCGATGTAATGATCTGGGGCAGTGCTTACCCAACATGTACCAAGAGGCCCAAGATAGGGCCATCTTGTTCTTCTAATCTTTACAGGCTGACAGTTTATATAGTTAGATAAGCCGACTAACGTGTTTTGCTGCTTCTCTACCAAATGGGGACTTCGCAGAGAACCTGGCCGAAGATTTTATTGGCAAGTACATATATACATATGTAGAGGTACATCGTGCAAAGCTTCTTTGGAGAAGCAACTGGTTGTGTGAGATTCCTTAGGGCAAGTGACTAGATAAGGTCCTGCAGAAGCATTGGAATTCCTAAAAGCTAAATTGGCTAAAGAGTGTGCAATGAGTTTCTTATTATCGGCTCTCACAACCGCAGTGAAATATTCGATGATGTCGCCTGGAGGGGACTGAATAGGCTTTTCTGATTTTTTTTTTTAGGGTTGGAGGGCGATTGCCCCACCCTTTCAATCCTACTACTAAAAAGAACGAAAACACAAACTCTGCCGGCGAGCGAGCGTATGTCGCCTCGCTTCGCTACTGCCCGCGCGCACTGCCCACATGTTTGGCAGTTTGCATGCTAAGAAAAAGGAAACTACTATTTTTATCCCACTAGATTTGCATGGCTGCATGCAATGAAAAAAGATACGTGCGCATGATGAATAATTCTGACCATATTTTAGAAGAAAAAAAACTTAAAATGAATATGATCGAATCTAAAATAAAGGATGGGAAAAAAATCTATTGTAGGAATAAAAATTCTCTGGTATGAAAGATGTACTCCTTTCATTCCACAAAATATGCAATTCTCACATCCCGAGGAGTCAAGCATGGCAAACTTTGACTAAAATTATTTGGAAAAGAACAAACATTTATGAGACAAAATAAGTACTTTTAGATTAGTTGTGAAATATATTTTCATAATAAATTTTTTTCGAGTCATAAATGCAAATACTTTTTGCTATAAGCTTAGAAGATCTAATCAAATATTTGGTACATGATAGATTAGAATGGATAGACACAAGTGAACGCAAAGGAATATGATTAGACCATCGAAAAAACAGAAGGAAAAAACTAAACAAATCTCCATGGATTCGATTTGGTTATATTAAAAATTCAATGCCGCTAACAACAAAATTGAAAAGCTTTTGGGGCATATGTTCCACCTCAACAAGGCCAGAGCTTGATGCCGAGTAAAAATGAGAGAGCGTTGTATTAGCAATCGTGAGCTTTGATGAATGTAGCTAATCGCATCCCTGATGTTTTGAGATGTCCTGATTCATTGTATCCATACTATGCACACATTCTAAAATCAAAAAGTATTATTTATAAATCACTAATATGTAAATATATTGTTATTCCCGATATTTGAATTTGAACAAACAAAATTTCATTCAGGTTTCTTGCTTCAAGAAAGAATTATAGTTGACATGCAATTAGTTCGACATGTCTATAATTTTTATGGAATATGCAATCGTCCATTTTAAAAGGATAAGAATTATGGGGATCAAACAAACTCGTGTTGAAGAAAGTATTTCTCTCATACAAAGTATAATGATCAAACCATTGAGAAACAAAGGTAGCTTAAAAATTGTAAGGATAGGAAATATAAAATCTAAGGCCTACGACTATGGTATATTGTTCTCTTCTTTTCTCACACAACTATTATGAGTACAAGTCTGTAATCTTATTATAAGCATGTAATCTTGTTGAACATAAATGTCAAGTGAGCAGTATAACACCCGTAGCAACGCACGGGCATGATCCTAGTTACTATTAAAAAGACCAAATTCGTTACATTTCAAATAGAAAGGTCCAACTAACTCTATCATATGCCTTCTTCTAATCTAACTTAAAAAAACTACACCTTTCTCTCCAGATTTATGTATGTGATGCATAATCTCATGGGCTACTAAAACACTTTCTAGAATATACCTCCCTGATGAAAGTTGATTGGTTGGGGGCTACAATTCTCTCTACTATAGAGTGAGTCTGAGGGTAAGGATCTTGGAAAAAATCTTAAAGCTACAATTTAGGGCGCTATCAGGACACTTTAGTAAAACAAAAAAGGGAGTCTATCAAGACCAGGTGCCCCTTCTGCATATGAACTAAAAACTACCTCTTTAATCTCCTCTTCTCGAAAAGAAGCCACTAAAGTCTTATTTTCCTAAGAAGAAACCAAATCCTTATAATCCAAGAAACCTAATCTAACCTCACATTAGCAGCAGCCAATTTAGCAAACAAGTTTTTTTTTAATAAAAATCAACAATTATTTTCGGCATACCGTTTTGATCATACACCAGGCCAGATGGACTCTCTAGATAGTCAATTTTCTTCTTCCTACTTCTTTAATTAGCTATAGCTTGAAAATAAGCAAATATTTCTATCACCTTCTAATAAATTTCTATCCCTAGATCCTAGTCTGGCTTTGATCTCGTCTAAAGCCTAGATGTGTTCTAACTCTCTCTCTCTCTATCTATCTATCTCTTTAGAATCCTTAAGTTCATCAGGATTCAAAACCCTATGCTCTAGTAAACTTTCTAAGGCATTAAATCTAACAATAAGAGCACTTTTGATCTGATTAAGAGTAGCTACCTCATTTGCTGCCTAGACTCTCACCATCCTTCTGAGAGTTCTAACATTAAATTGCCACTTATCCAGATTACTTCTAAAACTGCAAGGGGTATTCCAAGCTTTTTCTACTAAACCCCCAAAAGAATCCTTTTCCAGCCACCATTTCTCAAACCTAAATCTTTTCTTTCCAAAAACTAGTATTAACTCCAACATTAATTAAAGGGGGTTATTATCACTTGGCAGCCTATCCAAAATCCTGGTACTAGTTAAGGGGAAAAGCATATTCCCATTCTTTAGAAATAAAGATTCTATCAATCTTAGCTAAGATTGGACAATCCTGGTTATTTGTCCAAGTAAATCTTTTATTGTTAGCATTTAATTCAATCAAGCCCCACTTAATAATCCACATTGAAAGCATCAGACCACTGGTGATTTATGATACCATTAGTCTTATCATTGATAAACCTAACAAGATTAAAGTCCCCTCCTACGAGCATATGACCTTGTCAAGAGGCCATAACCTGCTCTAACTCTTCTAGAAAGTCTGATTTTTGGTCCTCATATGTTGGTCCATAAACTACTATTAACCTCCAAGAAAAACGGTTTTCTTACAAGTCAACATAACACTCACATCTCCTACAGCTATATTAAAAATATCCTCATTAGCACCCACCAGGATTCCTCTTGGTGAGCCTTTTGCTTCCAAATGAACCCAACTTACCGGCGTTGTGCATTAAGTGGTAGCGGCGTTCTGTCGACGACGAGGCGCCTATGGTGACTTCGAGAATCTCCAGATCTACCGGCTGCCCAATCCTTCGGAGGTGGTCATAGGGGTAGGGTTTTGCGTGCGTGTATTCATAGGGATGAGTGTGCGTGCGTGTGTGAGAGTGTCTGCGTTGTCTTGTGTAACTCTTAGAGCGTCCCCAATGGTTAGCTATTTGGCTATCTAGATGTGACGTGACAAGCAAAAAGTAAGAGAGAGTAGTCGTCACTAGGCTACGTACAAATAAATAGACTATTTCACGTGACCCGAGAACATGTGAGATGAACATGTGGGGACAGATAACTTAAAATAGTATTTGTTTGTATCTCTCACCTCCACATCACCAAACCAAATAGCTAGCACTAGCTATTACCATTGCGGACGCCCTTAAAAAAAAAACTAAAAGGAATATTATGAGCCAAAGATTTTAAGAAACCATCAGACATGCTGCTCTTTTTGGTTTCCATAATACCCTATCTAAATAGTGGTCTCTAAACTTGCTCCTTAATGCAGGAACTCTGTCAATTATTACTCCTTCTAATGGGAAATTACTCTGTTCCAATCTCTGAATTGTAAATGGGAACTCAGTCAATTCAGAGTAATACAACCAAAGAGTAATCTATAACCCCTATATAGATGAGAGCCCACTAATGGAGTTCTCTGCACCTGCAGATAGGACACCTGGGCATCCTAGGTGGCATTCTCCGTTCGGTCGCGGCGGCCTTTTCCCCTTCCTTCTCGCTGCTTTCTTTGCCCGACGGCGGCCTTTCCGTCTTCCTCCTCCCGCTTCCAACTCCGACGGCCTCTTCGTCTTCCTCCCCTCGCTGGTCAGATTCCTGCATCTACAACTCCTTCCCCCCGTCTTCTGTCTCATTGAATGAGGAGCGGCCCTGCCTCTTCCGTCCGCTCAATGTCCGTTTGCCGTTTCTTGGTTCCGAAGGGACAACGCCTCCCCGGCCTTATCCCCAACCATCCTTCCCACTACCTGCCCACCTCCCGCCTCCGACTACGCGTACACCGGCG
Organism: Hyparrhenia diplandra; assembly: GCA_015847255.1. Lineage (NCBI taxonomy): Eukaryota > Viridiplantae > Streptophyta > Magnoliopsida > Poales > Poaceae > Hyparrhenia > Hyparrhenia diplandra. The sequence continues at coordinate 300,378 of JADLZK010005648.1, read as the reverse complement.
CAAGCCGAAGCAGCTCGCCGCAGTGCCTTCAGAGGCGTCCATCGGGCAGCCAGGCTGACGCACCTGGCCGTAGCGGTTGGGAGCGGGTGCCGAACGCGGTGGTAGCGCTGGTGCTCCAGCTGACCGTGTGCTCCCTCCTTTTTCTCTTCCCCAAACGTGCCCGAGTCCTCGCGCTCCCGCCCCCTCCGGGGCCGCTACCGTGGTTGAGGCGACGCAGGAGGAGGAAGAGGACAAGGAGTGGGAGGCTGCGCTGCAGAAGTAGAAGACCAAGACCTACGTGCTCTCGGTGCCCCTCCGGGTCGACGCGCTCCGCGGCTCCTTCCCTCCATCTTGGATTAAGGTCTGATCGCCCTCATCCACCATAAACAAAGCATCCCCATTTGTTAGATTAGTAGTTAAACCATAACTCATTATCTAAAAAGTTAAACCATAACTAACATGAATGCATAAATTTGTGTGGGCATGGAAGCACGAATGGTGCATAGCCAGGGGCGCTGACCCTGGAATTCTTTAAAACAAAAAATGAATGGTGGATGGTGTGAAATTTAGTGCGATGTGTTTCTGCGTTTGTAGGATTTTGTTGCAGTTCAGGGAAGAGGAACAAATTCAGTCCCGAGTTCCGTGCTAATCTTGATGGGATCTTCTCTGAGATGTTACAATGTATGGACAAGGGTCATGTTCAACCAAAGTCTGCAATGGCAGCTGATGTCGTTTCCTTTGGGGACTCCTGGCTCGGCTATGCCATCCGCAAGGGATTGCTAGAGCCTGTCAAGAATGCTGAAGAACAAGATTGGTTTCATAGCTTGAGTGACAGACGGAAGGTGAGAAGTGAAACCTTTACATTTCCTTGACAATGCGTCAATGCTCATCACTTTATGTTTATGTATGGGTTTCTTTTGCAAGGGGCATGGCATAAAAGAAACACAAAATAGCAAAGTGTCTAGAGATTGTTGAATTGCTTTTATTTAGAAGAAAATGCAAAAGAAAAATTTTCATGGAGATGGGGGAGTAATGAAGTAGTCTGTCGCTCATTAGTTACTTAACTCGTGCACATTTTCTTACTCTTGGTTTTTGCCAGTCAACAGTCGCCAGCCACTACACAATACCTTTTGATCTCAAAAGATATTTATTATTTTTTGTAGCATAACATTTATAACTTGGTTGTGAAAATGTTCCTCTATGTACTTTGTATTTTTTCATTATAGTCTATCAGGTTCATTTGTGCAGGAATCAGAATGGAGAAGCAGATCCTAATGGTACAATATGGGGAATTCCGTACAGATGGGGCACCATGGTCATTGCCTACAAGAAAAAAACAAGTTCAAAAGACATAATCTGAAACCAATACAGGTGAACATTTTTCTTGATAAAATATGCAGTATTAGTCTAAACTTAAAAGGTTATGTTTATAGGCTTACCTTTCCTTAGGTGAAATGAAAATGTGAAACATAGTACTAACTACTGAAACATACTTTTTACTCATACTTATTGATGTTGACTATCTTTGCTATAATAAATCTGATAGGTGTTAAGAACATTGATTTTTTTTTTTGGGGTTATTTGTAGGATTGGGAAGATTTGTGGAGGCCCGATCTTGCTGGGAGGATTTCAATGATCGATTCTCCTAGAGAGGTGATTGGTGCAGTTCTGAAGCATCTAGGATGATAGGATCGTCATATAACACTGTTGATATGGAAATAGATGTCAATGGTGGTAGAGAAGCAGTCCTAAATAGCTTTACACAAGTACAGAAGCAGGTTTGCACCAGATATGGCACATCCCTTTTGGCTCTTTCTTCAGTATATATGATCTATATATGGGTCATCCAAAATTTTGCAATTTATTGCGTTGTATATGATATTGGTTGTCTTTGGTAGGTCCAACTTTTTGACAGCATGAACTATTTGAAATCATTTAGTGTTGGAGATGTATGGGTTGCAGTGGGTTGGAGATGTGATCCCTGCTGCAAAGCGAATGTCTAATGTCGACGTGGTTGTTCCCAAATCAGGCAGCAGCCTATGGGCTGATCTATGGTACACAAAAGATTAATCTCGGAGATACCAAGCAATTGATGGTTTAGAAACTTATAGAAACTCTTCAGAAGAAAAATACCCGGAACCTTAATGATCTTGCAATCTGGTCAAAATTGTGTGCCTACGTACAAGAAGCTTTGCCATGCTCATGGGGCATCTCAAGCTTTGGTGGTTAGCAAGGCTGCAGGCTAGCTGTGTGATACATTGGAAACATCAAGATGCTTAACTTTTCAGATCTGTACAAACAAACTTCAAAGAGAGCAGATGAATTGTCAAATTTAATCCCAAAACAATATTCCGGTGACCACAGCTTCTTCAAGCTTTTTCCCATTACAGATACTTTGTTTTGTATGTATTACTGATTTTCTCACCAGGATAATATTGGGCATCAAGTAAAAGTTATGATGCTTCTTTAGAGGGTTTCTGTATATCAAGTTCATTGCTACATGCCCCTATATTTTTTTTTTTTTGAGGTTTATATCCAGTACATTACCTTTTCACAGGCAAAAAGAAAGCTTGATGTTAACCAGGAGGCTCCAATTGACACTCATGGAAAGCAGCAAAAGACATAATGAGAGGTAGTTAAAAATATTACAAACAATATACCTACATTATCTGACATTTAGATAATTCTCGCTGTTAATGCAGGTCACCATTATAAAATAACCACTGCATCGGCCATGAACAACGGAGCAAAAGAAACTTTTTTTTTTTTTTCGAAAGATCCGTATTACCGGCTTCGATTGATAAGAAGAGAGCAAACAATGTACAAGGCAGCCAACATGGTGAGAATCACCATGGAAGCGAAGTCTACACCGCGAACACAACAAAGTAAACGACGACCCAACAAAGAAAAACAGACCGAAATCCGAAGCGGTAGGCCATGACAAGTCATCGCGTTGCCCGGCTCAAAAGCATAACGCCGAGAGCGCTCCGACTTCCGACCTCACTTCCTGCCCCGAGAACACACGGCGAGTCCGGATCCGCGGCGACGCCTTCAAGAAGGTTCACGGCGTCTTGCGCCCGTATCGCTTTCGTCAAGAATGGACCGGGTTTTCACCCGTGGATAGCGTAGAGGAAACACGACGCCCCAAGAGGGAAAACGGCGCCCATAGGCGTCGCCGTCGGGAGCTTTCGCTCAAGAAACCCCGCCAGGGACATCAGCCCGATGCGAGAATCTCGCCAAGCCACCACCGTCGCCGCTGCCCGCCCACCCCGCCGAAGCCTTGCCGGAGGGGCACCGACACGCCGGCCACCCACGCCAGCCTAAGGCTGCGTCGACCACCCCCTACCGACCCGACGCCATGCCGAGGGACAAGCCATACTCTGGCGCGCCGACGCGTCCACTACCACTCGACGAGGCCGTACCCGACCACGCCGCCCGGGCATGACACTCGCCACCACCGCTTTGCCGACGACCTCCGCCGCCACAAACGCGAGGCGCGTGCCCCACCAATGGGCACGCCCCGGCCCAAGAACCCACCGGACCGGACGCTAAGATCCGAGACACGTGCGCCCTCGCGACGCTCCCGTTTTGACCTCCATCACGCCCATGGCCACCATGGCGAGCACGCCAAGAAGCCAGCCTAGGTCCGTCCGGGAGGGAGGCGGCAAAGGGGGCGCCACCCCCTAGCTCCACCACGACCGGACCACCGCCGCCCGAGGTAGCCGGCCGCACGCCTGCCGCCGGAATCGGAAGATCCGGCCGCTCAGGTCCGGATCCGGCCACCTAGGCACCGGATCCGGACCGTCGGGCCCGGCCGACGAAGCCGGGCGCCGCCCAGCCGCGCCCGTCGGGAGAGGAGAGGGGGACGCCGGGGAAGAGAGTCCCCGCGTCGTTCCCCTCGTCGGCATGGCGCCGGCCGGCGCCGCTAACGCCGCTGCGGCCCTTTCCGCCGAGCCCACGCAGCTCACGTGGGGAGGAGCCCCCGCCAGCGCCCGTCGCGCCACCGGAGGAAGGAAAAGGAGCCCGCCGCCGCCATCCCCGCCGGCCGGCGGCCATGCCGGCGACCAACTCCAGGCGGCGGCGCGGCTGGAGAGGGATGGGATGGAAAGTGGCGGCGCTAGGTTTTGGGGAGCCACCCGTATCGCCCGTCGTGGGAGCGACGCGGGTGGGAGACGAGTCGTTTCTTCTTCTCCTATGAGCAAAAGAAACTTAAATAAATGATTACATATCTAATATTACATTACCGCAAGTACCCATCTCTAAAGCAGTCGATACACCCTGTTATCTAAATAGTTATTTTTTTTAATAGAGTTTTTATAAACTCGGCTTTTAAGAAAGCCACAGCGTTTTACAAACTCCTGCTGGGGTTTCCAGCTTACAGAAATGCAAAAAGAAGCTACAAGATTAACTGCCAAAAGATTATTACAACTCGATAACGTCTGTTGACACCATTACATTTGGCGAGAATCTTCGCAACCATTCCCAGATCGCCTCCTTCGCTTCCACCATGCGTCTTCTATCCTTTTCCTTAAGTAGAATCATCCATTTCTGCATCAAGGATAAAGCACAATAGATGACGTCAACTGGAGCACTTGGGAACTTCTTTTCAATTGCCATTTTGTTCCTAGTGATCCAAATAGCCCAAGAAAAGCATGCGAATACAAAAATAAGCAAGTGTGCCGGCATAGGCCCCCTTTCATTAAGCCAGCAACTTGAGAACTCCATCAAAGAGTTTGGCATCTCCTGTATTTGCCAAATCTCTCTAAACATACTCCAAGTGAACTTTGCAAGATGGCAATGAAATAAAACATGGTTAACAGTCTCCACACCATCACCCAAACAACAGTTGTCAGACCCTTTCCATCCTCTTTTAGTTAAAGAACTCGCCACTTGAAGTTTATTATTGAAGACTTGCCAAAGAAAAAACTTGATTTTGGCAGGCAATTTGCTCTTCCAAATATGCTTAGCCACCCTACTCGCTGCACCTCGGTCTGTAATAAATCTATATAAAGATTTTGTAGTAAATCTCCCAGATTTATCTAATGCCCACTGTACAGCATCCTTATTCCCATTCAGACTGTGTTGATCTAGTGTTTCTTTCAAAAGGAGCCAATTATCAAACTCCCCGTTTGATAATGGTCTTCTGAAATCAACCACCCACTCACCTTCCTCAAAACAGTTAGCTACTATTTCCTCAGGATCCCTAACCAGTTTGAATAGGTCCTCAAAAGCAATTCTAAGAGGCACTGGCAAGATCCAACAGTCCTGCCAAAATCTGCACATTTTTCCATTTCCCACTTTGAAGGTCACTCCCCATTTAAAAAGATGTTTAACTCTATGTAAACCTTTCCAAAACTGTGAACTACCCCCTGTTTTAGACCCAAAGAAATTATTTTTCCTCATGTACTTTGCTTTCAACAGTTTGAACCAAAGAGCATCAGGTTCTAGGTGAATTTTCCAAATCCATTTTACCAATAGGCACTCATTCATAATGCTGGTATTTATAATACCTAACCCTCCCTGATCCTTTGGTCTACTCACCATGTCAAACTTAGCCATATGGTACCTGAATTTTTTATCAGCTCCTTGCCACAGAAAATTCGCTCTAAACCCATCCATTTTAGCATGTATAGTACCTTGTAAATCATAAAATCCCATGCAATATAACGGAATGCTACTCGGGGGTGGTATTACACAAAAGCTGTCTCCCCCCTGAGGTCATAAGTTTACCTATCCATGGATCCAATCTTTTTCCCATCTTATTCAGAATAAAGGCAAATTTTTTCATGTTTAGGTGTTTATCACTAACAGGGGATTCCTAGATATTTCGGTGGTAGCTCCCTAGTACACAATTCAACTTGTTGGCCATCTCCAATTTCTCTGAATCGAAACCCCAAAAACAAACACCTCACTTTTATGATAATTAATCTTCAAACTCGAAAGCCATTCAAAGCGTTACAAAATCAATTTTAGATTTGTAATGGAGGAATCGAGATCCATCAATCATTATTACCGTGTCATCAGCGTATTGTATGTGTGAAACACCCCTGGTAGTAAATGTTCTAGGATTCCCTTAATATGCCCTTTTTTCTCTTGCTTTTCAATCATCACGGTTAAAGCATCGACCACTAGATCAAAAGAGCAAAGGGGACAATGGATCCCCTTGTCTTAAACCCCCTGAACGTTTTAAAGAAGGAGCTCCTTTTCCCCATTGACATTAACACACACATGCCCCCCCCTTGGACGGTTTTGCATGACCCATTTGATCCACTTATCGGGGAACCCTCTTCCCACTAAAACCCTTTCTAAAAAATGCCAACTCACCCTATCGTATGCCTTCTCAAAATCTATTTTTAAGATCAGCCCTTTTTTCTTAGATCTCCTTAATTCATGAAGAGCTTCATGCAACACTACTACCCCTTCCAGAATATTCCTACCCTTCACAAAACCTGTTTGATTTACTCCAATCACCTTAGCGGTACTGTGGGCACCAATTGGAGTTAACGGTTTGGTGAACCATTTAAAATCTACATTTAAAAGGCATATGGGTCTAAACATTTTGATGTTATTTGCTTCCCTTGTTTTAGGCACCAGAGTAGTAACCCCATAGTTCAACCTTTTTATATCGGGTCCCCCCGCCAAAAGTCAGTGAATAGGTCCATGGCATCCTTTTTCATGTTCTCCCGTAATTTCTTAAAGAACACCACACTAAAGCCATTAGGTCCAGGAGAAGAATTAGTTTTCATCTCCATGATAGCTTTCTTAATTTCCTCCTCCTTAAACCTTTCTACTAACGGTTCTGCATCATCATCATTAATTACGAAAGATACTGAGGCCAAAAATTTTCCCCCAGCCTAATTCCAGAATAGTCACTATGTCCAAACAGGTTTTTATAAAAATCTACTATATGTTTAGTTACTCGGACTGCCCCTGATACTCTACCCCCCCTTCTTGTAGAGAAAAAATTGTGTTCTTCCTCCTTCTACCATTTGCATATTGATGGAAAAAAGCTGTATTTGTGTCTCCCCTGAACAACCCAATTTTTTGCAGCTCTCTGTTTCGGTGCATTTCTTCTAGAAGAAGAATCTTGTCTAAATTCTTTTCCGGATAATTCTCTCCTCCCATTCATTATTATCCAACAATCTATTCTACTGCAGCTACATCTATCTCCTCGTATCCTATCCACCAATTTTTGTTTTTCATTTCTTTGTTCACCCAAGAGTTTAAGATTCCAACCTCTTAGATATTGCCTAAGAGCTTGTAGGCACCCTTGCCATCTTTTTAACGAATACACTTCTACTCCATATCTAGTTCTATCAAAATTCCATTTGTCACAGACCATCTTGTAAAAGTTAGGCTCTTTTGAACCATTGTTCTTGGAAATAAAAAGTACTTAGGTCTTCCTAAACCCCTGTTCCCCCAGATCTAGTATTATAGGGCAATGATCGGAACCTATTCTAGCAGCCTTGCTCCAAGCAAAGCTCTTTTGATAGTGAGAGTCCCAATCAGTGGTAACCAATAGCCTATCTAATTTAATAAGAGTAGGAGGATGTTGGTTATTGGACCAAGTATATCTAACCCCACTCACATGTATCTCCCTTAGCATTAAAGATCCAATTACCTCATTAAAGCCATCAATCAGCTTGGGGTCCCCCTGACCCCTATTTCTATCTTTATTATCCCTAATAAGGTTGAAATCACCCCCTAGCAGTATTGGTAATGGTTCATCTAACCACAAAGTTTTTAGTTCTTGCATGAAATCCATAGAGAATTCATGATTCGCGGTCCATACACATTACTAATCCAAAACCTTACATTTGAGCTCCTTACTCTAACTAAAATACTGAGATAATATAGCTCACTTTTGGAATCCTCTAATTCCAAAAGATCACTATTGAATCCAGTGATTAGACCCCCAGAATGTCCTCTTGAGGGAGACCAGACCCATTGGAATTCTTTCCCACCTTCCATTTCTTTTAATTACGTGGAATCAAAAGATTGTTTTATAGTTTCTTGAAGGGCTACGACATCTAAATTCTCTTGTAACACATGATTTTTAACATATTTTCTCCTATGAGAAGTACCCAACCCCTAACATTCCAAAATAGGATCCTCATTGATAACAACTGTATGGGAATTACTCTCCTTTGCTCAATTCAGTTTTTCTCGAGCTCCCCTTGGTTGCTTCGAAACCCCTCTATTACTATTATCAATGACCTCCATGGCCATTTCCTTTCTGTAAGATTCATCATCAATAAATGATTTCATGTTTTGTTTAGCTAAGAAAGCATTATAATTTGCCTCAGCTATAGCAGCTCTAACCCTTTTTCTTCAGACCCTAAAAACATCCAATTGTTCACCCATATTTTCAGATTCAAGTCCCAAGTCACCCATGACTCTTAAGAGACTCTCATCCAGAAGCATTACTTAAAAATCGTAAAGGATTGTTGCTATTAGTACCTGACACTTTGTCTTTAGAAGCCACTCTGTTCATTGCTTTTGTAGTCATGGAGATACCATCTCTTGCCACCCTTGAACTAGTTCTTAAAGCCACCAAAGACTTGTTTCTTCTTCTTAGTCTTGGATTTTTTCTTCTTCGATGATCGCCACCCCTGGTCGTATCGGACAAAATATCATCATTACTCTGAAAAGATATGTTATCCATTATATCCTCCCCTACAAAATTATTAGCAGGCTCCATGCCATGAAAATTTTTAATTACCTCATCACCCCTAGAGAATTCACCCCTGGTAGATTTTGGAGAGATAACCCCATTCTTAGTACTTACTTCTTCCTGAGTCAATCCCTCTATTGGATCATCATTATCTGGTATCACTGTGGTCTTGAGGTCAAGTTTTGGCCACTTGTCTTTGTCCATTAGAGACATGCCATCTCTACCGGATACCACATATTGCTTATCACTAGGTATCAGCTTAGTCACTTCTGTCTGTCCCTCTTCCTTCTGATATTTTTTTGCTTAAATCGATTTATCCACCTCAATTATCTCGGCTATTTCTGGTGACTGATTTGTTTTGAAGCATTTCATAGACTGAGATTCCCTATCCCTCATGCTTTTTTGTTCTGCAGTCCCAAAGTAGCTATCGGATCCATATCAATAGTCCCCAAGGTAGGATGGAAAGCTGCAATTGGAGTGACTTGATTGTAGATGAAATCCTTCTCATGTTCCTCCTCCATTAATTCTTCCATATTGTCCCCATAGGAAGTCTCATTCTCTCTTTCCATTCTGCCCATTCTTTCAAATTTACCATTACTCTTTTTCTTTGCCATCCCCTTTACGGGAAATCATCTTTGTCATTTCCTTTTGAGTTATTCCTGTCCTCAAATCTGTTTGGGCCATTCCCCGGTGGAGGGGCTCCCTTGCCTCTCTTCTCTTGTTGCTCCACCTCATATCTGAAGAAGATTCCTTTTCCATTGATGAAGAATTCAATCTCCCCATTGATAGCTTCAGGATTTCTGCATCTTGCATGAACTCTAACTGGTTCATCCAACCTTAGCAGACTTAATTCATCTCTGACTATTGGCTCCGCCTACTAAAAGCGTGATCTCCTTTACCCATTCAATTTCCCTAGCAATTCCTGGAATTTTATGAATTCTGATCCAAACATTCTGTAGTACGAAGATGTATCGGGATCCAATTCAGTCTTGGTCAATACTCCAAAGTGAGCTTGAATAGAGACATCTTGAACTCCCCCAACTTAGTAAACATATCCAAGGAGCCTTTGTCAGGAAACACAACCATGTATTCCTGTTTGTCCATCCTCCTAACTTGAAAATTCCAGTCTTCCCTAACCAGATTCTTCGGTTCCTTGCTAATTCTTTCTTCATTAGCTTCCCCGAAGTATGGTTAAGAAACCAGTATTTTGGTTTTTCTTGACTGCTGGCTCAGGTATATCTAACACATAAAAGCCTTGGCCTGGCCTTCCAAAACCAAACATCTTCAATTTCTTAGCCCTGCAATCCACAGCCATATGACCTGTTTCTTTACACTTATAGCATACTGGCTCATTAGTGCAATCCACTTGATGATGTCCATAATCCGGATATCTGAAGCATCTATCATCGGGTTACGATTGCCTTGGTTCCCGACAAGAAACTGTCCTCCACCTTTGTTTGATTTCTTCCAATCCTCTTTCTTGTATTCTCCTCCTGCCAATTCCCTTGATTACCATAATATCCGAACCCTGTCTTCCTCCTCCTCGACCACCATCTTGTCCCCCCTCACGAGCACCATACTGGGCTCCCTCCTCGATTCCCATCTTGGTTGCCTCCTTGGCCCCCAAAATTGCCAGAACCCTTCCAGACCCCCTGACCACCAAAGTTGCCTTGCCCCTGTTTGTTGAAACGAAATCCATCCCTGTTACCAGCATAAGAGTTCTCTTTTCCTATGAAACGTCCCCCCTCCTTCTTTGATTACCCCTAACATCAATTCCCTCAATCTTTCTCCCCCTTGGAACCCCCTTGTTCCCCTGAATCGAGACCTAGAAGCATGCTGAATTTGGTACCTGAGATCCTTATCCTGCTTGTACTCCAATCCAAGAAGGTCATCTTCCTGCATCCAGTCTTCTTGACGGCGCTTTCCAGCCGCCCTCTGAGATTGCGCCATGGTTTGAGCAGCAGATGCAAAGGAACTCGTGAGTGGAGCTGGAGGGAGGGTGGGGAAAAGTTTCTTGGCCAGATGTCCAGATCTCCTTATCTCTTGTGTGGAGGCTGGGTATGCTATATCAATGTGAGCCTTCCCTTAGGAATCAATAAAAGCCCGGCCCAATTTTATTTGGCCCAGCTGGTTTCCACGAGTGTTTGAACCTGTCATCATCTGTTTCCCCCAATCTCCCCTTTCACCCCTGTTTTCCCCCTTGCATAGTTACGCTTTGTTCTAAAATAATTTCCTGCCTATATACTCCTTCAACTCCCTTGCTTACTCCCACTACTGAACTCTCAATGTTCCCCTCCCCAGGTAGCTGCATCATTTCTTTTCCCAACCATTGAGACATTCTCATCATATTATTCATAGACTCCTCTAATTTGTCACAAGCAACAACAAGGTCCTCTAACTCATTATCTCTGCTTGGTTCCCTGAATAGATGTGATTTCAAGTCCTCTGCAACTCGTTTATTAGCAGCTTCCCTACCACCCTTGGTAGATGAACAATAACCATTGGATTCCCTCAGCAGATCCTCAATCTTGCCTGGAGCACAAGTCATTCTGCGTGGAGCACCCCGCGCGCATGAATACTCGCTCAATCGTCGGCCAAGTCTCATCGAAACTCGACCACATGAATCCATGTAGCTTCGATCCCTTCTCATCCCCTAAATCATTCACCTCATCTCGAGACCCATGTCGAATCCCTGTATCCATAGAATCTCGCGGACCCGAAGCCAAGGATTTGGAAGTCTCACCCTGCTCAGGTCGCGGTGGAACTGGAGACGGACGCCGACCTATGCGCACCCCGCCTCCCTCCAGTGTACCTCGCGGAGAAACGGCGAGGAGAGGGAATGGGATCGGCATCTGCACCCCTGATCCTTCCCGGATCCCCCGCCCCCGGAGAGCAGCCCCCAAATTTCAGCGATGAACCCTTCCCCTACCCGCGGCGAGAGAGGGAAGGTCGGGAAGAGCGAAGTATACCTCGGTCAATCGATGAAGCGTTGTCCCCCCGAAACGATTCTCCCTACTTTGCCACGCGGTGGGGGCGGAGGAATCGTCGGCGGTGATCGCCCGAGTCGCGCGCGCCTGTCGCCCCTCCGCCCTCGCACCATATGTAGTAACTTGAAGGATCTTCTTTTTCCAGTTCTTTCAGATCGGCGACTGTTGCTCTTGCTTTTGTTATCTAAATAGTTATTTGTTTACACTCGCTTCAAATACTACAGTTCAAATATTTTGTCAATTTGGTCTAAACAAATTTTATTCTATACTGAGTTCAATGGTTTTTCTACTCTCTAAAATAGAATCATGTCTCTGTCCAAAATATACTATAACATGAATCTCTTCTTTTATTCAATGCAATTTTTCTTGATTCCCGCAGAATCTCCCTAGTATCTTATATTGTGGAAACCTTTAGAGTGTGAGCTTCTAATTACTTGCAAACTCCTGATCAGAGTAATACAACCCTCAATAGAAACCGCAAAATGAGTCTAGGAGCCAAACACCTGCAACGCAAGAGATTGGAACAAGGTAAAACAAAATCAGCACAGTGAGAAAATGCTGGAAAAGTCCGGTTGCACAACGACTGCCCAACTCGCTCCTTCTCGTATCCAACATTTTCTGCAAGAGCCTACTAGGGATATCATATATTGATGCCACACACTAATGCACTATATAAACTTGCACATAAGCTCGCACAACCCAAGTAGATCGAGACAACATGCCTGCCAACACTAAGGTTTAATCTTTTAATTCCAACATCATCTTCTCTGAATTCCATTCTAAATTCTTTGCAATCCTGCAACAACGCGTGCGCGACACCTTCTTCAAGTTATTAAGAAGACTAATTAAGGCGAACAAGTTTAGGTTTCAACGATGAGCTTGGCTCTGGCATGGCCAGTCTCCACTCTGTACTGTTCTCCCATGCCTAAGTGCGCCATGAGCAACCAAATGATGGTAAGCAGCTCTCCCCTGGCTTAGCTGCTTCGCGTGGAAGCTACCCCGGCATTTGCCGGCCGCGTAGCATAGCATCTCCGCCCAAACACCGGCGATGAGCCTCCATCTCCTTTCAGGCGACTCCACACTCCGCAGCCCGTCGGCGAGCCGGCACGCGTCAAACAGCACCGACTTGCTCCTGTCCCCTTTCACGTCCCGTGGCCTGACATTGCCGGTCCTCACGGCGGAAAGCATGGCGGCGCCCTGCTTCTCATCTAGGATCTCGATGCCTCGCCGGAAGAAGCTCTTCACCTCTGCACAGGTGTCGCCGAAGCGGATCTGTCCGATGCTCGCCGTCATCATGAAAGGCCTCATCACGAGAAGGAACAGCATGTAGTTGGATATCTCCCGACTCGTCCAGACCAAATACCGAGGTGTATCGAGTTTTGTGTGGTGCTGGTTGCCGCCGTCCTCCTCGCATGAACAGAAGCAGCAAGAAGAGGCGGAGAAGGAGCCAGAGGTGCCGCCGTGGACCCTGCTCCTTAGGGTGCCACAAGCAGAGTACTGATCATCGTAGAAACACAGGTCAGTGGCTATATGCCAAAGCAGGATGCTCTCGTCGAATTCCACCTCATCAACGCTCCACCCAAGCTGCTGGTAGCAGCCGTTCCTCTGGAGCACCCACTGGCCGCGGTGCTCGCCGAACTCTTTGTAGGCCACCGGATCTCTAGTGCTGCTGGCCTTCTCCTTGAGCTGGTTGAAGACGAGCATCTTGAGAGACGGCAGCACCTCTGTGTGGTTGGTGTACCAGAGACCGTCCCACATGGTCTTGGCACGGATGTTGTAGCCACCCCATTCCATCTTCTCCATTGCTCTCGTGTACCATCGGGGCCGGTCTTGAAGGCAGTAGCTTAGTAGATTGTACTGCGCCATTTTGTTGGACCACCTCGGCCTTTCTTGGGGCTGGAAAAATCTGAGCACAGGGAACAGCAAGGCCGCGGCAAACCGGCAGATCCTCCTCCTGCTCTCGCGCAGATGGGCGTAGGTCCAGGGAGAAACGACCATCAGCAGGATCGCGCTGATCTCCAGGAAAACAGCACCCGCCAAGAGCACGTACGAGATGACCATGTCGATTAACTCGGTCCTCTTATGGCTGTCGCCGGCGGCGCCTCCTCTGACCCCCGCCTGGCAATGGCGGCACCTCGCGAAGAGCGTGAGGGACAGCACCGGCGCGGCGAGGGTGAACACCCGGAGGCTCCGGCCAACCGGGCCATGGATCACGGAGCACTTGGAATGCAGGGAGTCGTACATGAGCGACAGCTCAATCTCGACGACCTTGAACGCCTGGTCCATCTTGAGCGGCCCGAAGAAGGAGAGGCTGTCGGTGCGGTCCTGGAAGCTGAGGATGAGGTCCACGAAGAGCCGCCGGAAGGTCCGGAACAGCTTGTACGACCCGAACACAAGATCTGCATACGGGATCCGCTTCTCCTCGACATGGGCGGCGTCTTGTGGCGGCTGCTCCTGCACTATGACAATCTGGGCGTTGAGGCCCGAATCTATGCTCGACTGGTACATCTCCACGAACTTGGCGTAGTTAGGCCCCGCGTCGGGCGGCGTCAGCATCGAGCTGCGCAGGTTGTCCATGCTCGCCGACCTGAGCGCCCACGTCCGCTCGCCGTACTTGACGACCCCGGACACGAACATGAGGACGGCCGGGGCCAGCAGCGAGGCGCTCGGCCTCGACTTCCAGTAGACGTACACCGCGAGGGCCACCTGCGAGACGAGGTTCAGCAGGTGGCGCAGCCACAGCTCGTTGTCCTCCATGGCGAAGGCGGTGATGGTGTCCTGGCCCCCGAGGTGGAGGATGAGGAAGGGCGCCCAGAAGGGCCAGAAGGCCAACATCTCGTTCAGCTTCTGGTTCTGCGACAGGTTGCCCAGCGCGTAGATGGCGATGGAGTCCGCGAGCAGGTAGGCCAGCCAGAGGAGCATCCGGAGCCAACCGGCCACGCTGCGCTTGCGCAAGCCGCCGGCGAACAGAAGGAACGTCTGCAGCGACAGGCTGCACAAGAGCAGCGCGCGAATCTCCCACTTCCCCACAATCGCCGGAGCGCTTCAAGATCCATCACACGATCCCGCTGACTTTGGGCTTGGAGTCGATTACTTTGGACTTGGAGTCGATTGATCTGTTTCAGCTGCCACCGCTCTCTACCGGTCTCTTTGGTCGAGGGTTGGATGGGTTGGATTGGATCCAATCCAGTGTTTTGGGTTAGGTTGAACCCATCTCGTTGTTTATTTCGACCTCTGATTACGGGGGACATAATTAACCCATCTCATGTTTGGTTAGAGAAATTGGATATGGGTTGCATCAGTAAGGTCTTTTTTTTTTTTTTTGCATCGGGACCTCGAACTATTCACAAATCAACGAAAACCTATATCGGCAATTGTTTCTCTTTGACATTTTTGCATCACGATCCGTAGAAGAGTTTCTAATTCAGTTTTGCCTCTATCTTCTTATACATCTCCCTCCTACGCCACGCGGGTCGGTCGTAGGGGCGGCGCATGGGACCGGAGCACCTCGGCGGGAAAGCACCTCGGGCGACGAGGGGGCGGGTGGGCGGCGGCGCGTGCGGGACGACCAAGGGCGGGAATCTCGAAGCTCTATGGTGGCTTGAGCGATGTTGGAGCTTGGGGCCAACGGGCGCGCGCGAGGGCGTGGCGCGGTGGGCGGCGCGGCGCCGGCAAGACCGGGAGTAGAAGCGCGGCCCGGGGCGGGACGCCGGCACGGGGACGGCGGCGGTCTTGTGCCGCGGGTCGGGAGGTGGCGCGCATGGCGGCAGGGGGCGCTCTAGATATGGGCGAAAGATGAGAAGGGAATGAGGCGGAGAGGGGAGAGGGAGACGGAGCATGCGCGAACGGACCGGAACCCGTTGGGTTAAGCTCCGTTCTCAAATTTGGAGGGACGGGTTCAATCCGCATCCGGGCGGAATATTCCGCTCTGGAGCCAACCCAACCCACCCCTCTTCCATTCAAAACAACCACGGGAACAGGCCACTCGACCCGGCCAGGTTGGCTCTCCAACCAAACACACGGTAAGATGACACTCACAGTGTACCTTTCAGTGAAGAACATCCACCGGTGGTGGTTAAAGTAGGCTTCACGGCTTAAAAAAAAAATCTTTACAAGGCATTTTTATTTTATGAGTGAAATGCAGCGTAGGTCCGATAACTTTGGCCCCTATCCCAAATAGGTCCAGCAACTTCAAAACCTGATATCCGGGGTCCGATAACTTTCGTTAGGTGTTCCATCCGGGTCCAAAGCGGTATTCCCGGGCGGTTTTGCCGACGATGGACTCGCCCACCGTGGCGGCGTGTGGACCCTGGCGGTACGCCAATTTTGCAAAACACCCCTCCGGCGGGATGGCCCTCACCAGCGCTTGCCGGCGCCCGCTTCGCCCGCCGTGCGGCGTCGGAGCGATGCTCGCCCGTCGCAGCGGCGCCGCCACGCTTCGCGCCGCCGGAGCGAAGCGCTCGCTTCATAAATCATTCGCGCTGCCCCCCTGGCCGCTCGCGCGCGCTCCCCTCCGCCGCTGTCGCCAAGCGCATCTGCGCCGCAGCAACGCCCTTCGCGCCCGAGCCGCTTCGCCGCGCCGCAAGCGGCCCGGCCCCGCGCCCGCCAAGCAGCTTCGCCGGCCCCACCCCCGCGCGGCGCCCGCCAAGCCCGGCGCGCGACATCCGCCGTGGGTCGCGACCGCCACGCGCCGTGCGCCGGCGTCGCCGGCGCCACACTGCCGGAACGCCGCCAGCGCGCCCGCCCGGCCACGCTTGCGCGCTTCGCGTCCACCATCTCCATCCGCCTTCCCGCTCTTCCCCCATCGCCGCCCGCCGCTCCCCCCCCCACCTTGCGCCGCCCGCACCGCCTTCCGCTCCAAAGACCACCGAATCCATCGCCGCTCCACCCCGCCATGCCTCGCTTCCAACCACCGCCGCCAATTGCACCTTGCCTTGCCGCGCCGCCCAACTCCACCACCCACAAAGACTGCCAAGCCCAAGCCACGGCTCCGCCACCATGCCCCTACTACCTCGCTCGCACTCCACGCCACCGGCCCGCCGCCCGCCAAAGCCGGCCACCGGAAGACCGCCGCGGGACAGGCCACCCTCTTCTTCCCCCCTTCGCGTTTCTTTGATCGGGAAATCAACGGGAGGACGAGCTACGGAGAAGGGTTTTTGATAAATGGCGCGGGCCCAGTCCACGGTGGACATGATGTGGCGAGTCCACGTCGGCAAAACCACCACGAAATACCGCTTTGGACCTAGATGGAACACCTATGAAAGTTTCGGACCCGGATATCCGGTTTTGAAGTTGCTGGTCCTATTTGGGATAGGGGCCAAAGTTCTTGGACCTACGGTGCATTTCACTCTTATTTTATTAACCATGGCGGGTTTTTATTTAAAAAATGTCGTGGTTAATATCTCAATTAACGGTGGTAGTTATTTTTTATTAACCGTTGGCGGTTATAAAAATCGTAGCGAAAAATCTATTAATCGTGGCAGGTATTATAAAAAAAAACCACCACGGTTAATGAGACCTAAACGACTAGTCCGATAACCCTCATTGACTATATATATACGGGGGACTTAAGGTTTCATCTCACTCACTTCTCTCCCTCTCCCTCGGCCACCTCTGCATCCTCTCTCACTTCTCTCACACACACTCCTCTCTTAGCCCGACGCCCTCACTCCCATCTTCACCCCGACGCCTTCCTTCCTCTCTTCATCTCCCTCACGCCGCGAGGAGGAGCCCCAATGCAAGGCGGCGGCCTGGTGGGTAGTGCAGGCCTCGGGTGTAAGCGGCGGTGACGCGTTAGGCGCGGAGCACGAGGGCTTTGCGTGGTCTCCCGCGGTGGTGGTGGCAATGCGGGCTCGGCAATGACCTCCCGACGGGCGTGGATCCAGCGCGAGGCATGGCAAGCAGCGACGGACGGGAACCTTTCCTCCTGCGGCGACCACGACAATGCCCCCCACCGCAAGCGTCGGCCTCAAGCTCCGCTGCGGCTCCGTCCCGGACAACCACTCCCCGCCTTCCCTTCCCCTCTCTAGAGGTCCTCGTCGAGCCGGCCCGGCTGCGTGCTTTGGGGGCCGGCCCGACACGACCTATTGGCTATCTACAACGGAAGGAGCAGCGGGGTCGCGCCCGCGATGAACGATGCCAAGTGGAGGATAGCGCGCAAATATCTTGGCGTTGGAGATACCTTTTAGTCAAGTTGCTACATTTATCAAGTATTATGCAAAATTATTGAGATATTTTTTTTCCATTTTTCTAAAAAAAAATTAAGGATACCCAAGTAATTTGACGGTGGTGCTCTTATCGCTACTCCCTCCGTTCCAAACTATAGTTTATTTTGGTTTTTCTAGATACATTGCTTTTGTTATACGCCTAGTTATGCACTATATCTAGATACATAGTAATAGAAATGCATCTAGAAAAATTAAAGTGAACTATAATTTAAAAACGTAGAGAGTACGCTTACGTGAGATTGAAACGAAACGTAGCCGCCTTTTATATTTAGAAAAGTCAAAGTGAACTATAATTTAAAAAAACGCATTACGGCGACGCTTACGGAGATTGAAACGACCATAGCCGTCTACTCCCTCCATCCCACTAAGTTTGTCACCCCGGATTCCGTGCCATCTTATTCGATGCTTCGTCTTATTCAAATTTTTTGCACAAATATAATTTATTTTGTGTTACGACTTATTTTATCAATGAAGATACTTGAATATTGATTAATTTATTTTATAATTTACATAAATATTTTGAATAAAATGGATGGTCAAACATTAAATTTAAAAAGTTAAAAAAAAACAAACTCTACATGACGACAGAGAGGAGTAGGTCAGTGTATTGACCATTGCGTGGCCATGTGGAGTAGTTGTAGGACCTGAGAGTCGCGTTGTCTAGCAATCGTCGCGAGATTTGCCTCATGCGTTTTTTGGGAAGTTGCCAGCAGCCGGCTGTATATAACTCCCATAGATTTCTCACCTCGGGTTAAAAGTCTGACAACTCTTTCTCGAAACCCGTGATTCAGCCCGACAAACTTACTGCCCGCTCCATTCTCTTTCATCTACCCTCTCCCCTCGAGCTCAGATTTTATTGACGTGGATCAGATGTGACTACTCCCTCAGTCTTACTTAAGTTTATCATCCTGTATTTCGTACCATCTTTTTTCGATGTTTCGCCTTATTTTTTCATAAATATAATTTATTTTGATACAACTTATTTTATTAATAAAAATAATTAAATATTAACTGTTTTATTTTATAATTATATAATATTTTCAATAAAGACGGATGCTCAAACATAAAGTTTACTAAAAAAAAAAAAAGTACCATAAACTTCATGGGACGGAGCGATGGTCCAGACACTAGACAGACACTAGACACTTGCTCCCACGCGTTCCACACTCCCGCAGTCTTGTCGCAGATTTTTAGGCGGCCCCACTCCAGACGCTGCCGCTTGCATACGAGTACCCATCGATACAGTCTGCATCAGTTTTACTACTACCTACTGGTCCCAAATCTGGTTTTTTTTTTTTTTTTTTGACAGAAAGCGGGGGCTTGCAATTATATTGAACTGCATATAGCGTACATCAGAATACAATGTTTAGGAAGATTCTCTCCTTCTATCCTATTGAGGTCACATTTTCTCTTGTGGAAGGGAGAGAAGCATGTTACAATGATAGAGCTGGAACAGGTAGAAAGGTTAGCTGCTTCTTTAGCAAGAAGATCTGCCTGAGAATTAGCACTATCTATTTTTTGGATTGCTGCTTGTAGAGCTTGAACCTTTGAAGAGATGTTCTGTGTTTCTGAGTAATCCTCCAGTCGGGAGGATCTTGAGAAGCACCTGTTTGAATGTAGTCCACGAGCTGTTTGTTGTCCGAGTAGAAGACAACCTCTTTCATTCCGAGATCATGGCAAATTTGCACCGCTAGATTAAGGGCCCTTGCTTCAGCTTGTAGGACTGTGTAACAGTCCATGATTTCCAAATCTGGTTGCCGGCACAAGGACAGTAAGCACAACCACCCCGGCGTTCAAAAGCTCGTAGCTCCCCGACCAACGGCTTCGGCGGGGAGCTCGACGTGGAGTACACGGGGGCGCCGCCGCAACATCCCTGCTCAGCCAGCCTTCAGCACGAGCGAATCTGACTGACGAGGCGTTCGCTTCCACTCTTCCAGCCAGACAGAAGCAGACGAACGACCCAACCTTTCTCTTGATTTCTGTGTATATAATATATATATATACTTCTTTTCGTTCTAAAAATACTCCCTCCGTCCTAAAATAAATAAAAAGATGTTTTCGCTTTCCGAGAAAACATTTGCCGGCAATTATATATTAAAATAGAATTAATATTTATATTACATAATTAGTATCATTGAAAAGATCTTTTGATTTTAACAAATTTATTTAGAGTTTTAAATCTTCTACGTATTTTCTACAAATCGAGTCAAACTTGTGGCAAGACGAAAACCCAAAACGCCGTTTATTTTGGGACGGAGGGAGTAGATGTCATTCTCGCTTTAAAATAAGTCTGTATTTTTAAAATGCTATCAAATATATATTAAAATATATAAATATTTATGCTAATTAATTAATGTCATCGAAAAATTTTTTAAGGCTAGTTTTTTAAAAAATTTATTTAGGATTTATTTGTTGTACTATTTTCTATAAATCTAGTTAAAGTTGAGATATTTTGACTGACACGTTTCCTATAGCGACATTTATTTTAGGACAGAGAAAAGTATATATATAATTTTATTTATTTATTAGTTTATTTTGTGTGGCCATCTTCACCGTGCCTTACGCGCTCCAAACTGTAGATTTTTAGCGGGCCCACCTCACATGCTGGCGCTTGGGACACGGGTGGGAACAACAACAACTGGGTGGGAACAACTGCTGGACAGGCTCGGTTCGGTGTAGGTGGCTCCTGTAATTATAACCGACGACCTACAGCTAGTTCGTTGACTCACCATGGCGCACCTGGTGAGCCATACCTAGCCTTTACCCGTGCGCTATTATGTCGGTTTAATGAGGTTTCATTATAGTGTCATGCAAATTAAATGACCTGCCACATCGGTATATAAGAAGCTTTTGCATGAAATGTAGAAAGATGAGAAGACCGGGCCACAACCCGGCCTCGCCATGGCCACGTCTCCGTTTTTACCGTGGGCATCCGATGGAGATCGGGGAGGTCGGCGTTGCCGCCGTACATGCTGTCCTCGTCAAATATATACCGGCTCCATCCCAACCCTAGCTCTCCGTGAATCTCCTCCCTCCTCTCTCTCGGGCGGCCGGCGGCGGCGCTGCACGCGCGAAGGCCGCTCTAGCCTAGCGGCGGCGGGCTCGGCTCTCCCGGCTCTCTAGGCTCGGGCGCCGTGCGAGCTAGGGCGGCGGCACGGCGCCCCTCGCGAGGCCCCCCGGCCAAATGGCGGTGCGAGGGCTGCGCGAGGCGGCGCGCCCCACCCCGGCGGGCGGGTGGCCCCTAGGGCGTCCCTCGGCAGCGGAGGCTCCGGGCGCGAGCATACCCTCTTACTCCTCTCTTGGCGGCGGCTACCTCCCCTCCCCTCTCTCCACGGCGGCCAGCGGCGATCCACCACGACAGGAAGGCCCGAGGCCCCGGGCGATCGCCGCCCGGAAGCGGCGGTCAACACCCACCCACCCACCGGCGTGGCGCTGGCGCCCCAGCGCCCTCCCATGCCGGCGGCGCCGGCCGCCCACCACCTCCACCGTGGGGGGGCGCCGAGGCGGCGGGTTGAGATGGCGGCGAGGAAGCCCGAGTCGGTCTTCTTCTTGTTGGGGATGGGTGACTCCCTGGCACGCAGCGGCGTCGCGGCCCGACCCCATGTTGGCCTCCGGTGCAGTTGCGCATCCTCTTCGCAGCCTCGACTTCAGTACCTTTGGTCGCTCTACAACGCCGACAACGGTGCTCTTTCACCTGTGTTGCTGATCCTTTGCTATGCCACATGGGGGACGGGGGTGCCTCCTCGTGTGCTCGATGAAAAGCCTCGGCTAGAATTGGGTAGTTCGTGTTCGAATACTCAAATACTCTTGCTTAGGGTATGTGAGTCAATGAACAACGATGTGGGGATCGTATGAAGAAGCTAGAGTCAATTTGACTGATAGTATTAATTTAGATACTATTATGTTGGGATAAAAATGATATGCTTATTTCGATTTCCTTTCTTGTGATGCTAGCACATTAAATTGAACCAAAATATTGAAATAGTCTCCATCTATTGCAGGATCCTTCAGTCAGCCTGACGGTAGCACGGTAGGGGTTCTAGAGGTCGTGGTTTGTGTTCGAACTGCCGTTGTCGGGGCTCGGGTGAAGGCTTGACAGCTTTTGCAGCGGGCTTCTTGAAATTTTGATCTTTGGAGCTATGGATTTACGCTAATAATTTCTCTCTTTCTTCTCGCTTATATTTTTTCTCGGGGCCGTCTCATGGTGCTTCTTTGAACGAGATTGACAGAGAAACTAGTCGCGAAAGGGATCAACGACACCTTAATTTTGGTATGCTTCCCTCGATTTCACTATTTCAGAATAGAGTGATTTACACATTTGGGGTTCTGTTGTTCTTTAGCATTTGCAATATATGTAGCCCCTCATTACGCCCTCGGGTTACATGGTGTCCATAATGTTCAAAACCATGTTCTCATAAATGTCCTATTGTTTTACCATGTTCGAACTTTTCATATTATCTTTCTCACATCTCTCAAGCAAGGCAAATTGATTGGCAAGGAAATCACGACTATGTTTCAAGCAATCCCATGAATGCGACCACAAGTCTTCCCGATCTTTTCATATTTTATTTCCTCTTTTTGTCTATTGGTGATCGTCTTTGGATGCTTGATACTCAACAATTTTAAAATCAGCCTATTAGTTGTAAATCTTCAATCCTTATAATATAATAAAGCCACACAACACAGTTTGTGCGGTGTTTCTGTGAGATTGCATGGAGTGCTTGCATTCACCGATTGTAAATGTTGTCTCAAGCACTTTGTTTTACCACATTTCAATTATTGATTTTTGGCTTTCAAACTTATGTTCAACGGATTGTAAATGCTTTCTCAAGCTCTTTGTTTTACCACATTTCAAGTATTGATTTTTTGTCTTATGTTACAGTGATACTCTTTGTCTGAAACTCTTTGTTCAACTGATTTTTTGTCTTATGTACTTAGTGCTCCAAAGATACTTTTGAGACTACATTTACAGTCCAACTTATATTATTATTTTCCCTTTAAATTTTAAAGCCCCGCACTAAGCCGATCAACCTACTTTTATTGTGTGTTTTGCGGTTTAGTTACGCTCCTTTCTTCTAGCCGATCCACACGTGCCCCGTGTAACGTGTATTGTGCCTATCGTCGCTCTATTGCTCGTCTCCTCTTTCATTATTGCGGTGCACGTGGACATTAAGATCTGCCAGAGAATTATGGGTTTTAAGAAACACTTTACCTGTTAGCGGTGTTACTTTGCCAAAATTTGGGCTCCTAAGTAGTAGTGTTTCAAATTTTTACTGTACTATGCCTTTGCGATGGTCTTAGATTCGATTACTAAGATGCTATATAATTTGCTTGTGTTTTTACTCCACTTAGATTCAATTACATAAAGGAGCGGTTGAATGGATTTCTTCTAAGATAAATGTCAACACCAAACTCCTATCGGCCCGAACTCCTTTTCTTCACTGTCGGACCAAACTCCTATCGACCGATGTAATCGGTCTCTAGATAACTTCTCATCTAATGACTATGCCACCTATTTACTTGACACATTGCCTAGCTGAACCTCGCTTTGCATCCGATATTGGCACGGGCCTGGCCTCTTGTGCTCGCAATAGGTGTTCTTTGTAGAAAACAATAATCTTATATTTATGTTTAGCCTACAACTATGACGTGACACATGACACATGAGTGCTGAAATGAAAGGTGTTTGTTCCTTTCATTTCAGTTTGGTTTCTTTGATTTCAATATTGAATTGTTGGAATCGATGACTAAGGTCCTCCTTGATAGGACTTGGGCTTTTCTAAAAAAATAGTAGACCTAGGGAAAGCCACATTCTATTTCAAGATCTATTTTTTTATCATGTCTATGGCGGATGTTGTTTGTCATGTCTCCGGTGTGGTCTTTGTGAACTGAGTTGTCAAACGGCTCCTCTTATTTCTTTGTCGTCCCCTTTCGTATTTTTTCGTGCTTTCTGCGTGGGGGCTAGGGGCCTTCGTCTGCTTCTTTGTTGGGCGACACCGAATGACCGGTATGGTCCCTATGGATGTCAAATCATTATCGTTTACACCCTTGTGTTGTTTTCTTCTCTACCGCTTGTGGTCTATTAGGATCTTCGGTGCTCGGTGGTGATTCACCTATTACAAAATTTTCTTGATTTCTTTTACGCTAGGTGGTTGAGGGTCCTTGCAAATCACAAAGTTGATGAGGCTGCCATACCGGGCGCTCAACGGTGGAGGGTTGTTTTGGTATGATTTACTCGAATCTAGGATTCTATCGGTTTACATTGCTCGTTCTTTTCTTCTCAAGTGTCTAAAATATATGCGGCCTAAATGATACTCACAGGTCTTGTCTCGGTTCCTTCTCCCTTGCACATGATTTATCTAACCTTTGCCATTATTTAATTTTCGTGATGGATTTAAGGGAATAATAGCATTTGATAAGATTTGATTTCCATAGAGCTAATGTTTAAATCTACGTATTGTTGTCACAACCTAATAGATTCATGCATTTTTGAATTCTTTGAGTGCGATAATATCACTTGGGAACTAGCTTAATGGTGATATCTTGATATATTTTGTGATGTTATCCTATAATAAATAAAGTATCTCATTCACTTGTTTGTCACTGCCTTACATATTTATTGATTCATTCCCATTTCGGATATAAATTAACCGTCCTATGTAGTAATGCATTATTGTAGAGAGCTAGAGATGATCTGGTTGGACGCTATGATTACGTACTTTTGCACCTTTTAGCCATTTTGATTTTTATTTGCGGTGTAACAAATGCTTGTATTTTTCATACACGGAGCTTTAGTCATTTCATCTTATTTTCTCTGCTCTTTTCTTTGTTCCGCCTACCCAATAGCATGCCGCCGCCAACTATCTGCTCCCTTGTTTACGTGTTTGATTTTCTCCACTTACTCCTCTATCTCCTTTGCCACGAGAAGTCCATACGCTTGGAGCGGATGGATATGCGCAATTTCCACGACCTAGGTGCGGTGTCGCTTTGCCTCCTTCGTTCTCCCTTGCACATGATTTATCCGACTTGCCATTATTTATTTTTTTTTTCGATGGATTTAAGGGGCTAATAGCATGTGGGTAATATGTTCAACAAGCTATTTTCAGGTGGTCTAATAAACACGTTAATGGTTACCTTATAGATCTGTATCCATCTAATGAAGTTATATATATTATGAATCTGGATTTCCCTGTAGTATGACCTATTTTTTTAAATACAATGTAACCTTTTGTCGAATCCGGTTTATTTTGATTATGATGTTAATATGCCTCCTCAAATTTTCTTTTTCGATGGAAGGAAGCCCCCTGCATCATAACTTCTAATATGCTAGCTACTATCAACGTATCCCTTTTTTGTGCGGTAGACTACGATTCTGAAGTGTAATTCTCTTTGGAATAGAAGTAGTTAAAATTGGCATTATGATCCGGTCATTTTAGTTCTATCTCATTTCTCTTAAGTGAAGGTATAGATATACGATTATAAGGAAAAATTTTACAACTGGCTATGATCACAAAAACTTGGCTTTTTGGTTCGGGCGTTGGTTCACCGACCCTCCAAATTTAATTACAAAGGGGGAAATGTCTTTTAGTCTACCTACTGCACTATTAGAAGTGACAAATACGTTCTGGATTAACTTCTATAACTACATAGCCATGTTAGATTAGTGGTAATGTTATCATAATGTTGGTAGATCTTTGCTTCCAATTATAGTCACCTCTTACAAAATAGTGTTGTGTCCTCAACCAGAATTTCATCGCCTTTTTCGCTTTTGAAAACAAACATATACAATGGAGAGAAATAACCCCGCCTTCCCAAGGAAGAACGTAGAGCTGGCATGGTATGCAAGTGAACCTAGATAGGATACACTTATTACTCTTCTATGAAACTTGACCATTCAATGGAGGCATTCACAGATTTCTCCTCTACGATTACTACATAAACTTGTTTTTTCTTACCTCTTACAAAACATATTCTTGTAGGACGAAGGAAGGTGTTACGTTGCTTTTACGTAATGCGCGCCCGATGCCAACGGGAACGTTCGCTGTTGCTCTCTGTGTTTCTATAGTGCGGCTTAGTGCCATGATGAAGAGCAAGAGCAAGAAAACCTACCTTGCGCTCACATTCTTCGATGTCTTCATAATGGATTTCCATAGTTGATTTGAGTAGAAAATCATTGGTTCATTTGAGATAGTTGGTTTGAGTAGAGAATCATTTGTTTGTTTAAGTACGCTTAGATAACAATCGTAATTGTAAGTCCAGGACCTTTGGAACATAGCTACCCTTATTTACTCTAATGTATCTTTGGAACATAGCTAGCTTTATTTCCCATGAAAGATGTCTTATTTGTGTGTTTCAAACATAAACACTGCGTGTACATGTGCTTTTCATAACACACATTATGCGTTGTTGTGTTAAACAATTAATGCGTTAAGACTGCGGCGGGCGGCAGATCTCGCTACGAACGCGCGTGCTATGGACTAGTGAACGAGGAGAGGGATGAAAACGCGTTTCATCCCCACGACATGAGCTAGCGGCGTTTCCAATGTCCGGAAAACGGATGAAACTCTCACCGAGTGGGATGATTAGTTTCATGGGCTTCTCCTTTGCGGGCGGCAAACGCCCGAGCACCTCCGCCACGCGGCGAAGCCGAGTCTCCACTGCGATTTTGGTGTGTGTGTGTGTCGAGCTTTTGGCAATTCTAACATCATGGGAGTTGGGCTTAACTGAAACACCATCTCGCAAAGCGGGTTTCGCAGATACACCATTATGAACCGGACTCTTTGGACTCCACCGCGATAATACCATCCATTCGATTTCAACATTTTCCCCCTTCCTGCCCCTGCCGATCCCCTACGAGCCCCCTCTTCTTTCACCGCGACGGGAACAGGAAGAAATAGGAATCATACTGTCGTGGTCGTATACCACGGTCCACGATGTCGGCCGCTAGTGTGCAACGATGGCCTAGCTCAAGGGACAATGACACGGGGTTTATACTGGTTCGGGGCAATCGAGCAACCTAGTCCGATTGTGTGGCACTATCAGAGCTCAAATGCTCGTATCGGGGCGAATACAAGCGGGCGAGAGAGGGAGATGAGCTCCCAAGTCTCTGTGTGGTGTGCTGAATCGAGTGAATCGAGCGTGTGTTTTGAGTGTGCAAGAGGGCTTGTCCTTCCCCGATGGCCAAGCCCTCCCTTTTATAGTCTTAAGGGGAGCTCACGGGGCAACCACCGAGCTAAGGACTTAGAAGTAGAAGAAATGTAAATTGAACGGGTGAAGAGAGAAAAGCCCTCTGGTCGGTCGGGAGCACGCCGGGGCTGTCCGGCGTCGTCGCGTCGCCGCCCTATCCCGTAAGCGTATGTTGGTAAATCTAACGTCACTATAACTTAAGGTGGAGTTAATCTCACCTCGGGCTATATGTCATTAAAAGATACTCGGTGTGGTTCATCTCTTAACACTACTATGTGCTAGGTTGTCATCCCCAGTAATGCTAGGAAATGCTTTTGTGATACTTGTGATATGTGTTGTTGCAATCTAATAAAATAAATATAAAAGGTCTATCCGCAAGCGCACGGATATAAATACCCTTTGTAGCATTTCACCGAGTAATCCAGGTTTTTATCATTTATATTCTACCACGAGAGGAATAATCTAAGGTGGGAACAACATAAATAATAAGTGGCATTCTTATGAGAGATTACATTACTAGTGCTTACTTTTAGCGGGGGGTTAAACCAATAATGATAAAGATATGATAAGGGTAAATAAAGGCGAGAGGCATCACACACACGAGAGATAGGGATTAACTACTACAAGTTAGACTTAACATAGGATTACAAGAAACGTTAATCTATTAGTATTTAATCTACTAAGTCATTATATCTACTCTAAGACATATGTTATCATCTATAGCATAGTAAACTCTAGATCATGTATCGGGGCGACTATCAAGGAAAGTCAAGAGCGAAACAAGATATTCCCCATAATCATTGTCCATGTGTCTTATAAACGGAGGGTGGATTCAAAGGACTCAACGGGACTGTCACTCCGAGATCTACCACACGGCCGGGTATAAGGTGCATTTGCGGGTAAATCATATATAAGCACCACGCTTACATAAATATCTTTACCACCTAACCCACTTTCGAGTATTGAATTAGGTGCCACTATGTAAAAAAGGCTAATAACCGCCCGGTGAGCCTAGAGACGTCACTAATAACGAGCGTGCGTATTGTGACATTCTTGGCGCGGGCGGGCGACCGTCGTGTTAGGCGTCGGATGGTCCCACGGGACCAATACGGCGTCGATAATAGGAGGTCATTACGCGTGTCTCGATTGTGACGCGTCTGTTTTCTTAATCGAACAGCGTTTTCCTTGGTCAAGCGCGACGCCGGCGGCTGGCGGCGACGCTTTGAAACCGAGTGTCCGCGAATTCACGTATCTTAGACACGTTTCATCACATCACAAGCGCATTTTCGAGACCGATCGACCGTGGATGCAACCCCTAATTGACACGCGTTTTTTGCTTACGAAACCTTTTTTGGCGCCGCCCGTGCCTGCATCGGCACGAGTCCTACTGAGACGCGCGGGATTCCGCACCGCTCGCGTGGTCGATACCGTCCGTGTTGCTTCACACCGGTGCGAGCGGCGTGCCCGCGGTCTGGGCGCTTGGAGCGATATGAAGGTCATAGCGGCCACGTAAATTAAAGTCGCGTTTATTTTGGGCGAGTTGTGTTATCGGGTGTGCGTACATGTCGCCAACCACTACCGGCCAGCGTTTATTTTTCAGGCGAGTTGCGTTAGGAGGTGTACGTACATATCGCAACCGCTACCGGGCGTTTATTTTTCGGGGCGAGTTGCGTTGGGAGGTGTGCGTACATGTCGCAACCACTACCGGCGCAGCGTTTATTTTCGGGCGAGTTGTGTTATCAGGTGTACGTACATGGCTCAACCACTACCGACGCCCGGCGTTTATTTTCAGACTAGTTGCGTTAGGGTGGTTACGTACATGTCGCAACCACTAACGTACGCCGCGTTTATTTTCCGGACAAGTTGTGTTATCGGTGTCACGTACATGGCGCAACCACTACCCCGCCGCGTGTAGTTTTTCGGGGCGAGATGTGTTAGCGGTGTGCGTGCCTTGTTTGCTTGTATTGCGGACACGTATCGATGCTCCGGCGCGGCGGATGCGGCGTGCACGTATTTGTCTCGAGTCTTCATCACCCCGTCTGCTAGAGGCGATGGATGTTGACACGCGTCACGTACGGCCGGAATTTGGCCGGGCCTCGCATCCGGTTTTGAGCGGGCCTCCGCCGCTCCGGCGAAGCGGCCTACCTTTGGGCCTGAATTTTGGACCGCATGTTAGGCCCGTTCTCTTGTGGTACAACGAAATTGGGCCGTTTTCATTTGTGTTATAACCACGGCGGACATATTCCTTATATATATAATATAATATATAATCGCGTTGCCACACACTTCAACACCGTCTCTCTCTCTACGTGGATCCGGTGGCGGCTACCGCGAGGGTGGGGGCGGGCGGAGGAGGGCCGACGCCGGGACGGGGCAGCGACTATATCTTGATGATGATTGATTTGCTACGCCATTTGCTAGTATATCTTGTATTTAGATCGCCTCCTTGGTGTCCGGTATCTGCTTCCGGAACTGCGGCCGAGACGCGACGCAGGCTCCAAGTTGGAAGTTGTTCCTCTGTTGGATGCGGCTACTGGAGGATCTTCTGCTTTCGAGCGGGTCCTCCGGCGGCTGCAATGTGAAGCACGCCGTCGTCCACGACATCGGAGGCGGCATAGTTTCTCGGTTGAATGGAGGCTAGGGTTTTTCCTTACCCCATACATGCTTCCCAAGAAGCAATCTCAACCGTTGAATCCAACCGAGATCAGCGGTGCACAAGCACCGGGCGCCGTGGTTTGGGCTGCTTTGTTGGGCTCCAAATTCATCCTCCATGTCGAAAGGATAGCCCAACAAAATCTATTCCTAATCATGCACAAACTCACAAAGACGAGGCTTTACGCCTTGCTTCACTTTGCAAATTCAGCATAGGTAGCCTCGGTTTTGCGGTGCTTGTCCTCGAGTGTGGGAAAAAAAAACCCTTCCGAATGACCCTTCCATTCCAGTCTTGCTTCATTGCCATGATAAAGCTCAATCCGGACATGCGAGAATGCATTGACAACACTAGCCTTCACACAACCAAAGTAATCGCTTGGATGTGTACACAAAGAAATCGTTCCAAACCACAAGCGGTCATCCCGACGGCAAAGTTTCAATAAACTATAAAAGCGCACTATCAACCGTGCGGCGAGTGCCACAAAAACAAACAAGCTCGTCATTAGTCTTATGAAGTCGGCATCTCAATTTTTAAAATATGATAAAAAAATGACAAGCTAGACGTTCATGAGTAGAAGTTCCATCCATTGTAAACTCGGACAATGTACAAAAATACGACACAAAGAGTTTACAAAAAATGTTGGTCGTAATGCTCGGTCACACACAACGCATGCTCATAAGATCAACAATACTTTTATGTCCCGACGTGCACAATGTCAAGGTAGAGCCCGCCACAAGGCAAAAATGTTACTTTTATATCCTTGGAAGCCCCGGCCTCTAGTTTCATTTAAACTTGTCGTTCATCCACATATTCGAATCGATTTGCATGCTCTGTCCAAAATTCTATTTTCTCTAGAACTTTAGTTGATATACAAAGACATCATCCCTACTTGATATACAACATTATTAGCTTTCAAACCAAGTGTGGAATAATAGAACTGCCGAGTAGGGCTCAAATAAAAAATAAAAACTTCGGAATGGCCCTTCCATTCCATCTTGCTTCATGCCCATCATAATAAAGCTCAATCCAGACGGGTAGAATGCATTGACAACACTAAGCGTTCACACAACCAAAGTAATCACTTACATTTGTATATTAATGGAATGGCTAGCACTTACACGCTACACTAGGTGGATACATCATGGGGAACCATTGGAGGTTATACTATATGAAAATGAGGGCCTTGCGATTAACGGACTAGTATCAATGATGATCTTTGCGTGAGTGTGGATGAAGAAGGCCATGATGATGGACTTTATGATATGGTGCACGAGGAAATTGTATACAAACCAAGATGAAGGTAAAAGAAAAAGGTCTATGTTTGCAATTATATTGGAAGAGATGAAGCAAAGACTCAAAGACGATAAGGGTGGCATCTCCAATCGACGAGGGGCGAAGTTTTTCCTCCAAGTTTTAAGCCCCAATTTTTCTCTCCGAAAAAAATAGAGTAGCCAATAAGATACGACAATGACAGGGAGCTGCTAAACCATTACTTCCTAGCGACTTCATGTGTACAATTTAAAATGACATATCCAAGAGGTAGTTATTGGGCGCCCATCGGTCGTACATGGGAACGAAACCGACGAGAAGAGGTAAAGGAAGGGTGGAAATATAATTTTGTTTCACTCTCGGGGCTCTGATGCAAGTTTGCTAGAGTGGGAAGTTTGTAGATCCGGGATTGGTTTAGTTAGTGGAAAATGAAATGCGCTTTGGGATTAGATTCGGCGTTTACGCAAAAGAAGATGTACCTTCAAAGAACGCTAGATCCCCGCTTTGTGCTTCTTGGGACTCCTCATCCTTTTATAATCTCCCGCGTGGGTCTTTGGGTTTGTACCTAGGATCAATCATCGAGAAAAAGGATTTTAAGACGACAAAATTATTGAGCAATGTTGTACAAGCAAGATAGCAAACCATTCAAAAAAAACCCTTCAAAAAAAAAAAAAGAAGGATAATGCACTTTACAATCTGCAATAATAATTCAAAAGGCACGCAAATTTGTCAAAGATTCAATGATTTTCATGTATACAAAAAAAATTAATGTATACATGTCCAGAGTACCTCAAGCCAAATAAGATGATCAATAAATAGTTCCCTTTCAACTATGAAGCCATTGAAATAATCACGACCAAAAATAATCTAGAAATACTTTTGAGCATACTATAAGCAATCATCCTTATCTTTGACGGATAGAAAGAGTCCTAGAGAAAACAAATAATATTTATCTCGCTCACTCATGCGGCATGATCAATGCAACCAAACAGATTAGGAATTTGACCACTTTGAACTGCCCATAGCTTTTCCCTCATGCTACAAAATAAGAAAAATAAGCAAATATAAATAACAAATGGCAAATATTTATTATGGAAGGCAAAATCAAAAGAATGGGGAAATGCAAACTATTGATACATAAAAAACGTATAAATTGAAGATGCTTTTGAATTCTTGGCTATTTCTAAGTTCATTGAATCAAGACAAATAGATATACCAACAAAAATTGACTTGCCTAGGACTAATGCGAAAGAAAATATATTGAGTGATTAAAAAAATGGTGGCCTCAGATTAATGGCTAGTTTTTGAGTTCATCATTTGGCTTGGAGCATATGGAAACATGATACAAAAATTTCATAATCCTCCAAAGACATCTTTCAAGGCCATGAAATCATCGAAAATTTGCGGCCTCAGGTGAATCAAGAAGACCATCTAGGAAAACAGCTCCGAGAGGCATGCAAATTTCTAGATGATTCAATGAACTTAAAGATAATTTACATGTCCAATACCTAACAACTATTTCCCATTGAATTATGAAGCCATTGCAATCATCATTGACCAAAAAAAAACCTAAAAATTCTTATAACCAAACTATAGCAATCATTCTTATGCTAACCAAAAAAAGAGACCAAGATCAACAAAAAAAAATTGAGAAAGCACGAATACTTATCCAGTACTTATCCGTTTAGTGCTGACCACAATTTAAAAAAGCTGCTTGATCTAGAGCTCAAGTGGAGCGTGGATCAACTTATTCCCTTTGTAATGAATTAGCATAGGACCACTACTTGTTTGAAATTCATATTCATTCATATAGCAATAAAAGTACCGATTCAAAACCCCAAGGAGAAGTGCCTAGGCAATAAGTTACATGTGGATTATGTAGCGTAGCGCCTTTCTATGTGATGCAAAACAAATCTGTGGCGCCTTGGAGCCAAAGCTCCGATTCGGCTAGCAAACAAAGCTCCGTTATTACACTTGGCGGCCATTTTTAATTTTCCTAAATCAAACTAATGAGATGTCATCACCGTGTATGCAAGCTAGAAGTGTTGCATTTGTATATATGCGGCGACTTTTGCATCATCAATCAATATGCTTACACAAAGTAGCATGCATATGCATGTTAGCCATTAAAAGGATCGATAGCATGCAAGACATCTCAATTTGAAGATCCCTTCCTAGGACTCAATCAATATGCTTACACACGGTAGCATCAATATAACACACACACATCTGAATTTGAGGATCCCTACGACTCTACACACATCCGAGATTGAGGATGCAAACCTTCGGGATGGTTGGATGCCGGCAAGTGCGGAAGGAAGGAGCCGCCGGCGTTGGGCAACCAACGGCGTCTGCGGCTTGGAGGCGATGGGCGGGCGGCGCCTCTTCCGGGCGAGCAACAGGAGGGCACCACCTCGCCCGCCGGCGAGGCCGGAGGGCCGGGCGCCGGCGCGAAGCGATGGGCCGCCGGGTGGTCTTTGCGCGTCGTCGGCGTGGACGGAGAGCGGGCGGGACGAAGCCGGGGCCGCTGCCGAGCGGGACGGGAGCCGGGCGCGCTGACGAGCGGGGACGGGCGCCGCGCGCCGCGACGAAGCGGGTTGGCCACCGGTGCTCGCGTGGAGCGGGGCGGGGCGCGGAAGGGCTATCTATCTCGCGTTCGTCGGAGCGGCGGCGGCGGCCAGGCTCGCTCTCTCTTTTTTTAGAAGGTGGCGGCTGGTTGGGGTGAATGAGTGAGCTTCTAGGGTTAGGCGGGGCTTTTTATTTGGTGGCAACAATGTTGGCGGGCTTCTACAATATTTGGGCCCAAATTTTGGCGCCCACAGTTTCAAAATTCGAAATTTTTAGGCGGTAGGAGCAATATACGGGACCCTAGCGGTAGACGCGATATTTCGAAATTACGGAAATTTCGCCCCGAAATTTTTTCGTATGCTTCACCCTTTTTGACCGGCTTCAAAGATACCGCAGGCTGCAAATGAAACAAACAAAAAAAATGTCCAGGAGCTGAACACCTACAAAAACGTAGTGACAACGATTGCACAATTTGACTAAATAAACTTTCATTCGGACATAATTCGATTACACATAAACAAATTCAGTTCATAAATATCAACAAATATCACCTACATTTGAGCGTGTTAAAAAATCTCTTCAAGCAATATAAGCTAGAAACTAAATGTGGAATGTAAGGTACATATAAATTTTGATCCAAATGTTAGTTACCTTCACATAGAGCTTTTGGAGGGTAGGGGAAACATTTCGAAGACTAACAACATCGTTAATGTCGAGAGATGGCATGCACATAACCAAAACTTTAATAGTTCCCATCAGAGATGACATTGCCGGGGCGCGCAACTCCGCCGTGCCGCCATGGTCGCCGGGCGAGCATCTCATCGCTAACCCTCGGCGAGCTCTCATCTAATTTCTAATAATTATATTACAGCTCAACATAGGGAAACAAACACATGTTGCAAATTAAAAGCGAGAACCGATGTTTACACAACAATATGACAAACGAAAACCAAATAAAGCTAGTTTAGGGATCGGACATCTTGCACATCCTAATGAAGGCGTATGCCGCTAAAATTTACTCAATTTGAGCGGCAAGAGTATGAACTCAAAGCGGAGGCGGCGGCGGAGGCGTCTGCCGGACGATGTCGCTCCCCTCGCCCTCGTGGGTCATGCATTCTTCGGCCGTACCCCGAGGCGTGTTTGTCGTCGGCGCGCACTCTACACCATTGAAGCGGTAGGGACACGAATCAAGGTTGGGTTGAGGGACACAACCGCGTTGAGGTCGCTTTGGGCCAAAATACGGCTTTTCGGCGGGGAGATGGTTCGCCCACCTTGCGTCGGGTTGCGGCGCGCCGGCGATTCCATGGAGCGGCGCCCGGCGCTTCTTGTCCATGGTGTTCGACCGTACAAAACATCGCCAAAAGTAAGCCGCCCGGAGTCCCGAGCATCGGCGGCTCTCCCGAGGAGCTCCGGCCCCTTGGGATCCCCGGCCCCTTGTCATCTTCACCATCCCCTCGTAGCATATGGCCTCCGGATGCTCGGCCTTGAGGAAGCCGCCGCTGCGGGCTCCTAGGGAACTCTTTGTTTTGGCGAGGGCGGCGTGACGAATCCGGGCGGAGCGACATGAGCGGATCGCCTCCTTGGTGGCCGGTGTCTGCGGAACTTGCCAGCGACGCGACGACTCCATGTACATTGCATCGGCAACTTGTTCCTTCTCTTTGAGGCGTGGGAGGAGGATCTCCCCTCGGCCGAGCAAGTCCTCCGGCGGTTGCAATGGCTCAGCACGATCGTCACGGCATGCGCCGCCATCGCCCGACTTCTTCTCCTTCATCGCCTTGGGGGGGGGGTGGGGGGGGAGGGGGGCGGGGCGGGAGGAGGGCCGGCGGTGGTGCGCGTTGTGGGGATAATAACGAGGGTGGAAATCGGGCGGGGAGGGAGTGAACTAGTAGTGAAGTCAAGACAAAGGCGGATGGGATGTTTGGACACACGGACATGATGGACCCGGGGCACCTATGGGGTGTTCACTTCACCTCTGAGGAACCCAAAAAGTGCTACGATTCCCGTCACATCAAATTTCTTAACGTATTTTTAGAGCATTAAATGTTGGTAAATAAAAAACGATTGCACGTTTGGTTGAAAAGTGCGAGACCGAATCTTTTAAGCCTAGTTAGTTTATGATTGGACAATAATTAACAAATACAAGCGAAAAGTGCTATAGTACCCTGTCACATCAAATCTTTCGACGCATGCATGGAGCACTAAATTTAGATAAATAAAAAACAAATTGCATAGTTTGGTGAAAAGTGCGAGACGAATCTTTTGAGTCCGTTAATCCATAGTTGGACAATAATTACCAAATACAAACGATAAGTGCTACAAGAACCCCCCAAAACATTTCACCAACTAAACGATAAGTGCCTACATTTGAGTCGGTGTTACGTGTTTGTCTCATTTGCTTGGGTACGGTATATGTTGGTGTTCGTCTCTTTCTTTATATTATATATATATATAATCTACCTTTTATGGAATATTGTAAATATTATGTTTGCCTATATGCTTCAATGTTGATGCGGTTTGATTTCTTATCATAAGTGTTCATCTGCATGCATGAGATGAATGATAGTCATATGCATGTCTTTAGCGTGTCTTGTACCATTTGATGGTTATTTTTTTTGTCGTAGATGTGACTATTACTTTTTTTATGTTGGTTTCATTGGTCATATGTATGGTTTCAAAGGGTAGACCTATTCGAATCTGCGTTTATCGTTTTTGTACTCCCAAGAGTAGTTACTCCCGCCTCAATAAACCACGTTGCTTGTTTATCTTGTTTATCTTTGATGAGATACCGGTGGGACGTCGTCCCCCTAGGTCGTGTTTTTTTTATCAGTTTGAGTATGTTCAGATACTCATATTAACGCATCTAGATTTTCTTTGCGTGAAATTTTTTTGAAGGAACCCATATTTTTTCATATATACAAATATATCACTACTTGCTTGTATAAACAAAGTATATCCACATATTCTCGCGTATCCACCTACCTAGATAGTCTAGTATGATCATATACTTAATCCCCATACACTCGCGGCGACCTCACCATGATATCCAAAGGTGGCGGCCCTACTTGTTTGAACTAACTAAAAAAATGTTATAACTCACAAACCAAAAAAATCAAATTAAATTCTGATTACACCATTGAATTCCTTTTAATAAATCCTGCAAAACAAGACCTCATATGGATATATTTCGATAATCCTTTTAATACACCATTATAGTTGGCCCCACTGATGATAGTTGGTAGTATAGATTAAAGTAAAAAAAAAGAGAGAGAGAGAATGGTAAAAAGGGAGAAACTCCATGAGACGGATGGTCAAACATCAAGTTCAAAAGTTAAAAACGACAAACCCCATGAGACGGAGGGAGTAGTGATGGAGTAGTGATACTCTAACTCATCTCGGACACAAATAAAAACTAAATAAATATAGCTAGTTTTGGGGACGGACACATCTGGCGAAGGCGTGCATCGCTGCGACATCCAATTCCGGCCCGGAACCACATTACGAACTCAAGATCGATGCGGCACCGGCGCTGCGGTCTGGGGATGACCCTTCCTCATACACGGTAGCGGTGGCGCAAGACGCGCTTGCATCCTTCCCTAGCCATGCACATACGTGGGGATCGGCGATGACGACGCGCTGCTCCGTACCGTCGGGATCAACCAAGGTTGGGTTGCGGCCTTGCGGCCTCGATGAGGTCCTCCCGGGCCCAATAACGGCGCTTCCACCCATTATGGTTCGCCCACCGGCCGTCGGGCTCTAGGCGCCGACGATTCCATGGAGCGGCGCCCGGCGCTTCTTGGTCGCGGTGTTCCGGCGGTACAACGGCGCCGCCAAGAAAGCGCCCGGTCCCGCGCGGCATTAGCGGCTTTCGGGAGAACTCCGGCCCCTTGGGATCGCCTGGCGCCGTCATCATCCTCACCATCCCCTCGTAGCATATGGCCTCCGGACGATTGGCCTTGAAGAAGCGCCCTGCGAGCTCGGGGAAACTTTGTGCATCCCGGCGTAGGCGGCAGATCCGACGGAGCGACACGGTCGGATCGCCTCCTCGATGTCGATGTCTTGCGGGAACTTGCGGGCGACACGCCGCGAAGATCCATGTACCTTACTTCTTGATACTCCTTCTTGCCTGGCGTGATGCGGCGCGGAGGATCTAACTGCCCGGCGGTTCCTCCGTGCCTGCGGCGAGGCACGTCGTCATGGCATCTGCGCCATCGCGTCTAGCGGTGTTGCGGCCTCTTGCCCTTCATTTTCCTCGCTCGCCCTCCTTGCCCTCTCGGAGTGCGGAGTAGCTTGCCCTCCGGAGTGCAGGTAGCCCGACCTCTTGCCCTTCCGCACCGCCGCGACGGGGAAACCGACGCTTTACGCCACACGCAACCCCCGGAAGCAATAATGAACCGCCCGGCCGGCGCCGCGCCGAGTCCCAATAAAAAGTAAGGATGTTTTGGTCAAACGGTTCGGGAATATAAAAATCATCATCAAAATACCTCGTCGTTGGCGGCACCCTTTGTGTTCTTGTAGAGCACGAGAGCTTCCGCCTTCCACCACACGGCTCCTTAACTACGAGACGCGTGTATAGGGCTTTGGTGTAGTACATGCGTCGCGAATCCTTGCATGCGAATCCTTTGAGTAATCCTACACACCTAGGCGTAGGATAGGGCCCATGTCGGCCTTGCATGCGAATCCTTTGCGTATGGCTCGCCGTAGGATAGGGCCCACGTGCGCCACTTGTCGTTCCGTCCAATCCTTGGTGCGGGCCGTGCTCCCGATTCGCGTGCTATACGCACACCGCGGTGCTCGAACGGCGAGGCACCGGCCGGGAAAGACGACAACACGCAGGGCGCCTACTACTCCTACAGGGCTCCTTTTTTTCCGGCTTATTTCGCCATAGTTTGGCTGAAAATTTGCCAAAAATTGCAAATGTTTAGACTCTCTCTCTATCACATCACATTAAGGCCTTGTTTAGATGGCTAAAAATTATAACCGAGTGTCACATTGTATCTTGTAGCACGTTTCGTTTGTTAGTGGTAAATATCATCCTACCATGGAGTAACTAGCTAGGCTCAAAAAAATCGTCTCGCAATGTACATCTAAACTGTGTAATTAGTTATTTTTTTTACCTACATTTAATACTCCAAACATATGTCTTTTGGTGTATTTAATGTGATGTGATGGACAGAAAGTGAGAAAAAGGTTAGAAATTTTAGCCATCTAAACAAGGCCTAAATACACCAAAAGAAATATGTTCGGAGCAGTAAATGTATGTAAAAAAAATAACTAATTGCACAGTTTTGTTGTAGATCACGAGGCGAATCTTTTGAGCCTAGTTAGTCCATAATTGGGTAATGTTTACCACAAACAAACGAAACGTGCTACAGTGTGTTACAGGAGTCAGAAAAGTCACTTTTGCTAGTAGCCGTCTTGTTTAGATGGCTAAAAATTGGCACTGAATGTCACATCGTACACTGTTGCACGTTTCGTTTGTTAGTGGTAAATATTATCCTACCATGGAGTAACTAGGCTCAAAAGAATCGTCTCGCAATGTACATCTAAACTGTAATTAGTTATTTTTTTACCTACATTTAATACTTCAAACATGTCTTTTGGTGTATTTAATGTGATGTGATAGAGAGAAAGCGGGGAAAAAAGGTAGAAATTTTGGCCATCTAAACAAGGCCTTATTCTCTCTCTCACGAATACTATTAAATCACCGAATCGGCTCGGCTATATTTCAGCGCTGAAAAAAATAGTGTACAAGTACTCCCTCCGTCTCAAAATAATTCACCATATTGACTCTAAGACATCATGTTTTGACCGCTCGTCTTATTCAAATTATTTATACAATTTAGGAAATAAATAAATTATTATTAAAGTATCTCTAATAATAAACTAAGTCACATCAAAATGGATGATGTTTATATAAAAAATTTGAATAAGACGCAGTTTTGTCAAAATTTGCTTTGCTGCCGGGTGCGGGAACCTCGCCACCCAACGAGAGAACCAGCTCAAGTTAGCCAGGAATCGAGGCCTTCCCGTGTGGTATACGCCACGGGGCCCGCGTCGGATGAGCGGCGAGAGGCACCGCGAGAGAGTGCGGAGGCGGTGCATGCGCCGGGGCGGGGCCCACTATGTAAACTATCATGTACCTTAAAAACTACTCCCTCTTTCAGCCCAAATTGTAGTTCACTTCGGCTTTTCTAGATTCATTTGATTTACTATATATTTAGACGAAGTATAACTAGGTGCATCGCAAAAATCAATGTATCTAGAAAAGCCAAAGTGAACTACAATTTGGAACGGAGGGAGTACTAGATTAAAATTATAAGTAGGCCCCACTGATTGTAGTTGGTCTAGTATAGAGATAAAGAAGGGAATCTTGATGACTAGGATGTACATACTACTCCTCCGTATTATACAAGAAGTAGTAAATAGAGAAACACGAGTGCGGATAGCCCGGTACTGTTTATCTTCTTCGTCTCGCCGCCCTCTCGTTTCCGCTCCCCCGCCGGCCCTAGCGAGCTCCGGCCAACCCTAGCGCCAGCGGCGCCACCCGCTTCCCCATAGAGAATCACATATCCGCGAGCTTTCTATAGGAAGAACAACTCACGAGAGGGGAGGGGGGAGGAGGAAGAGAGGAGAAGGACATCCAAACAAAGACAAATTTGGAAAAATATAACACATTGCATACTCCATGCATACTCGGGATCTTTTCAACATAAACCATGCATATGATCGATCAAATTAATCCTGTTCGATCGAGAACATCAACCATATATCACGTGCGCACCAAAAGCTATCCAATTCAGTTTGTTTGATCGACAATACCATCTGGAGAAAGAGGAGGTAGCAATAGATCGATTGCCGGCTAGCACTACAAATAGAAAGTTTGATTGTGTGAAGATCACAAACCGGAGACAACGTGAATGATATCCGTGCTCTCGCCGATGATATCGCCTGCAAAAAGATTGATCGCACCGAAGAACCTCATACACTCGTCGCGGATCCTACACTCCCATTTGCCGCGAACACGGAGCACACCACACCACCCGAGACGCGAAGACGGCCGCACCGTTTTAATTGGCTGCACCGATGCCCGTCATGGCGAGGCACCATTTGGGCTATAGGATGGGATGTACGCCACTCTTACGGTATATGCTCCGCCAAGTCGCCCAACCTAAAACTCCATGCATGTCGGCGGGGCCGAGCACACTTGATACTCTTCCACGTCCCGGCCGTCGCCGGGTTGTCACCTTCGATATCCCGCAACACCCGCCGGGCGTAGTCGTTGTCCGCGGCACCGTGTTAGCCCCATAGAGCACAAGAGCAAGAACAAAGTCGGCGGCTTCATGCCCCTAACGCGCCAGCGGCGCTACCGCAAAGATCGGGGTGACGGTTTGCTGGGTGCGGCGCCTTGACGAAGACGGCATACATGCCGGCTGCGAAGTACGCCTCCGGGTTGCCGACGGCGGGGAGGCGGTGCAAAGACTCGCGATACGGCGAGTAGTCTGACGACCCGCCAGACGCCCGACCACGTCGGTGCAGCACGGGTCTGGTCGGATGCTCCGCCCCACTGGGTCGCCGCCGCGGCGCTTTCATCTGCGAACATGTGGCCCTTGATTGGCGAGGGCCCCATGGGATCTTCGGCGTCCTTGGCAGCTCGAATCGCAATCTCTCGCAAGCATGTCACGCGGAAGGTCTTCCATGGCGGGCGGCGGCGACAGGAGCTTTGGTGGAAGCTCCGGCGCCCTCTAGCTATGGTTTGTGCAATTGTGCGCGAAGAATGGTCGGCGTCCGCCGGAGCGGTGAGCTGAGCAATGGTTGGCGCGCGGTTGGTGGCGGCAATAATGCGGGTGCGCGGCTGGTGCGGGGCGTAATGAGCGGGCTGGCTGGTGCACTATCCCAAATGCTCGGCGTCAAGATACGCCAGTAGTAGTACCTACTACAAAATGTTTTCAAAAGCTGCTACACCCTCGGTCCCACAAATAAAAGTCAGGTGTTTGACTTCTACAATCCTTGTTTGACCATTCGTCTTATTCAAAATGTTTTAAAAATTTAGATATTTTGTTATGATTTATTTTATCGTTAGAGATACTTTTATAATCATTTTTATTATTATTTGGATAAAAAAATTAAATAAGACGAATGGTTAAACGAGGGATTGTAAAAGTCAAAAACGGACTTTTATTTGTGGTTCTGAGAGAGTGTATATGTTTTCCATGACAAGATGATCTCAAATCAAAAGGTTGTAAACTACAAAGTTTCATAATTGAGAACTACAATCGGTATGTTGGTGGTTTGTCTATCCGACGTCACTTAAAACATTTAAATTTCATTTATTTATTGAATTTGAGACCTAGTTTTCCATTACAAGATAATGTCAAATCAAAAAGTTCTAAACTAGAGAGTTTGAGAACTTAGCAAGATCTACAATTCTTATTTTAGTTTTCTCCATCCAACATAGTGCTAGTGACATTGTTCACAAATCTTAGAAATCTCTTTTCGTAGTTTCATAAACGCCGAGAGACATGTGTAACTCGTGACCAATGTTACAGCGGCGTCGTCGGATCAAGAAATGACCCGCGGAACATTTTG
This sequence comes from Hyparrhenia diplandra, assembly GCA_015847255.1. NCBI lineage: Eukaryota > Viridiplantae > Streptophyta > Magnoliopsida > Poales > Poaceae > Hyparrhenia > Hyparrhenia diplandra. Next base: position 258,249 of record JADLZK010005648.1, on the reverse strand, counting down.
CAATGGAATGAGCGGGAGACGGCTTTATTTTTCGACATACTATCCCAACGGTAATCAGAAGATTTCTTACGTTAAAATCACTAGGTGCTCCAAAACGATGTTTGGAATTGTGATTTTGAAATTTAAAATTGAAATGTTATCGATGAAACATGACAAGAGTAATAGAAGTAAGAATACAATGCCTGATAGAGCATGATTTGACAAAAATTTGGAAAGAAAAACAATCATTTTTGGAGTTACTATGATGGAGAAAGACTAGTTACAAGTTTTGACCCGCATTAAAAAGAAAAATTAGGGTTCTTGAGCCACGAAGGTCTCCGGCGTGGCGGCACACGGCGTCGTGGATGTTAGCGGAGATGAGGTCTCTTGCGACGGGAGGACCACCACCGTGATCCCCATAACCTAAGCGTTACTAGTATGCGCTATTGGATGAGCGGGTTTAGTCTCCTTCATTCCGACCACGACACCGACGCCAGCCAGCGGTGGCGGCACGGTGAGTGGGGATCGGCGCTCCGGCCAATGACGACAAGCCAAGGTCAAATAGACATTATGGAAAGCACCCGACAACGCAGCGTAAATTCCTTTGAACACACGGTCGGCGGGGGCGGGTCGGAGAGGGGTTGCCGCGCGCGAGAACGATCGAACGCGGCGGCGGACATATGGCGTGTTCGAGCGGCGACAGCGGCACCGCGGGCGATAAGCATAACCGTCAAGCCGGCGAGCCTCGAGGTAGAGGGAAGGCAAAGATCGAGTTCATCCCGAGGCGGCTAGGCACGCCGAGGTGCTCAGCGGCGGCCATTGCTGCGTGGTCCGGCGGACACGTGCGGCGGCGGCGTTACGAGCGATGTCAACGGCACGGCATAACCTCAAGCCGGCGAGCCTCGAGGTTCCAAGGTAGAGAAGGGTGTCTTGTGGCCGTGTGAGTTTCAGCCCCAGACGGCTAGCTAGCCACGCCCGAGGTGCTCGAGGCGACCATGGCTGCGTGGCCAGCGCCGGCGAAATCGCAAATAAATTTAACACATGAATACACCATTGTCGCTCTGTTCACTCATCATTTCAGCCGCAATCAAACATCCACGCAAAGCATATGATTTAGAGAAATACAACACATATATTAAATCACAAACACAATACCACGCATTACACAATTAAAATATAACACAAGGATTACAACGAATTAAAACACATCTCACCGGTGTGTTCATCATTTGCGCATGCTACGTACTCGGAGAATCAATCGAACATCAACCAATCCAGGCATCCACACAACCAAAAGCTAGCAAAAGCTGTTTGATCGATCTAGATCATGTAGCTAGCTAGAGAGCTAAGCTATAGACCGGCCTGCTGCTTATACCAACGATGCACAAATGAAGAACATACCACACTTTCGGCGCGGATCCTACACTCCTCGCTGCGGTACACCCACCGCAGGTGGTGGCCCCCATTCCGCCGAGGCGCCGCGGCTTGTCTCCCAATATGCACGATGCCCGTCGTGGCGAGGCTCGGTTGGGCGGAGGGAGGAGGATCTTTGCCACTCTTGATAGCGGGGCAACGTCGTTCAACACTTCTATTACTGTCACGAAGTGCTCGCGGCGGTTACTCCAGTCGAGCGGCGTCGTCGCCGCCGCCCGTGTCGGGCGGATCTCCCCGCAACACCACTCGGGCATGGTCGTCATCGGCGGCGGTGGCGTTCCGCTGTAAGCGAGAAGAGCGGGCACGCACGGCGAGCACATGCCCCGAGTCGGCGGCTTGTTTCGGCTTGTCGAGGCGGCGAGACGGTGAGGCGACCTTCCACGAACACGGCGGACATGCACGCTCTGGCACGCCTCGGGTTGCCGACCTCGGCGAGCTTGCTGATGAGACTCGCGCGGTACTTTCGCTGCGAGTGGTACAGCGGCCGCCCGGGCGTAGCCGTCGGCGTCGACCGCCGCCCGTCGTTTCAACACCCGGTCTAGTGGGATGCTCCGGTCGATATGACGCCGTGGCACGCTTCTCGTGTCAGTCTGCAGGTGGCCCGTGGGTGTAGAGGTCCTCCATAGGATCCTCTGCGGCCATGGTGACGCGGAGCGCAATGTCCTCAAGCAACTCCGCGGAAGGTTGTCCGGGTTCTCCATGGCTCGAGGCGGCCAGCGGCGGGGGGGGCTTTTTTGGAAACTTTGAGCGCGGCGGGGGGCGGAGGTGAATAGCGGCAATATCGGGTGGCGCCGGGGCGGGTGCGTTTCCGTGCAGCCACGTGTGTTTTTTTAGGGAGCAGCCGGAGGAGGCTTTGCGGCGACATGACCGGTGTGTGCAAATTATTTTTCGAGACCACCACCGTCGCGCGTAAAATTCATCTAGTACGACTTATTTTCGACCGCGCCAAATTTTTCAAGAGCACGCCTAGGCGCTTTTTTTTCATTAAGCGAAAGAGTGTTACGCCTAGGCGCCCAATGAATACCAACGCCTTTTGATAGAGCGCGTCGTAAGCTTTGCACGGTGCGTGCGTGTGTAGGTGTATCCTTTGCGTGGAGAGCTCGCGGCGAACGTCCGCCATCGCCCACGGATTCCGTGCCATCTTTATCGATCGTCGTCTTATTCAAATTTTTACATAAATATAATTTATTTGTTATTTTATCAATATTGATACTTGAATATTGATTAATTTATTTTATGATTTACATAAATATTTTAAATAAGACGGATGGTCAAACATATATGAAATTCAAAAGTCAAAAAAAGACAAACTCCATGGGACGGAGGGAGTATATCACTAATTCACAATTAATCACAACTAATAAAAAGTTCTCGGTTTCTCACCATCACGCCGCACATACACGGGATCGACATCAAGCATCACGTACGCACCAAAAGCTATGGAATTAAGTTTGTTCGATCGAGGTCTCCATCTAGAGCACTAGAAGTTGCCTAAAAGTTTGATCGTAAGAACATCACCAACAACGGCAAAAGATTAAGTTGAGTGAAGAACCTCGACACTCGTCGCGAGATCCTGCACTCCTCGGCCGCAAACATGCAACACACATCACCCGGGACGGCACTACGGCGGCACCGTCTGGTGGCTACGGATGCCCGTCATGGCGAGGCACCATTTGGGCTGTAGGACGGCGGCACTCTTACGGTATATGCGCCGCCAAGTAGCCCACCATACTGCTCCATGCCTCTCGGCGGGGCCGAGTACAGTTGATGTTCTTCCACGTCCCAGCCGTTGCCGAGCGGTCGCCTTCTATCTCCCGCAACAGCCGCCGGGCATAGTCGTCGTCCGCGGCACCGCTGTTGGCCCTCTAGAGCACAAGAGCAAGAACATACTTGGCGCTTTCATGCCCTCATTGCGGCGGCGCTCTGCGGCATCTCGGCGACGGCGTGGCGGTGAAGCGGCCTTTGACATAGACGGCCTTCATGCCGCTATGAAGTACGCATCCGGGTTCTTGACGGCGGCGAGCTTGGTGACAAGACTCGCGATCCTCGGCGACACCCACTCCGCCGGCGGTACGTAAACATCCGGTCTAGTCGGATGCTCCGTCCCACCCGGGGCCGCCGCACGCCGCTTTCATCTCGCGAGCAATTGGCCCGCAGATTGGCGAGGTCCCCATGGGATCTGCGGCGTCCTTGGCAACTCGAATCGCAATGCGGCAAGCATGTCACGTGGAAGGTTTTCCATGGCGCGGCGCGGCGGCGGGCGGGCTTTTTTGGTGGAAGCTATGAGCGCGCTCTAGCTATGTTTTATGCGGCGGGGAGCTGAACGGCCAGTCGCGTAGCACGGTGCATGGACGTGGGATTTTATGAGCGGGCCGTGCGGTGCACTCCGGCGGCGTTATCGAGCTAGCGGCGTGCTAGTCCAAGGCTCGCCCGTAAGATTTCTTCTGTTAAAATCACTAGGTGCTCCAAAATTGATGTTTGGAGTTGTAATTTTGAAATTTAAAATTGAAATGTTATCGATGATACATGACAAGAGCATGATTTGACAAAAAAATTAGAAAGAAAAACCATCATTTTTGGAGTTACTATGAGGGAGAAAGATGTTGACACTTGTTATCATATAAAATTATTAATCAAATAAACATGAGAAAGGGGTATAAATAATAATAACAACCTAGAATAGGGTGTCACTAACATATTTCCACTAGTTTTGGTAAAGTTGTGAATTGCAGGGACTAAACAGAAAAACGATAGAGTTCGCGAGCCAGTACGACTACGCGACGCAACACAATCCAACTCCGAGAAAGACTCTAGAAGGCTCCTGGATTAATCCCGGCGTGGACCAAACTTGACACCGAAGAAAACATCATCTAGAAGACTCCGGAAGCCACGGCGCACGACGGGACCCGGAGGGGACACCCCCACCGGCGATCGGCCCAATAATGGGGCCGATCGGCCCCCTTGGCCGCCAAGTCATCCCATCTTCCGAACCTTCCTCCACCGCCTCTAAGACGCAATCTAAACCGGTTGTTTAACGTCGGTTTGATCCGAGGGCGTCGGTAGAAGTGCGGGATGGATCCAAGATTAATACCACATCGCTGCTTTGAAGGCGAAGAGACGGATGAAGACCCATATATAAAGACCCCTAGACCCCCTCTTTTTAGATCATCAAGTTCTCAATACAACAATAATACCTCAAGATCCAAGTCATTAGAAACATCGCTTTAGGAGGAGTAGCAATCAAGATTAGAACTAGTAGGAAGGGAGAAATCCGCTCCGGATCGTCGGAGGCCGGCTCAAGATCGGGCCTCGTTCTTGTAAGTTCTTCATTGTAAGTAGTTTTCAAGTTCCGGACACATGCTTAATATGAATATCTTGATCATGTTTATATTCGAGATTATTTGTTCTAGTATTTACTTTGATTACACGTTTAGCATAGTTGAATTACTATTATGTTCATGCATGGATTAGGTATAGCGCTCATCCTTTCGTTCGGAGGGTGAGTGGTAGAGATGATGTAATCGTGGTGATTAGATCTTATTTACTGCGTTTGCACCCTATGTGCCGGGTCGTGTGGTAGATCGTGGTGGTGACGACACCATTGAGTCCTTTGCAATCCATCCCCGTATGTAGGCCTAGCGGATGTTATTATTCAGGTTGTTCTAAGTTTCGGCCTTAGTCTTCATGGATTACGTCCTCATGTTTGGATTTAATTAGTCTTTCTTCGATGATTGTTAGATGTATTGCACTAATTGAGTAGGTCCTAACTTATAGTTTAGAGTTACATATTGGAGTTTCTAATGCTAGCTAGCCTATGAATTACTATCATCCACTTTGCATGACACTTTCTATATGACTATGGTTGAATCTATTTATCAAGAACTTTATCATTATCTTTATTGTGAACTTTGATCCTTGTTTAAGTACTTGATAAGTTTAACACTTTGCACACGAGAGATGACTAGATTAAATGATTAAGATGTTTAGCACCTATGCATAGTTAATTCATGATAGAAGACTTCTTTCCCTCGTGGTAGATATAAATTCAACACCGGTTCTTACTCCTAAAATGCTACAATGGTATATTCATATCTCGTAAACTTGCGGATACCCGATTATAATTATTTACTTATTAAGAAGTTATCAAGGCATAGCATGAATATTTTATTCCTTGCATATTAGTAGTTTAACTATAGGGATGACAACCTTTTCGGATATACTATGAACTATGATGAATATTTCTCTTAGTTTTATCGAGAAGCAACATCGATATCTTTCTAAATGCCATTACTAGTTAGTGACATTAGAAATACCAACAAGCATTTTTGGCGCCGTTCTTGGAAAGAAAGTCTTTTAGCCCAATAAAATAAAAAAAACATAGGATTAACTTGCATACATCTCTCTCACGCATCGTAAAGTATTAAATTTATCAATTGCTTAAACAAGTTTACCCTCGTTATTATTCTTCCTATCTATTTCGGGTAATGTATGAAAAGGAATCTTCACGAAAACTTCCAATCCGACCGGAAAAACTTTTGAAGGAGGCAAGATCCAAGTTGAAATCTCAACTCAAGAACACTACCTCGGAAGACTCCTCCACTTGTGCGAAAGCTTAGCACCCGTGTTGAAGTCATGGCAAACAAGACCCTTCGCGAGTACTGCGACCGACTACGGCCAACATCCGCCTTTGGGCCCGACCGGTCGATGTGGGAGACAAAGCTTTTGAGCTCAAGCCTGCACTTATCAACATGGTACAAGCTAGCCAATTACGTGGGAAAAACCCATGAAGATGCCAATGCTCACCTACAACACTTCCTAGAGATGCATGGCACCTTCACCATCAAAGATGTCTCAAGTGATGCAATCCTACTTCCGTCATTCCCATTCTCACTCTTGGGACGAAATGAAGCAAAGGTGGTTCTACGCCAACAAAGACAAACTCACTACTTGGGCACTTTGCTCTACTTTGCCTTCCTGGCAAAGTTCTTCCCTATAGGCAAAACCAATGCCTTACGAGGGAAAATATCAAGTTTTCGACAACATGACGAATCCGTCCCGAAAGCGTGGGAGCGCTTCCAAGACTACATCACGAATGCCCACACCATGGAATGGAGAACGGCTACTCATGCGGACCTTCTACCACGGGCTTAACAACAATACCCGTGAGACCATGGACGCCTAGCTGCTTTGGGAGGTGCTTTCCGTCCCTTACACCGAATCAAGCTCTGACCTTGTGGAGAAGATGGCGTCAAACCAAGCCTGGAATGAGGACCGTCAACCCCGCAAGAAAGAAAGAGGAATGCACCAGTTGAAAGAGGTAGACATCTTTATGCGCCAAAATAGATTTAATTATGAAGAAACTTGAAGACAAAACTCCCGAGAAGAAGGAAGTCATGCAACTCTTCGATTCCCGCATGACATGTGAAGAATGTGGTAACACTTTGGACACTTTCGGGCGATCAATGTCCCGAGCTAGAAGAGGACGTGAATTACATCAACAACAACAACAACCCGATATCGTCCCCGAACCAACAATGGAATCAACAGAGACCCAACTACCAAGGTAACTACTCGGGTAACTATCAAGGTAATAACTCTTTCAATAATTTCCCACCTTTAAGAGAGTTAGTACAAAACCAAGGTAGACTTATGGATAATCTGTCTAAGAAGTTAGCTTCCAATGATAAAATGCTAGAAACTATTAGTTCTAAAATGGAAAGCTTTTCTTACGCAATAAAGAACCAAATAGCTTTAATAAAATGATAGAATCTCGCTTATCTCAGCTGGCTTTATCTGCTCCTATACCTAACCCAGGTAAGATTCCGGCCAACCTAAGAATTAGAATCTGCAAATCTTGTCGATATGTACTATCACGGTATTCGGACCACTTATTCACAAAGAAAACTGAATTGTGCCGACCGGGTATGCCCGCCAAGAAAGGAGATCCAGGGAGGCCAGTCGTCACCATTGAAATAGGCGCCCGCACCTATGACGCGCTCGTCGACTTTGGCTCAAGTGTCAACATTATGCCTAAGGTAAACCTTGAGCCGATTCAGATTTAGTATACACAACAATGTGCCTACAACTTGCGGATCGGTCGCTATGCTACCCCGAAGGCATCCCGGAAGACGTTTGTCTTTACATCGGTAAGCTCTACGTGGCCACCGACTTCGTAGTCCCGGATACGGGCAAAGGTAAGAACGCCCCTATCATTACGGGCGCCCTTTCCTTGCTACTACCAAGGCCATCATCTACGCCGACACCTGCGAAGATCGTCTTCACGATCCAACGGACGGAGGGAGAGATTCAACGCAAACACAAGACCCTAGCTCCCCCCTGCTCCAACCGTACCACTACCGGTACCACAAAGTACACGTACCGGTTGAGGGAGGGACAAAAGAAGAAGCAAGAACAAGAAGAACCGTCAACCTCGACCACACGTGGAACGAGTCTTGATGATCAATCAAGTCCCAACGAACGCAAGACTTCGGCGTATTCCACCACCTTTAGAGAAGCTAGGCGACCACAGAGTTCCGTCAATCCATTGCTCCATCAATCAATGGAACTTCCGGCAAGTTGTATGCGACACGGATCGAGCATCAACTTAATGTCAAAGGTAACGTATCAATTAATATATGGTAATCTGCCTTTGTGTTCCACCTATGTACATCTGCGGATGGCGGACCAATCATACCGAGTCCCTAAGGAATTGCACAAAACGTCCCGTCAAGATCGAGAGGCGACTATGTCCTCACCGACTTTTTAGTCATGGACATGGGAGAAGAAGAACAAGATCCTCCCATAGTACTTGGAAGACCGTTCCTGAACACTACAAGAGCTATCATCTACATCGGGATCGGGCGAAATCCACTTCATTCAAGGTAAAAAGATACGTTGTTTCTTCAATACTTACACTAACTATGAACAGCCCCGAAGAAGGACCAAGAGCCGAAAGCGTCTTGAAACTACAACAAAAAGCTGGACTCGAAGATGGAGCACATTGAGAGAATAGAGAAAGATATCAAGGAAAAGTACACTCGGCTCCTACCCATCTTGAACGCCGCACCGGCTACACCCGAGAGGTCTCCACCAAAAAAACAATCTTGGAAAAGAAAGAAGGCTGCGCCGCTAAGAAGAGCAACAAGAATACATCTTCGGAGACCCAACCGGAGCCGTCATCAACAAATGAACAATCGACTTCCTTGGCTACTTCGTCTACACCACCCTTTGAGATCATTGAAGGAACCTTACCAGGTACAACATTTAAAAGAGGGCCCATAGACGACACCACGCCATGGGAGTAAGTGCTTTAAACTCTCGCCGAGAGGTAACTTCGGTATTTATCTCGCATATTTAATTTTACGCAAAGCATATTTCAATTAGCATGTTTCCATTTAGCATATCTACTTTTTCTAAACTTGCACTTAGAAAATCTTAAAAATATGTTTGCTTGCATTTGCATCGAGTCTCTTAAGCCCCATGCAAGCACTCCTTGCTGTGGCGGCATAAAAATAAAAATACAAAAATATTGCATTCATATGTTTTTGCATTATCATCCCTATTGCATAGAAAAACTCTCAAAAAAATATGTGGGCACATGAAGGTCCACACCTTTTATATAAATAATAAAAATCCAAAAAGACGTGAGCACATGAAGGCTCACATTAACATCCTAGAATTTGTTCCTTCGGGTATGTGCGAAATTAATATTAACAGGGAGAACATTAAAAGGAGACCGAAAGAGGAGCGGACTCAAGGATGAACAAAGAACTACTTCAGGATCAAGCTTGGGGAGAGCACCCCCATTTATTACTATAAGTATCACTATCCTATCTCTTATTTATTAGTTAGTTATATTTTGCTTAGAGTTAATGAGTCTTAGTTAAAGAGTCTTAGTTAAAAGTCTTAGTGTTAAAAAGTCAAATAAATCTTTGGAACTTGCTAGACTACTTTCTTCCTATTAATTATGATCTTGATGATATATGCTAAGGAAATGATGAATAGTTGCTCCGCCTTAATTCCTCTTAAAAGTACTTACACTTTGGACTTAGATTCTCCCAAAGCTTTAAATGCTTATTTTGCTCTAAACCCAACACACAGTGGGAAGCACATGCTTAATCTGAGTCTTCGCATTAAAAGATAAAAGTACATGAAAAGTTGAGTGCTGTTTATCATAATCTTAGAGATACTTGACTCCTGGTTTTTATTTTTAAAAATTATAAAATTACATGATGAGTTCCTTAACTATGACCCTTAAGAGTTTGTCATTCACATCAAGATCATCCCACTCCACTAAATATCTTTGCTTTTAACTCGGAAGTACGCATCCCTATACTCCGCTAAGCCGCTAGCCATAAATATAAAAATAAACTCTTGCAATCTTTGGATATGTCTCTCTCAATATTTTTAAAAAAGGCTGGGCTACATTCGAAAAAAAAAGAGAGAAAAAAAGAAAAATCTAAAGAAAAAGTGAGACGAGAGAGGGAGAGTAATGGACAAAAGTCATACTAGGCGAGAAGGGCCTACCTCCCTAATAATAATGAATTTAGAGATGAATAATGGACACGTGTCCGAGGGTGAGTAGGGCCCACATCTCTAAGGAGAGAGAAAAATGGACACAAGTCCAGGGAAAAGCCCACCTCTCCAAGAATGGACAGCCCAAGTCCTAGCAATTTTTAGAAAGAGAGATATAGTCCAAGATGCTTGAGAAGAAAAATACTAGAAAAAGGCTAAAGGCTAATTACTACCTTTCATCCTCATCCACTTCACCACTATCATCCCACTATGTATGTTCCACCACATGTGTAACTCCACTTCCACCATCTACTTAAGAGGGTCATACATAGGATCTCCGAGTTTTCTTTTGAAAAATATTACAAAACCCCGGGATGATAGTTGATCAAAGAACTTGAGACATGGTACTTAACTTGATTGTTTTATCTTGCTTATGATTCGTGAAAAAGGCTACGCCCCATGGTAATTAGGTAAGAGTAATCTGGTTAAGAGGAGAATTTATTTTTGAGTAACACAAAGACTTTTGAGGTATGAAAGCGTAGTAGCAACTCCCGATCCTACTAGAGCATATAGCTTTGCTAGGGACTAGCAAAGGGTAAGCTTGGGGAGTTTGTTGACACTTGTTATCATATAAAATTATTAATCAAATAAACATGAGAAAGGGGTATAAATAATAATAACAACCTAGAATAGGGTGTCACTAACATATTTCCACCAGTTTTGGTAAAGTTGTGAATTGCGGGGACTAAACGAGAAAAAAAACGATAGAGTTCGCGAGCCAAGCGACTACGCGGACGCAACACAATCCAACTCCGAGAAAGACTCTAGAAGGCTCGGATTAATCCCGACGTGGACCAAACTTGACACCGAAGAAAACATCATCTAGAAGACTCCGGAAGCCCACGGCGCACGGCGGGACCTAGAGGGGACACCCCCTGGGCCGATCGGCCCAATAATGGGGCCGATCGGCCCCCTTGGCCGCCAAGTCATCCCATCTTCGGAACCTTCCTCCACCGCCTCTAAGACGCAATCTAAACCGGTTGTTTAACGTCGGTTTGATCCGAGGGCGTCGGTAGAAGTGCGGGATGGATCAAGATTAATACCACATCGCTGGCGAAGGCAAGAGACGGATGAAGACCCATATATAAAGACCCCTAGACCCCCTCTTTTTAGATCATCAAGTTCTCAATACAACAATAATACCTCAAGATCCAAGTCATTAGAAACATCGCTTTAGGAGGAGTAGCAATCAAGATTAGAACTAGTAGGAAGGGAGAAATCCGCTCCGGATCGTCGGAGGCCGCTCAAGATCGGGCCTCGTTCTTGTAAGTTCTTCATTGTAAGTAGTTTTCAAGTTCCGGACACATGCTTAATATGAATATCTTGATCATGTTTATATTCGAGATTATTTGTTCTAGTATTTACTTTGATTACACGTTTAGCATAGTTGAATTACTATTATGTTCATGCATGGATTCGTATAGCGCTCATCCTTTCGTTCGGAGGGTGAGTGGTAGAGATGATGTAATCGTGGTGATTAGATCTTATTTACCTGCGTTTGCACCCTATGTGCCGGGTCGTGGTGGTAGATCGTGGTGGTGACAAAGACCATTGAGTCCTTTGCAATCCATCCCCGTATGTAGGCCTAGCGGATGTTATTATTCAAAGTTGTTCTAAGTTTCGGCCTTAGTCTTCATGGATTCTCGTCCTCATGTTTGGATTTAATTAGTCTTTCTTCGATGATTGTTAGATGTATTGCACTAATTGAGTAGGTCCTAACTTATAGTTTAGAGTTACATATTGGAGTTTCTAATGCTAGCTAGCCTATGAATTACTATCATCCACTTTGCATGACACTTTCTATATGACTATGGTTGAATCTATTTATCAAGAACTTTATCATTATCTTTATTGTGAACTTTGATCCTTGTTTAAGTACTTGATAAGTTTAACACTTTGCACACGAGAGATGACTAGATTAAATGATTAAGATGTTTAGCACCTATGCATAGTTAATTCATGATAGAAGACTTCTTTCCCCCGTGGTAGATATAAATTCAACACACGGTTCTTACTCCCGGTTAAAATGCTACAATGGTATATTCATATCTGTAAACTTGCGGATACCCAGTTATAATTATTTACTTATTAAGAAGTTATCAAGGCATAGCATGAATATTTTATTCCTTGCATATTAGTAGTTTAACTATAGGGATGACAACCTTTTCGGATATACTATGAACCGCAATGAATATTTCTCTTAGTTTTATCTCGAAGCAACATCGATATCTTTCTAAATGCCATTACTAGTTAGTGACATTAGAAATACCAACAAAAAGACTAGCTACAACTTTTGACCGCAGATTAAAAAGAAAAATTAGGGTTCTTGAGCCCCGAAGGTCTCACCATCGCAAACGTGAATATAACACGCTAATTACCACATATATACATCAACCATCACGTACCAAAAGTAAGATAGATTCATGCAACTCCACCGCCCATCGTGCAACACGAGAAGAACTTACTACACTCGGCGCGGATCCTACACTCCTCGGTGCGAGCGGGGGGTTTGTATGCCATAGGTCGTTCCCCCATTCGAAGACGGGTGCCGCGAGTAGTCTCCCCATGTGCACCGATGCCCGTCTGGCGAGGCACCGGTTGTGCTAGAGGAAGGCGAAGATACGCCTCTGCGCATATGGCGCCACCAACAAGTCGTTACGCAACACTTCCACCGCCTGTTGCGAGTTACGCGCATTTCGCGGCCCTCCGGGTGCGGCGATCGTCGCCGCCGTGTCGCGCTCCGGCTCCCGCAACACCGCCGGGCGCGGTCGTCATCGGCGGCGGCGGCATTCCGCTGTAGAGCGCGAAGAGAATGCACATACCGGCGAGTGCATGCCACGAGTTGGCGGCTTGTTCCGACAAGCCGGTGGCGGCGAGCGGTGCCGCGGCCTTCCACAAACACGGCGAGACATGCTGCTCTAAAGCAGCCTCGGGTTGCCGACCTCGGCGAAGCTTGCCGATGAGACTTTGCGCGGTACTCGCGGAAGCCAAATCTGGCCGCAGCGTAGCCGTCGACCCGCGCCGTCGTCGCGAAGACCCGGTCTAGTGGGATGCTCCGGTCCGGTATGGCGCCGGCAGACGCTTTTCGTGTTTAGGTACAAAAATGGCCCGTGGGTTGTAGAGTGCCCGCATAGGATCCTGTGCGGCCATGGCGGCGCGGAGCGCAACGTCCTCAAGCAACTCCCCGCAAGATTACGCGGCATGGCTCGGGGCTCGGCACGGTTTTCCTCGAAGCTCGCGCTGGGGTTTGGGGGAAAGGAAGATGAATGGTGTTCTCGCTCGATAATGCGAGATGGAGGGAAAAAGAAAATCTTGCCGGGGCGGGCCGGGTGCTGATTTAATTTGTTGTGCCTTGTGAGAGAAAAGCACCGTTGGCGGCCGAATCGACCGAGTGGAGTTGGGAAATGGATTATTACAGAGTACACCAAGGGGCGGTCTTTGTCGGGCGGGGCGTAGAGGTCCGACTTGTGACGTCTTTGATCATCCACGTTCCACACATGACACACCTTGCATGCGTAGTATGAGCGTATCTTTGCGTATCGCCCTATCCATGACGGGGTTTCGGTTTTTCGGGTCTCGGGTTTCTTGGTATGGGAGGGCGATTTTTTTGACAAAATAGAGGGAGAGGGTTTGATTTTTGGTTGGTGTGTGCGTGGAATGGGGGTGAGGCCCGGGGTGGTAGTGCACTGTGTGGACGGCTGGGTGGCATGTTTATATGGCTTGGGTGGGGTAGGCGGGGCCCGGTGGGAAGTGAAGGAGAAGGGTCGGTTAACTCGTGAGTGGTTCGTGGGCGATATGTGGTGGTGAGTTGGAGTAGATTCGAAACAGAAGAAAAATAGAAATATATATATAATACCCGGGTGCACTTTCTATACACCACCTACACCCATATTCAAAAAATCACATTCGGTTTGAGTATGTTTAGATACTCATTAAGATACTCTAGATCTTACCACACGAAAAAATTTCGAAGGAACCTATATTTTTTAATATATTACATAAAATGCCACTACTGCTGTATATAAAAAAAGTATATCCATATACTCAACGTATGAATACATGCTTAACATATATACCACCATGGATGGTCTAGTATGATCATATACTACATCGGTCTTGAGTGCGGAAGAAAGTACTGTAAAGGAGGGAAATCTTGATGATCAAGATGTATAGAGGAAGTAAATAGAGAAACATTGCCGACAGGCGAGGTGCACTCGCTAACTCCATGCGCACAATATATTTTTTGTACAATATTCGAAGATATGGATAATGGGCGGTTACACGATGGGGTTAAAAAAAACCTAGGAAAGCTACTCATTTCTCAGGTAGCAAGGCGGTAGTAGCAGTAATCAGTGACGAAGCCAGGAAAAAAAATAGGACGGGCTGATCAATCTCAAATACATCTTAGCCCTCCTAATCTATGTAATTACGAATAAAAATTTAGGTGGGGCTTATTAGGTAGGGCTCTGTGTAATTTTGATCGATTGGGGGGCTATAGAGCCCAACCTACTCATTTCTCAGGTAGCAAGGCGGTAGTGGGAGTAGTCGATAGTGTGGAGTGATTGCCTTGTGTACGTGGAGGGAGAATAGATTCATGTTGCGCGTGAGTATAGCAAATATAGGTTTCAAATCCATGACCTTGCATGCGTATCCTTTGCATATCCCACACACCACCCCTCTCTGCCAAGAGGGCGCACGTCTGCCATCATTAGCGCAGTTCCATCAGCACTGATGCCTGTCTCGATCGGTGAGGCACCGATTGGGCCAGACGAGGACGAAGGACGGACGCGAGTATACTGAGACTCGCTTATCTTATTTCAGCTTATTCTCTCTCACGTAATACTATTCAATCAGCCATCGGCCAAAATCAGCCGAACAACTATTTTTTTCGAAAGCACGGTCGTAACATAGTACACCCTCCGTCTCACAAATAAAAGTCTGTTTTTGACTTTTACAATCCCTGTTTGACCATTCGTCTTATTTACAATCCCTGTTTGACCATTCGTTCTATTTTTTGACCACGATTAAAATTCTTGAGCCACGAAAACTTCTCCGACATGGGCAAAGACACTGCGTCTTGCGCGGATGTCACCGGAGATGAGGTCTCTAGAGACGGGTGGACAACCACCGTAGCGGAACCTAGAGCGCATTGCTATCTATGCTATCGAATGAGCGAGAAGGGTGAGAGTCCAGGCCGAGTCGGCTAGCTCGTCGCGGGTGAGGTGCTCGCGGCCGCCATGGGCGTGTGGCGCCGGCGGTGAGAATTGCAAATAAATTTAACACATGGATTACAAACGAATTAAAACATCTCGGGGTTCATCATCGCTACTCGGAGGATCGATGGAACATCAACCAATGCATACATGCATCACCGCTGCGTATGCATGCACACAAATGAGACGCCGCTCGGACCGCATCATCATCCTCTAGATCGAGCCCGGCTGCTCTGCGGTAGAGATTAACCAACCACACTCGCCCGCGAATCCTACACTCCTCGCCGCGACACCCGACTCGCCGCGGCATTGTGGATAAAATCCTGTTAGCACTATACTCATCGTTCAGCAATGCCGCCGCGATCGTAGTGAACTCTCGTGTGCCTCATCTTCCCATATGCACCGATGCCCGTCATGGCGAGGCACCGGTTGGGCCGAAGGAGGAAGACGAAGCAGCTTACCTTCAATGGCGTCTGTCACCACTTGCCATTGCATTTTTGAAGTGCGGGGCAGGTTCAAGCTCCCCAACATTTTGCCACCTCGCCGTATCTTCTTCCTCAATGCGCCGCAACACCTCTCGGGCATGGTCGTCATCGGCGGCGGCGGCGGCGTTCACGCCCTGTAGAGCGAGAAGGCGTGCACATAGCGAGCAGTGCATGCCCCTGAGTCGGGCTTGTTTCGGCTTGTCGAGAGGCGGCGAGGCGGTGTCGCGACCTTCCACGAACACGGCGGGACATGCCCGCTCCGAAGCACGCCTCGGGGTTCTGAGGACCTCGGCGAGCTTCGGTGATGAGACTCACGCGATACTGCGCGAGTAGTACAGCGGCCCGGAAGCGGACGTAGCCGCCGTACTCGTCGACCCGCCGCCGCCGTCGTTGCGACACCGGTCTAGTGGGATGCTCCGGTCCACAAAGGCGCCCAAGGCACGCTTCGTGTCAGTGCACATTGGCCCGCAGATTGTAGAGGTCCTCCATAGGATCCTGTGCGGCCATGGCGGCGTGAAGCGCAATGTCCTCAAAGCAACTCCAGCGGAAGGTTCTCCATGGCAAGAGGCGGCGGTGCGGTGCGGTGGGGGCTTTTTTGCTTGGAGCTTTGAGCGCGGCGGCGAGCGAACGCGGCCCTCGGGTGGTGAGCAGCGCAATAATGCGGTGCGTTCGCAATATATAATGCGGTCGCGTTCGAGGAGGCGGCGGCGGTGAGCACTCCAAATGGGCGGTCGAGTGGCGTGCGTACATACATGAATGGCCCGCGGAACGCATCAAAGCAAGTAAATGGACGGACGCGCTTTCCCAATACGCGATCAGTATGTCTCGAATCGTGTTGCATGTTTATCCATGACAATATGATCTCAAATCAAAAGCTTGTAAACTACAAAGTTTCATGGATATTTGGGAACTACAGTCTTTATATTGGTAGTTTGTCGGAGGTCATTCAAAAAATTTAAATTTCTAAATTTCATTTGTTTTATTTTATTTTTAAAAAATTGAGACCTAGTTTTCCAAGTACAAAGATAATGCCAAATCAAAATGTTTTAAACTAGAAAGTCTCATAACTTAGTAAGATCTACAATTAATTCTCAATTTGGTTGTTTCCCCATCGACATCCATGCTAGTGATTGTTCACAAATCTTAATTATACACCACAAAGAAACATGAATATACCACTCTGTTCATTCATCTTCTCGAGGTGCAATTAGAGCACTCACAATGCGAGACTCTACCATTGTTTCTATTCTCATTTATTACCCCTCTGTTTTATTGCTTTTTGCTTTGATGTGGCGCTATATTTATTGAAGAGAGAGAGAAACACACAAGAAACCAAGTCTAACTAAGAAACCGGAGGTCTTCACGTAAACCAAGACAATTTGTGAGAGTGACAAGTGGGCCATATGACATCATCATGATAGAAAATTGTATGTGGGAGATATAGTTTCTTGACACAATAATGTCAAGACTTTAGAAACCATGATATAGTTTCTAGCATTGTGAGTGCCCTTAATAATCAAACATCCACGCGACACATGATTTAGAGTAACACAATGCCACCTCACCACCCCACTATCACCCCACTAGCATGCCACCTCACCACCCCACTACCCTTCCTTGTGCCACATCGGTTTGTAAAAGTAAAAAAATTGTGTTTATTTTGGGACGGAGGGAGTGGTTGGTCGTCTTGATTTGTTGTGAGAAAAAAGTCTTTTTGGCTAGTTGGGTTCTTTGGTGCTGGTTTTAGTACGTGAGAGGAAAACACCGTTGTTCGGCTGGTTCAACCAACCCGGCCAGGAAGCGGGCCGCGGCGACATGACCGGTGCTAGTCCGTCATGCCAACGCCTTTTTGATAGAACGGCGTCTCTAACATTTACACCTTGCGTGCGTGCATACCTTTGCGTAGAGTAGGAGTAGCTTAGGCCGGTCTCGCTTCAGCGCCCGTGTCCGCCATCGGGCCAGCGATGTCATCATTATCTTGATGCCCGTCTCCATCGGCGAGGCACACCGCGAGGACGAAGGGCCCGACTCCGGCCTAGTATACTCCTACTTACATGCGGACCCAGCTCATGCGTTACCCCGAATACTTCCCCCGATTTGGCTTGTCGGTATCGAGATACGTACTATCGATCTGCGGATACTATACGATCTTGTACTCCTGCCGCCGCGAAGACGCCCCTTCGAGCAAGTATGGTACTCGTAGGTTTGTAAGCGGTATATACGGTAATGTACTCCTTACGCTAGGCATGCCACCCGGGACAAACGGCGTTGAATTCGCCACGCAGTAAGGCAAAGCGCCCGTCCGCTCGTTTGTCTATTCCTCGATTCTCCCGTGCATGCTTGGTGAGGCGGGCCATAGTGCCAATGTAGCCCGTCGGGACAATTTCTATTTTTTTAAAAATTTGTTTCATTTTTTTTCAATAGAAAATAAAAGGAAAACGCCCTCAAATGCTTCATAGGAGTAGCTAGAGATGCCTATTTTTATTTGCTCCGCTAGAGTAAAATTGTCCTAATTATACTTGGTGTGCAACATACTCGTATATATGCTTTCAAATTGACAGATAATTTGGATAGATTTCATTAGAACTGTCACTGCTGTTCGAGTAGCAAACATCCACACATATTTGAGAAATAAATATATAGCACTTGGATTATGTAGTTAGTACTATATATCACAACTAATAACACACATGTCTCAAATCAGTAATGTTATTGATAAAATTTTACAATAGTCGTAGCTGTGTAAGAATACAATAGCTTGATAGAGAATGATTTTACAACATTTAGAAATAAAAACATCAATTTTAGAATTACTATGAGAGAGAAAACGAAATTGATACGATCTTATACAACTTTTTGAATACGACGGATGGTCAAACACCATGTCTAAAAAGTAAAAAACCCCGCCTCCTCGAGTTTTTCATGCCGATAGGTAGGTCCCACCACGCGCCTTCTCCCGGATGCGGTGAAGTGGCGATCTTTACCTTGTGCCCGCCAAAAATTTTCGAAAATTTGCGCGCCCGGCATCGCGCGAACGCAAAAAACCCTATCCCTATCCGCCTCCTCACAAAGCGATTCATTTCACTCCTCATCTGCGTCCTCACAGACGATTCTAGGGTATCTGGCCGCCGCCGCCCGCCGTTGACAACCACCACCGCCGCATCCAACCACCGCCCTCGCCATTCTCGTGTTTCAAGCCGGCGATCATCCGCGGCGTGACCACCGTCCAACCCACCTCCGATCCATCTGCGACGCGATCTGCCGGGATAATCAACGCTCACGGCTACGACGAGGCCGTCCTCCCCCACCGTCGTAACTCGGTCCACCGAGGTACGAGGCACATCTCTAGGGGAGACCGCAGTCCGCCCACCACCTTCTACGCCGGCTTCATCCTCCACCCGAAGCGGCGGGAGCACCGCCTTCGTCATCTCCAACGCCGGCCTCCTCCTCGATCTTCTAGCTTACATTTTGTTGGATCTTGAACTACACTTTGTTTATTCCTCTATTTCGAACTACATTTTTTTTTCTCTCTGCCTCTTTGGTTTGTTTAGTCCTCATAGACGCCTATTACATAATTTATTTGCGTAATTATCCTAAGATGGATATACCGAAGTTGTACATACCGAACCCGACACCGATTTGCTACAATGTTGTTATCTAGCATTTTTGTCGTAGGAAATCGCAACTACCGCCGCATATTTTCTTGATAGATGATTATGCGTGCTCAAGAAACATGACAGCCTATCTATAATACTATCTTGTCTTAAAAAAATTGCCTATTACATGAATGGTTACTTGAACTACGGGCACTTGTAGATCTTGAACTTGACACCCGATCGCTACGTACTATAATGTAGTTATCTGTGTGTTTTTTGTCGTCATAGGAAACTGCAAATACTGCCGCTTAATTTTCTTTATACATGAATATACGTGCTCGAGAACAATGACCTGCGGAGAGTACTTAAACTATCTTGTCTTACACGAATGTCCTTGTTAAAACAACGATTACTAAAGTACAGTTTGATTATATTCCTCTATTCCTCGAACTAAATTTTTTTTTTTTTTACGCCTCGGTGGTTTGTGTAGTCCTCATAGACGCCTATTACAAAATTGAACTATATAATATTAGGCCCCCGCTAATTTTCAGGGCGACTAAAATTTTCAAATCTGTTCGAGGCGATGAAGCTACTTCCAAGTGTTTTCCATCCAACAAAGAGCATCAACGCATCATCGGGTGGATAGATAGAGAGCATGCGATTGTCGGCTGAATTTTTTTACGCCTATACATGAGGAAAGGTGATAATTTTGTCCTCGGATGGATACATGGAGTTGTAGATCTTGAACAATACACCCGCTACTATAATGTTATTATCTCGTGTGTTTTTGCTACTATAATGTTATTATCTGCGTGTGTTTTTGTCATAGAAAACTGCAACTACTTTGCTTGCTTGTTCTCTTCATAGATGAATATGCGTGCTCAAGAAACACGACGCTTCAGAGTACAACTATCTTACAAAAATAATCCTATTAAACCAACTGTTGCTAAACTACGCTTTGTTTATATTCCTCTATTTCTAAACTACATTTTTTTTTTGTTGCCACTTTGGTTGGTTTAGTCCTCATAGACGCCTATTACGTAATTGAACTGCACAATTTTATCCTCGGATGGATATGTCGAGTTGTAGATATTGAACCCGACACCGAGTGCTACTATAATGTTGTTATCTCGTGTGTTTCGTCCTAGAAAACGTAAATATTGCTCCTTATTTTCTTTATACATGAATATACGTGCTCAAGAACAATGACCGCTCTGTAGAGTTCTTCATCTTGCCGTACAGAATATCCTTATTAAAACAACGTTACTAAAGTACGGTTTGTTTATATTCCTCTATTCCCGAACTTTATTTTGTTGTTCTCCGCCTCGGGTTTGTGTAGTCCTCATAGAGTGCCTATTACACTTGAACTGTATAATATTAGGCCCCGCTATTTTTCGAGGTGACCGAAATTTTCAAATCTGCTCAGCGACGAAGCAACCCGATGATTTCCACCCAACAAACAGAGCATCAACGCATCATCGAGGCGGGAAGAGATATGAGCACACGATTAATCGCCTTTGTAAGTGAGGAAAAGGTGATAATTTTGTCCTCGGATGGATATATGGTGTTGTAGATACTTGAGCAAGTACACCCGACTTCTACTATAATGTTGATGTCTATGTGTTTTTGTCATAGGAAACCGCTACTACTGCCGTTTATTGTTGTAGCGCCAATAGAGCACTCATGCTATGTTATTGCACTTTTTGGCGCTTATTCGCTATATAGCGCACTAAGCTCAAATGTCATAGCGCGCTATTATGGTGCTATTGGCAAATTGATCGACCTAGCCTAATTGTTAGTGATTGAGTGATTTCAAAGAACTTTATGATTGTTTGCTTATGTACTTGACTTGATGCCTTAATGGTTGTTTGCCTTCATGGTTGTTTGTTTTGAGGATGAGAACTTTATTATATGGTTATCATTATCACTTATCAAATTATAGTTGTATACTTGTCCTCGATTTCCTCGTTATTTGAAACAAATAGCGCTATAGTGTGAAATGCATGCCGACGTTACGTTGCAAATAGCGCTATATAGCATCGACCATAAGCGCCGCTATAGCGGCAATAGCATCTAGAACAAAAGCATCTCTAAATTTCATAGCGCGCAATCTAAAACATGGGTCGTAGGAAATCTGCGACTCTTGTTTCATATTTTCTTTATAGATGAATATACATGCTCAAGAACACCGATTGCTCAGAGTACTAGCACTACTAGTTTGTCTTACAAAAATGTGCCTATTAAATGAACTGTACTAAACTACGGTTTGTTTGTATTCCTCTATTCCCGAACCACATTTTTTTGTGATCTCATTGCCTCTCGTGGTTTTGTGTAGTCCTCATATAGACCCCTAATACGTAATTGAACTGTATAATTAGGACCTTGCTAATTTCCGAGGCGGCGAAATTTTTAAATATGCTTTCAGCGATGAAGCTACTTCAGTGATTTCGATCCAACAAGAAGCGACAACACATCATCGGGCGGGAAGAGACGAGCACGCGATGTAGCCTCGAATTTTTCGATCGCCTATTAAATGATGAGGTGCCTTGGGATAGTTGATTATGTGGCACTCTCCAAAGAGTGGGTGAAGGAGGACGAGGGAATTGGCCGCCAAAGAAATCCGTAATCCTTGGGACAAATATCCACGTAACCTTGCTTTCGGGCTTTTTGCGTGCATTGAGCATACCGCCGGTGTCGGTGACATGGCTGAAATTGTTTGGACCTGTGAAGAGGCTCGGTCTTTATCGAGATATAGTTTTAGAGAAGGCAGCCCGTCCTTTCGATGTCATTGGTGTAAGGGAAAGATATGAGCTCACGGGGGCCCTGGGCACCCCGCAACGAGCATGGGCGTCTGCGTGGTATGTCTACATGGGTTGATTGGAAGACGATGATGGTTCCACGGGGGGTGGCTTACGGGGAGATGTTACTACAGAGGGGCGGGCATCCGGGCATGTGGGTGGTATGTACGTTCGGTTGGTTGGAAGCCTTGGTGCTGCGACATGTGCATATATGAGTTCGGGGCTAAAATTTGAGGCGATGGAATTACATGGCCACTTGTTCAACGCCCCGCCAACACCTCTAGCCCTCAGTAGGTGGTGCCTCGCGGTGAGCCTTAGCCTTTAGCCATTGACGCAAATTGGACCGGATGCTGCCCGCTTGAGATGGAATTGGAGGCCGAAGCGGTTAGAGCGAGCACAGGTTGCAATAGATGAGCTCGGGGACCTGCAGTTGGGTGTGACTTCGAATGCCCTTCGGTTCATACGCCCAACCCTAACTACCGGCATGGATCTCCAATGCTATCACCCGAAGAGCTTCAAAAGGCGGGGCCTTCTTGTCTTTTGCTCTTCATGAGTGGTACATGCGACAGCGACCACAAACGGGGCAAAATGTGGCGTCTTTGCGGTGCCGCGAAAGAGGTTTTTTTGGCGTGACACGACGAAGAGGCTGCGATAAATGTGGGTTTCAACGATTTGTTTGACCTCATGGCACCGGATGTATTGGATGTGTCCATCCTTCGCCGCATGACACTTTGTGAGTACAATTTCTTCTATTCCGCACTCACTTGGGATGTCTCTTCATCTATTTGCTTGCTAAATTTGCTTTGCATGCCTCTATTCCTAGATGCCTTTCGGGGAAGCTAGGGCCATGTCTTTGTCGGTTGGCTTTCTTGATCCCGAACTATTGACCTTCAAAGGGCCGAGCGGCGGGCCGGCAAAGATGGGCACTACATATCTAGAATGGGGTCTAAGGAAACATCTTGACAAGGATTTTGTCATGTTTGCGCATAACCCTAGTGGACACTTTGGATTGTTTGTTGTCATTGCTATCAAGTGGAGGAGAGTTTATTTCGTTGACTCTGCGCCCGGCTTGAATTGAATACGCTTCCGTTGAAAAACCGCAATAAAACAAAGTGAGTGTTTCCTAACCTACAACTGGCCCGGGCATTTTTTTCTTAATTATGTTACTAAAAAAAAAAAAAAAAAGAATGTGACATTTTGCATTTTACTCATGTGTAGGCTTACTTGAGCGTGTTTTCAATCCCACGGCTAAGGAGGTGACGAGGACACAAAAGTTTTTAGTTAACCCCAAATATACGAAAGTAAGTAGTGCTTCACTTGAAGTTGTGCGCTTGCGTAGTTATGCGTTTCCATTCGAATAATAACCACCGTGTTGTTGAGATATTAGGCAATTTCAGTTAATTTCATAAAAGTAAACCATGACGAACGAAAGCTAGATTAAGCATGTGTATGCGAGTGTATTAGCGAGAACACAAAAGCATATCAAGATCATAGCATGATTCAACATCATATAGCATAACATGATCATAACAACTAGTGCAAACATGTGTATCATACTAGCATGACTTAGCATCATATAACAATGCATAGTCAGTATCCAAAGCAAGAAGTTACGCCTCTGCGGTTGATTTAGTCAAAATATGACACCTTTTGCTCTTCACCTTTTACTACAAACCCATCGCCGATCCATGTAAATCTCCTCATCCAACTCTCCATTAAGAAAAAAGTTGTCTTCACATCCATTTGATGAATGATCGGACCATATGAGGCAACCAAAGGATAGTAGTGTTCGAATAGTGGTCATTTTAAAGTAGTCTAATGCTAATGCCTCGGCTTTAGTTTTTAGCAAGCAAATATAGCAAAATCTAGAAGCATCATGAATCAACGTCATCAAATATCTCTTTCCACGCACTATTCATCTCACATAGATCGGAATGTATGAGTTCTAGAGGTGCCAAGTGTCTTTCCTCCACGCCTTGTGAGGCTTTTGAGGTTGCTTAGATTGCACACAATTATGACACATAGAACCTTTGGTAATGGTGAAATCTAGAATTAGTCTGCAAGCTAGATAGATGTGACACCAAAATTCACATGACATAAACGAGAATGCCAAACACTTTCGAATTATCATTAATTGTGCCACATATCCGATTCACCGACTTATTACAAAATCGCCAAACTTAGGCGAAACAAACCTCCGCAACCATAGCCTTCACCAATAAATTGTCCATGCTTTGATATAA
Source organism: Hyparrhenia diplandra (assembly GCA_015847255.1). Classification (NCBI taxonomy): domain Eukaryota; kingdom Viridiplantae; phylum Streptophyta; class Magnoliopsida; order Poales; family Poaceae; genus Hyparrhenia; species Hyparrhenia diplandra. The sequence continues at coordinate 233,927 of JADLZK010005648.1, read as the reverse complement.
CTACTTTATTGGACTCCAACACTACCTTAAACACACGGGATTATTAGCACCTGTATCAACCCACCAACAAGCGCATTGAAACACCGATACTACGGTAGGAACATTCTCTGTACTCATCATCGGCATTGCTAATAGTCACGAGGTTGACGTTCTTATTTTTGGTGGTAGTTGTTAATTTAGCATTGGAAGATTTATTCCTCTGCACCAAATTCGTGCGAGAATGGCTCTGGTTCCCCCCTTCTCAATAGTGTTCTTTGCCCGAATCTTTTCCTCAACATCAAGAGATGCTATCGGGTTTTTTTTTTTTTGAAAGTAAATGCTATCGGGTTTTCAAGCGATATTTTCTAGCTCTTCTATGAAGAAGGCAACTTAGCATTAATGCATACGGCTACAAAGTCGTCGGGTATGACACACTTAAGGAGTTCAAGTTCTTTTGCCATGTGCTTTGAACCTCATGAGCTTGCTTGACTATAGATCGGTTAGCAACCATCTTGTAGTCATGAAAGCTCTCCATAATCTACTACTTAGAATATATATCGATGGTTGCATTCGGTTGATAGTGTTGCCCCCTGGAATCTTCTCTCGAAAAATATTTCCCTCGGGCAAGCTAACAATAATCCAAAACATTTTAGCTCAGTAGCGAGCATGGCCTTAACTTCGCTTTGCCTCTTAAAATTTGCACTAGAAATTTTTTTCTAGCCTCGGACGTCGAGTGAAAAAAAGCCATAGTTAAATCAAAAAAAGGCTATAATAAGGTTTTTGGATTGTTGAGATATTAGGCAATTTCTAGATTAATTTCATAAAAATAAATCATGACGAACTGAAAGCGGCTAGATTAAACATGTGAAGCATACCAAAGATAACACAAAAGCATATCAAGATCATAGCATGATTCAACATGATCATAACAACTAGTGTAAACATGTGTATCATACTAGCATGACTTAGCATCGTATAACAAAGCATATCATGATCTAAAAGCATATAGCGAAGCATGACATGATCCAAAGTAGTATCCATGAAAAAAATAAAAAAGCTATAGCGGCGAAATAGCGCGCTAATAGCGGCCAGAAGCAAGTGGTCTACTGCATGTAACCGGAAGGTCCCGGGTTCAAGCAACAGGCTCCGCATATTGCACATGGTGTGGGTAAGGCTTGGCGCTAAAATACCCTTCCCGGACCTCGCAAGGTCTGCGGGGAGCCTACGGCACTGGGTACACCCTTTTAGGATTTTCTAATTGAAACTCCCAATTATAGTTGTGGTGTTGTGTCTAATCCCAATGGGCTTGGTAGAAGTATATAGGGCGGAAAACTCCCTACCTCCATATCAACCCGACAATATGATACTAATTGATATCGCACCTCGCACCTTTACTCATGGGCTAAAACAATAAAGCCCATTAGGGAACGCAGATATTGGGCCTTTGAGATTTATCGAAATTTCTTTATATGAATTTTAGGAGAACTATTCATATATAAATTCTAACATGTGTTTCATATGTTTTGCGATTACTGTTGCAAAAACCGATAAGTGAGATAACAAGACATATGTTTCATATGTTTGCGATTACTGTTGCAAAACGATAAGTGATAACAAGACATCTTTCCACACACCATTCATATCACATAGATCGAATGTATGAGTTCTAGAGGTGCCAAGAGCCTCTCCTCCACCGCCTTGTGAGGCTTTCGAGGTTGTTTAGATTGCACACAATTATGACACTTAGAACCTTTGGTAATGGTGAAATCTAGAATTAACTTTTAAGCTCACCAAAATTCACATCTAGAATTAACTGCAAGCTAGATAGATGTGACACCAAACTTCACATGACGAAAACGAGAATGCCAAACACTCGAATTATCATTAATTGTGTCACAAATCGATTCAGCGACTTATTACAAAAATCCGCCAAGCTTAGGGCGAAACAAACCTCCACAACCATAGCCTTTCTCACCAATAAATTGTCCATGCTTAAACATAACTATTTTTCTTCGACTCCAACACTACCTTAAACCCATCTCTTGAAAGAAGGTAAACTTCGGATCTACCGTATGTTTGCGAGATATTGGGCCTTTGAGATTTATCGAAATTTCTTCATATGAATTTTAGGAGAACTATTCATCATATATAAATTCTAGCATGTGTTTCATATGTTTTGCGATTACTTTTATTGCAAACCGATAAGTGATAACAAGACATGTCGGTTAATTTTTTCTTTCTTTCTAGTTAATTTTTAACTTCTTAAAGATTTTAAAGTAGTAATAATGCCCGATCTTTAGTTTTTCGACAAGTAAATATAGCAAAATCTAGAAGCATCATCAATTAATGTCATGAAATATCTCTTTCCACACACCATTCATCTCACATAGATCAGAATGTATGAGTTCTAGAGGTGCCAAGAGTCTCTCCACGCCTTGTGAGGCTTTCGAGGTTGCTTAGATTGCACACAATTATGACACTTAGAACCTTTGGTAATGGTGAAATCTAGAATTAATCTGTAAGCTCACCAAAATTCACATCTAGAATTAATCGCAAGCTAGATAGATGTGACACCAAACTTCACATGACGAAACGAAATGCCAAACACTCAAATTATCATTAATTGTGTCACAAATCGATTCATCGACTTATTACAAAAATCGCCAAACTTAGGCGAAACAAACCTCCGCAACCATAGCCTTTCTCACCAATAAATTGTCCATGCTTAGACATAACTACTTTCTTGGACTCCAATACTACCTTAAACCCATCTCTTGAAAGAAGGTAAACTTCGGATCTACCGTATGTTTGCGAGATATTGGGCCTTTGAGATTTATCGAATTTCTTCATATGAATTTTAGGGGAACTATTCATCATATATAAATTCTAGCATGTGTTTCATATGTTTTGCGATTGCTCATTTGCAAACCGATAAGTGATAACAAGACATGTTGGTTAATTTTTCTTTCTTTCTTTCTAGTTAATTTTCAACTTCAGCCTTAAAGATTTTAAAGTAGTAATAATGCCTCGATCTTTAGTTTTTCAGCAAGTAAATATAGCAAAATCTGGAAGCATCATCAATTAATGTCATGAAATATCTCTTTCCACACACCATTCATCTCACCATTCAAATTTCTTCATATGATTGCGATTACTGTTTGCAAAAACGATAACAAGACATGTGGGTTCTACACGGTGCACCACTTGATGGCTGCGATGAAACAAGTTCATTTGGATCATCACGAGGTAACTCGAAGTGCAGCTCCATCTTGTATGCCTACCTTTGTTTGGCAATATAGACCATGTGTACACAAACACTTACGCTTACCTTTCTTTGTATTAGGATTTTAACTTGACGGGAGATTCCATCAATTTGGAGGATATTAGAGAGAAGATGGCCAAGTTTCTTATGGAACATGTCATCGATACGAAGGCGAGCATTTCGTTTAAATGCCGTGAGTTGATTCTCTTTTCCCTTCTTGCATGACGATCGGTGGATACATGCATGTGAACTGTCATTACTTTAGTACCCTTGCCGCATGACGATCAAAGCCGGATACATACATGTGAACCGTGTTATTTGTGTTGTGAACAATCTGCGGGCGTGCCCTCAAGAACCGGGTACATCCGTCTGTGAACAATCCGAGATACATTTAAATTTGCAATGCTTTGCCCCGCCATTTGTTTGTGATCGGACCTGTGCATCCAGATTATTTGTGTTTGCCGTGTCTACTACCATTTTCAATTTCGTCACATAGCGTAAACGGTTGCATTATCTATGTACGTACCACCGGCTGATGCGCACTGTAGGTTTCGTACTAAATGTCCGTCACGCAACCGAAGAAACGCCTCAAACACCCGAACAAGCGTGCGAAAGTGCGTAACGTTTACTGATCGTCTGAGAATCAAAACGGTCGTGCAGCCAAGCGACTAAATCCTGACGACGTGGGTACAAAAGGGCGTCGTAATAGATTGAGAGGAACGCAGACGAGCTTACTAAAAACGCGTCACGTAGCTCGTGTATTACTTCGACGACGTCTGCCGCGAACAACGTGCTCTAACATGGAACGGTCGCGTCATTTATCGTTTAAATATCGATCGTAGTTACGAACGAGTTACTGATCGACCGACCTACGAGCGTGCGAAAGTGGATTAAGTTTCCACGGGTGGTAGACGTAAACGGCGTGCGTGGATCGGAGTGTAGTTACGGTCGGCGAGCTAGCTGCGTCTCGTAGCTCAGAGGCGACACGGACACGTGTACGCGGTGTGTCGTAAAAATGCGAAGATATCCGCCGGCCGCGTTCCACACGGGTTCGTATTTGAGTAACGGTTCTACGACCCTTATAGTGACGGTGTGTGCGTGAATGGATAGCGATTAGAGGCGCGCGATGCGTGCGCGTGTCGTGTAGGCGTTAGTGCCACGACGCCTTCTTGTGTATGCAGCGTCGCACATTGAATCATTACGATCGTATCGGCCGTGCGTCACTACTTTTGGGCGCAGCGGTACGGTCACGCGATGCCGCGGGTGCGTGAGGTTTTTCCGAGATATCTGATCGCATCTTAGACGGTATGTGCAGGTAGGTACCGTACACCACGGTCGAGCAAAACCCCAGACACGGGCGTCCCACGGCGTGTGTGACAAGGGCTCACTATAGACGGGAAGTTTGAGACGCACGGAATCCCGGCCTCGTATTAAAGCCTGTTGCGGGACGCCGCTACGGACAAAGTCCGTAAAGTCGGACATTTAGAGACCCTAATGGGCGGGCGCGCGCTGTCAGAAGGCCTCAACGCTGTCAGAGGCCTTTTTTTACATAGTGTGCTCTATAAATAAATACATAAATCTATCATAAACTACATCTATATCAATCATACTATTAGAATAAAGTAAGAACATAGCAAACAAACACATATTATTAATAAAGTGCAAAGTCATAGATACAAGATTAATCATACCGCACTAATTGAAGATCAAGAACTCGGTAGGCACACCCAGCTCTAATTGTATCTCATTTGCTAATCAACTTGGATGAACTAGAACTAGAAGAACTAGAACTAGAACTTGTAGCTAACTCTAATCTCTGGTGGAGAACTCTCTTCTACTTCTGCCCTGACTTTGGTTTACAATGGATTGATATGAATACTAATGAATTAGGGTTTAACCCTGGGGGTAGAGGGTCTTCTTATATAGTCCCGGTGATGAACGATGACCATCGGATCAAACCGACCTTCAACAACGGCGTAGATGCAACCACAAGGTCGGTAGTGAACCGACATAGGAAGGCCGAGGCCGACCGGGGCCCCACCGGCGGCCGCCGGAGATGGCAGCGGGCGGCGCCGGTGTCCCGTGCCTCACGACTTCGGGTTTCTTCCGGTGTCCTCTGGTATCTTCTAGAATGTTTTAGTTCACTTTTCGGATCGAAATTCTCTTACGTCCTTATTGTTTGGGGGTTTCTCTCGCTTTTCCGGCGTTTTACAGTTAAGTCCCTGAAAAGATATAAATCACCAAAACTCGTGGAACTTTGTCAGTATAACACCTATTCTATGTATTTCATTCTTTTTATATCCTTATTTCATCTCTTGTTGACATATAAAAACATAGGATAACAGGTGTCAACAGCGTACTCGCCGGCCGTCATAGTGTTGGGTAGGGGCGGCTCCATATATCGATGCGGCACGTGCGGCCGCCGAGCTCGAGCTCCCGGGTTGGCATCGGGGAACAATGAGCTCGTCTCGCCGCCGCCAGACTCCTGCGCCCTACCGTCCGTCGGGCATGCGCCCTTGTCCGCGGCCAGACTGTGGTGGCGCCGCCTGGCCTTAAATGCTTGTACTTGATGTCGCAAGAAAACGCGTGTGGCTAGGAGAGCTCGTCGGGGAGCTCGACCTAAGGTTGCCGAGGTCATTTTTGTCTTGTAGTGCTTGTCCTTAGCGCGTGGCGTGGTGCGGCATGGTCTCGGCCCGGGCCATACCGCCAAAGCGCCGTCGAGGATCTTGTTTTCCGATGAGATCCCGGGTAGGTTGCGGCGCCCGACAAGTAGCCACGGCACCGCCGCCTGGCGTCGTGTCCCGAGCCTTCCACCGGCTTGACGGGGAGACACCCGGAGCTCGTCCGAGGCGTAAAAGAACTCGTTGTCGAGGTGGTGCTCGGTGTGCCCTCGTATGTTGATGGGAGCTCGTTCGAGGCGGAAAGTCGTCATCTAGATGAGCTCGAGCTCGCGTCTAGGACCTCGCGATCCGAGGGAGCTCGTTCGAGACGGAGGGACCCCCCTGTCGAACTCGGGCCCGGCCGAAAAGCTTCGCCCCGTTCTTCCGCTAGTGAGCTCGGTTATCCTTTGTTGCGTCGTTAAGAGTAGATTTGACCTGGCTAATCTTGTCCGGAATATCTGTGTCTCACACGCACCGAATAAGCTCACTCAGTGAAATCCATGGAAAAGATCACTTCATCGGCCGCACCCCCACACGTGGCTCCCCGGCCCGAGCTTGCGTGGGATGAGAGGGAGGGAGGGCGCTCTCCGGCCGAGCTTTTTGCTTGGGGATGGGGCGGGGGGAAGTCGCCGTGGGGGAGCAGCGGGCGGCGTAGAGATGGGGTCAGAGGAGGAGAAAGAAGGCTGGCTCGATCCATTTTTCTGCCGATCCCCGTTCCGTGTGTTCAAATCGCGATGAAAGAAGAGGGGGCTCGTAGGGATCGATAGGGGCAGGAAGGGAAAAATGTTGAAATCGTCTTGGATGGTATTATTGCGGTGGAGTCCAGTTTGATAATGGTGTATCAACGAAACCCGTTTGTGGGAAGGTGTTTCAGCCGGCCCAATTCCCATAATGTTAGAATTGCCAAAAGATCATATGTGTCGTCGAGGGATCCGCCGGCGGCGGGAGCGCGTGCGAGCGGAGCCCTACCGCTAGCTCACCCGTCTGTTGGAGCGGTGAGGGCGCAAGCCCCGCCGGCCGCGGGAGCATGCGAGAGCGGGAGGCCCGCCGGCCACCGTCGGCGGCGGACGGCTCCGATCCTCCGGCGCGTGGCGCTGGATGGCTCGACCCTCCCCGAAATGGCGAGCGAGGCTGCCGGGGCACTCTATGCCACGCTCGAGGCTATCGTCGGGGATGCGATCGCGATCGAGCACTCCTCCACCACGGTCGAGCTCCTCCGCCGAGCGTCGAGGCTGTTGCGTGCACGGAGGGAAACGGCTTGGGTGAGGCTCGTGTCGTTGTGGAGGCCACGACGGAGATGTGAGGATGTGTGCTTACCTATTACGACGGAGATGTGAGGCTGCCGGGGCAAGCGGTGGCGAGTTTCGTCGGTGGCGAGCACGACTCTAGCTAGTGCCTGCGTGAACGAATTTGCTTTTACCTTTTAAAAATTAAAGGATAGGAGTATACAAAGATAGTACTACTAGTAGCATGTATGTTTGATGATGTTCCAAATTCAATATTGGGTCAACTTCTTATGGATCGAAGCGAAGGCCCGTTCAAAGTCGAAGGCGGAGCAACATCAATTAGTACCATATTGCTAGTTGATGTGGATGTAGGGAGTTTTACTCCCTATATATTTGTACCAATCCTCCAGGGAAACAACACAACACAATTACTCAGATCCATCTCTTATAAGCCGCCATACGACGTTATAACCCGACTCTTGATAATACGAGAAGTGTTTGCTAGCTAGCGCGAGAATTTTTTCCACATTAAATCTTGTGTCTCCATGTTTGTGATCTTATTTTTACTTCACCGTTTAATTGTCAACGATTAAACAAGTGGTATCGCCTCCCCGTTTTAGATCCGGGTTCCATGACGATGTCGATGAAGTATGATCTAACATTGCTGGCTACAAGACGAGGTTCTCGCTATGACAAGTCAAGATGAGGGTGATTCTGGTGCAAAATCATGACTATGATGAGGCGCCGGAAGGTTTCGGGAAGAAGTCGCTCATCGACCGGACTCCCCGAGGAGAAGCGAAAGGATCGTAAGGCTATGTCCCAAATTCAGCTTCATCTCCATAATGATATTTTGTAAGAGGTGCTGTAGGAAAAGAGTGTTGCAGAACTCTGGTTGAAACTAAAATTGATCTGTATGTCCAAGGATCTAACCAGTAAGATGCATATGAAGATGAAGTTGTTCACTCTTAAGATGAAGGAGGGGGATTCGGTGATGAGCCACTCATCTGTGTTCAAGGAGACCGTTGTCGACCGTGTCCATGGAGGTGCAGTCTGATGATGAGGACTTAGGTCTTTTACTGTTATGTTCACTACCAAATTCATATGCTAATTTTCATGACACCATACTCTTGAGCCGTGATAAACTAACCCTTATAGAAGTTTATGAGGCACTCCATTCTAGGGAGAAGATGAAAGGCATGGTGTCTAATGGGATGTCATCCTCCAAGGGTGATGCATTACATGTGAGGGGCAGACCTGAGCATAGATCCTCTAGTGATAACAACAATCATGACAGGAGTCGTTCAAAGTCCAAACCGCCTAAGAAGTTCTGTAAGTACTGCATGAAGAAAACTCATTTTATTGAGGATTGTAAGAAGTTGCAGGATAAGGAGAAGACAAAAAATAATTCTGATGGTAAGGTTTCTGTTGCTTTGGGTGCTGAAAACTCTAATTTAGGAGATTGTCTGGTCATTTTTGCTGGTTGTGTTTCCGGTCATGATCAATGGATACTTGATTTCGCATGTTCATTTCATATTTGCACTAACAGAAATTGGTTTAGTTCCTATATGCCTGTGCAGAAAGGAGATGTGGTGCGTATGAGAGATGATAACCCGTGTGACATTATGGGCATCGGCTCAGTTTGGATCAAGGCACATGATGGCATGACACGCGACGTTGAACAATGGTGAGGTACATACCGGGGATTTCGTAAATCTCATCTTGGTCGGACTCTTGATGTAGAAGGATATAGTTACTCCGGTTCGAGAAGGGGTTCTAAAGGTATCAAAAGGTTCTCTTGTTTGTTTGAAAGGTTATTTGAATTTTGCAAAGTTATATGTCGCAACGCCCCGGTCGATCAAATCCATGCGTCCGGTCACTAAAATTCAAGTGGCCGGCGTCGGTTTACATTATGCTTCCGGTTGGTAGCGCCCGGTCACTAACCGGACGCACCGGCCGCCGCTTTGGCCCAATCTAGACCTTACCGGAATCGACCGGACGATGCCTGAACGAAGCGTCCGGTTAAGGATCGAGCGCCCGGTCATGCGTCTAGTCGCCATGAAGCACTTCTTCACCTCCAACTTCTCGTCTTCGTGAATCGCTTCAACTTCAACTTGTCTCGCATGTTTTAAGCTACGTAGTGCTAGAAAAACTCAAGTGTGCACCACAACTCGTCTCTAGACTCACCTAGGTCAAGCTACCCATTCGCACCCCCTTAATAGTACGACCAAAATGAAAAACAAGTCCTAACAACTAATCCGATGTCACCCAACTTCGTCGATAATCGAACTAGCCGCCCTTAACCTTGTGTCCATCCTTGGAAAACCGAACGAATTCCATCGTCAGGGGACGTAACGAACTCATCGCCCGAGATCATCATTACCATGAGCTAACTCTAACCTGTTTTTGCAAAACACACGTTAGTCATGGTAATTTGTATTGTCATCAATCATCAAAACCCAACCTAGGGGCCTAGATGCTTTCGGGGCAAAGTGCTAATTCACCCCAAACCGACCATCCTCGGGCGTCTAGGTACACCGAACCGGGCCATCCACCACCGCCCGCCCTCGCTTCTGCATTGATGGAACCGCCACGCCAAACCTAGGCCTAAACCGTCTCAGGGATGGGTGCAGCCACCCTTTGGGTGCCCGCGCACCGCCGGGCCTTGGCAGTCCGTTATAGTTGGGCTTAAAAAGTTGTGTGGTGGCGTGTGCTCAGCCCAGTTGTGTCATTTTGGTCCGTTTCTCCCTTGGGCTTGTTTATCTTCAGGAATGCGCTTTCCAGGGAGGCGCTTTTTGGACATTTTCCACTTGCTTTTCATAGAAATTCTGCAAAACATTTATTTGTACAATACAAGTGGAATTATGTCAATGATAAATGTATATGTGTGTAGTAAGGTATAATTTCAACCCCTTATTGATAGAATGTTGACGTTAAAAATACGTCGTTCGTAACCGTCAACAACCATAATTTTCCTAATGGTAAGTGGGTGGCTGCGGCATGCGAGCTTTATTGGCCGATAGGTTAGGCACCTAGCTGATCCTTCATAATCAGTCGCGGGAAACTTTTTCTATCTTCTTGGTAGTCCATACCATATATGTATACCTCGGTCTTACTGAATTCTAGCAATACCGACACGGGACCGAGACATAACTCGGATGGTGCATGAGTTCCTAGACATACACGTGAAGCCACAATGGTACTGCGACGTGTGTGTGGTGTGTAGTGTGAGACTGCTCCGTTGGACTTCATCGGTCTCTAGAAGGGTGTGTGCGGTGTGTGGTGTTAGACTACAACGTGCCAATCGTCTGCGAAGCTCCATTAGACTTCGTCGGTCTCTAGAAAAACGTGTGTGGTGTTAGACTGCAACGTGCCAATCATCTGCAAAGCACCATGCAAAGCACCATTAGACTTCATTGGTCTCTGAAAAAACATGTGTGTTGTGTATAGGTGGCCTCGTTTAGATGGCAATTTTTAGACTCTCTCTCCATCACATCACATTAAATACATCAAAAGACATACGTTCAAAACAGTAAATATAGGTAAAAAAAATAACTAATTATCTATTGTACATCACGAGACAAATCTTTTGAGCCAAGTTAGTCCATAATTAGATAATATTACCACAAACAAACTAAACACGTCTTATAGTGTCTTCTACGAGAGTTGCAACAGTAATTTTGACAAGTTTTTTTCAACTAAACAAGGCCGCGCCGGTGTGAGACTGCGACGGTGCTACAGCTGTACTTAGAAGTCTAGGCTAAAAAAAAAAAAAAAAAAAACACCAACACCATTTGTTGTCACAAGAAAGAAACACCGACAACCATCGTCTTCTCTAGCCCTCTCAATCTACACAATCTACAGGCCGGTCACCAATTCCCCATCCATCCATCCCTCCTTCCCCGTCCGGTCGTCACCATTGTTCAGGGTACCCGTCCTGCCCTGAACCCCTGACACATAAACGCTGCCTTTCCTTCTTGTGGGGTGTTGGGTCGGTTGCAAGGGGAAGCAGCTGAGCAAGAAAGCAGCGGCATGGCCGGGTCAGATCTGCATATGGCGATGGGCATACTGAGCTCGGAGGCCTTGATGGAGCAAGCTTTCCTGCTTGAGGATGTCCGCATCGCCATCCGGAAGGTCATCGCTTTAGAAGAGAGCCCGGCTACCATGTTGAATCTCGCGGGCGATGCTCGCCTCGCACCTGTCAGCGCTCGCCTTCGCCGCATTCTTGAATCGTTTTTGGCCAGGCAACTAAGATCCAAGTCATGGTCTCGCACCCGTGAGCTGTCGGATTTGCTATCGCAGTTATCAGCTATCACCGAAAGAGTGACCTCTGGTGACACAGCTACCACGCAGAGCACTACAGTGGATAAGTTGGCAAAGCCCCCAGGGGACGAGGGTGCCGGCGAGGCTTCGACCCTGGAACCTGCAATTGCCTTCAAACAAGATCAGCCGGTCTCTACGGATCAGGGCCTTGCCTTCCACAAGTCACCGGTTAGTATTACTCAACAGAAACAGATGTCGGGAAATCCAACACATGTGGACAAGCGTTCGCTAGCTAAGCTGGAGGTGGTGAAAAAGATGGTCAGAATTTTGCTTGCTGACAGGATTGATGATGCTGGCCCGTTGTTTCTGCCACTCGCCGGGGGCCTGCTTCCGGGAAGTCTCTTCTGGCACATACCTTGTTTAACGATACTAGGGTCGTGGAGAAGTTTGGCCTTAGAGTTTGGGTGCATGTTTCTCAACGCTTTGATTCCTCAAGAATCTTGCAAGAGATTTTGAGTGAGGTTGAAAATCAAGCATTTCTGCATCAGAAGAACCACGTCCGGGAAGCTTTGAGCAACGGAAGATATTTGATAGTTTTTGATGACGCGTGGGAGTGAGGATGTGCAGGAATGGGATGCCCTGATGGAGCACCTGCCATCAAATGGTACAGTAATACTCACTAGTCGAATTCCTGCCGTTGTGTCCTGTTCTGCCAATGTTAAACCACATCTCAATGCAATAAATAAGAAGCTGCAGTTCAAATTCGTGCATCTGTGGGAGGTCATCAGAAGAGATATTCAAGCTGCGTTGACAAACAGACTAATGGAGGGACGAAGAGACCATGGTTTTGCGACACCAAAAACACAAAAAAAGAATTTGTTTTGCATAAAGCCCATGCCAGCTACTTTAATCTCCCAATCGGATTTGAGGAAATGCCTTTTATATTGCTCAGTATTCCCTCTGGGACACGAATTCCATCCTGAAGAATTAGCAGATATTTTCATTGCAGAAGGGGAATATTACCTGCAATGACTGAAGCCCAACCTATAGGATTTGTCCAAAAGCTATTTGATGAGTGCTTTTATCCGTGGAGGAACATGAAAGTACAACAGGTAAGCGCACATACTGGATGTATGCTGTAATGCATGAGTTTGCTAATATTGTTGAAGTACTACCGAATGAAATTGCTCAGTACATTCTTCAAGTGATGAGATATGAAAGTACAAGACTTGAGCATACATCCTGGATGCATGGTATAGTGCGTATGCTTGATAATATTGTTCAACGACGACGATCCATTACAAGTGAGATAAACATGGATGAAGATTTTTTCAATACAATTCTCAGGCACAGGAGAGTCCTGAACTGCTTGCAAGGTACTGATATCAGCAAAAGCCTCCATAGATTGGGTAACATGACCAACTTGAGATATCTTAATCTTTCAAGGACAGATATAGAAAGAATTCCTAGTTTTGTCATGAAATTACAGTTTCTGCAAGCTCTCATACTCTCACACTGTCAAAAGCTCCAAATACTGAATGATACTATAAGCATGCTTGTTCAGTTACAAAAGCTGGACCTTGAAGGCTGCTACTATCTTATGGAATTGCCACCAGGCATAGGTAAAATGAAGAGCCTTAGGTTTCTAAATGTTCATGGGTGCTCTTCAATAACTGGAATGCCTTATGGTATGGGACAACTGACAAATCTCGAGACAATGTTGGGGCATATTGTCTCAAAGAATGGAGGGGCAATTTCAGAGTTGCAACCATTGGTAAATCTCAAAATGTTAAGTCTAGAAGGCCTTGAAAATATTTCAGATGTTGCAGATGCAAGAGATGTGAAGCTAGATGAGAAAGGTTACCTTGAGTCATTGGCATTTCAATGGAATAATAGTGCTGATAGTAGTAAATCATCAAGTGTTTCTCAAATCCTTGAATATCTTAGACCAAACCAAAACTTGAAGGAACTAGAGATTATTGGATATGAAGGCATTGATCATCCATCTTGGATGGCAAGCACCAATCCATATCTCATTTCATTGGTTGTGATCAGGTTAGTTGGCCTCAAGAAATGTGAAACATTGCCACCACTTGGGTTATTACCACTCCTAAAGATTGTTGAGATAAGTAGAGCTGAAACTATCAGTTCTATCAATGATAGTTTCTATGGTAGTAGTGGTACATTCCCTTCCCTGGAGAAACTCACTCTCTCTTACATGTCTAATTTAGAGCTCTGGGAACAGCCACATGGGGGCTGTGTTTCCTTGTTTGGCAGAAGTGACGATCATCCAATGCCCAAAATTAGCATTGTGTGTGGAACTTCCATCAGTTACAAAACTGATATTGTGGATGAACAACAAGATGATTTATAGTTCAGAAGGAGCGCTTGGAACTGTGGCACAGAACCTGAAGCATATTTCAATTTCATTCAGTCAAGAACTCATATCATCTTCACTTTGTGAGGGTCTGCAAGGCCTCTGTAGGCTCAAGAGATTGGAACTTTGTGGTTGTGATGAGATGACCAGCTTGCCACTTGGTTTACAACATCTTTCTTCCCTCAGAAGTTTAACAATCATGCACTGCATCAAACTGGAGACATTACCAGATTGGTTGGGGAACCTATCTTCTCTAACTCTGCTGCGCTTGTATTCTTGTCCTATATTGTACTCGATTCCTGAAGTCCTCAGACTACGCCCTTTGTACTCATATAAGCATCAAAGATTGCCCAAAGTTGCCAGCACAACCATTAGGTACCTTCCTAAACAACAATATATTAGAGTGATTTTTTGGCATTGGTTTTAGTAATTTTGATTATTGCATAGGTTGTGGCATTGCTCCCCTATGTCATGATATGTCACATTTAAAGATAGAAGGTTTTATTTATTTTAGTGAACTGTATCAGACAAATTAGTCTAACTGCCTTTCAGCAAAAAAAAATTTCACTGGCTCAGCAATCTAGAAGCTCACTTCATGGAGACAAATTAATTGTTTTCTCAAATAGGCAATTCTTGGAAACCAATTTACAACTGTTAATTACTTTAGGTTCTTTAGAAGAGTATTTATCTTTTTTTTCCCCTTAACTCCACAATATAGGATGCTAAGCTACATGCCAAAATTTGATTGTTGCCATTTATTCGAATAAGCATTGAGCTTAAGGTAAAATTTGGGAAATGTTCTCTTTCTAGATAAGTAGAGGATGAATCAAATTAATTTTGGATTATGATAGTATATAGCATAAAAAGGGTTGCGCATTGTTTTACCACATCACAGACTGGTGTGGGAGAAAAGGGGTCATTTGCAATATTTTGGATTTTTTTGTTAGAATGGAACTTATGATTCAATTATTTGTAAAAAGGTTCATTAGTATTTTTTTATCTCGCTAAGAATGTGTGGGATTAAGTTGGCTTGCCAAATCTATCACAATCAGAACCTATGCATCGGTCCCGCTAAAAACATTTTTTTTTTGTTGGGACGAAAGGCAGCGTTAATATTTACGCTAATTTATTTTTTTGAAGTGTTTACGCTAATTTATTAGTTGTTACTTTTCCAGTTTCTTAGTGGTGTTTACACTTGCTGACTATCTGCCCTGTTACCTTAACCTTCAGTTGATGTCCTAAATTGTTTGATCTTCTTCTGTTTGTTCGACTTAATTTTACTTAGAAGTTGGTCAACCTACATTTGACCACCAAAGATACATATAGAAATATCGTGCAACTCTGCTTGATGTTTGCAGCAATGTAGAACTAACATGCATGATGTATAGAAAAAAATAAATTCTGTTCAGAATTTTGCATCTTTATCACATCCGCTCTGTGCATTTTTTTTTCTCAAACACACACTGCATTTTACAAGTATATATGTTGGAACTTTTCTGTGGAACAGAAACTTATTTTCATTTCATTCCCAATAATAATGCTGAAACTTTTCTGTGGAACAGAAACAGCTTCTGAAGGGTACGACAATGACATCGTTGGCGAAAATATTTGCAGATATCATTACTGTGGATGAGGCATTGTTTGGGAAGTTCGATAACATGAAATCAAAAGATGGGAAATCCGTGCCCTTCCAAGAATCTGAGGATTTTGGTGATAATGAACCTGCCACATGTGAAACAGCCACTGAAATTTGCAGTATCGTAATGAACACTCTAGGATTCACTGATGAGCAGCTCCAGTGCGCCTTGTCTCACCTTTTGGATAACGAGGCTATCAGGAAAACTTTTATGGGTCTGCCTGAATCAGAACGTGTGACCTGGATTATAGATTTTCTGAAGAAGCACTTTCGGCCTTAATTTTTTTGTACTGAATGTAACTTTGGCCCAAAGTAAACGTGTGGGAAATCGATTCTAAGCACCTGGTTGCGTTGGTTGAACAAGATCAAGATGAAGCAGAATGTAACAAATCTCTGAACATGTCTCTAATTTTATTCTTCTGTGATTTTAAGGTTGCACTTTCTATATGACTGTAACAAGTCTGTAATTTTTCTTCTTCTGTGATTTTAAGGTTGCACTTTCTATAATATGACTGTAATATGCCAATGTCCTTGGAGGTGTGCAATGACAATTCCATATCTGTATATCGAGAATTGTGTCTGCAGATTTATGTTCACCACTTTGCCATCTGCATATATTCTCTTGTGCCTTGATTTCTCTTTTTATTTCAATTGGATCGCTACGTTTTGCACGAAGCATCATCTTGTTTGCTCAGTTGTCAGTGTAGAAATCTAACTGGACGTCTCGTGCATCTTGGTTTGAACGGAGACTGAGGAGAGGAATTATTAGCTCCTCATCTTCCCTCTCGTAGATCTCTCATCTCTTTACAATAGCCATGTTCTAATAAAGGGAAGGATTCCTAATAGTCTGAGTTGGAATCTGCGTCGGTTATATATATTTATCTTCCTGCACAGCACAGCACCAACACATTTCTGTAAAATCAACATCTGTAATAAACGGGGTTGTTTTGGGGCACTGAGGCCGATTGCCGAGCAGGTGCTGCTGCCGCGACGGACAAGAGCACATTAGCGGAGCGTCAGCTGCATTTTTTTTTGGGAGCAAAAGCGTCAGCTGCAGGTGAACAACGATGATGGATGCCTGGCTGGATCGGCCACTCGGCCCACTGCCGAACCGCTTGGGCTGAAAGCGTTAAACTTTGGGCCTAACATAACTGATGACCACCAAAGCATGCGGTCCAGGCCCAAGAAGGAGCCCCACATGGCCCACATCGATTGATGATCGTGCTGTGATTTGTTCCAAGTTTTTTTTCAAACAAAACAAAGGTCTGTCTTTTCAGGAGGTACTGGTAGCGACAAAAAAAAAAAAATCACTTGCACGCTCTCCATCTCAAATAAAGAAATGTATTTATTTCTAAATATGCACCTAGAAAAGTGTAACCAGCTATACATTGTAGGTTTTTTTCGGTATATATCTGTATTCACAATTTCACAGCAGCAGCTGAAGGGGGAGGTGGAGCTGCTGTGCTGCATCCTGGCCATGAGCCCTGCGCTCGAGCATGTGATTGTCATTGTGCGGCATCCTGTGCTTCATCATCATCATCGAACTCACGAGGCAATGGGG
This sequence comes from Hyparrhenia diplandra, assembly GCA_015847255.1. Taxonomy (NCBI): domain Eukaryota; kingdom Viridiplantae; phylum Streptophyta; class Magnoliopsida; order Poales; family Poaceae; genus Hyparrhenia; species Hyparrhenia diplandra. Next base: position 216,966 of record JADLZK010005648.1, on the reverse strand, counting down.
GTGCAAGTGGAACCAAACAGATAGATTAAAGCAAAGCAATGCGGGTGCTGATCGAAACTTGGCTTGGGCTTCTTTCACCTGCTGATGACTAGCTTTTTACACAACCTGATTGTGATTGTGATTGGCCCCGGCTATTTACGGCCGGCGAATCCAGACACACAGAGAGAGACAGTTTGAGGTCAGCTAGGCGTACGCGGCTGACTGATCTCATCAGCATCAGCATCACCAACCCAATAAACGCCATTGGGAGACCGTAACTACACAGACTAAGACTAGCTAGCGGGCCAGGCGTGGTGCCGTGGAAGAACCGCTGCGCGCGCATCTCCTTGCCGTTGCCATAGTATTGGTAGAAAACTGCAAGAGTCTCACTGAAGGCAGCAACCAGCAACATTGTCAAGGATAGATTCTCATTGGACTGAGACAGCAAAACTGCATGCATAGAACAGAGCCTTCTGTCAGATTGTTATAGCTAGTTAAACTCCAGGATAGATAGTGCAGAAATCAGCTACTTGCTAAATATCAGTTCAGATATCAGGAGCAGTCAGATAAGGTTCAGAACTAACCTTAGTGATCAGCAGACAACTTTTCCTCAATCTTGTGTATTGCTTTCTCTCTGACATTTGACTTGTGTCTTGATTAAGCAGGGAATTATAAACCTCAAACATCTTTGCTTCCTTTTGCTCTGTGGCTGCCCTCAAATTTGTATAAGATATCTTAATATGTGCTTCCGTCGCCTTTTCGCGTTCCACATTACGATCTTGCTGCACCTTGACAATTTTCTTAATGTTGTCCCAAGGATGACAATCCCTTCCATAATATTTTCTTTCTTACCCTTTCGATTGCGCTCGGCCTTTGCTGCTTCCCTACCAATGGGACATGATTTTTCATCTGGAACATCAAAAACCTCACTGTTGTTTCATTTGTCTCGAACTGTGCACACCATTTGGGCTCATCTTTAAGTATCTTCCACCAATGCACCAACGAAAAAACGCTTTCCAAACCTGCTTGCATACATCTTTTGTGCCTCTTCCTCCAGCATGTCAGCGGGCAGGGCTAGGGAAGAAGTCCGATGGAGGCGGGAAGAATCGCGGGAGGAGCGCGCGACGCAGTCCCGCCCACACGGGATCGACGGGGTGGTGAAACCTCCTAACCTCAACGCGATTTTCACGTTGTTACCGATGACTTGGTTGCGGTGCCCAAATGTTTCGTGGGGATGAAACGTTCTCATTCTCTCGCCTCTCCGTTTAATGCAAAAAAAAAATGTGCCACCCTATTTACGGTGTGTATGATACCTCTCATTAAACCCCATTGAGTCTGGCCTAAGAAAACCGTCTAGATGTAAAATAAATTTGCATGGGCAAGTCATGTCCTAGAAATCAAATGCCAGTTAGCTATCTAGTGGTTTTGATAAAAAAAAATAATAAAAAATCTTACCATTCTTATCGTCCTTGTAGCAGGAAATGCATCCCCTTTTATTGTCTCTGGATTCGTTGAAAGAGGCTGCAAGGACAAGCATTGTGTTCGGAAGCTGGACCAAAGCTCTGGGGAAACTACCCTTGTCTCTGCTTTGATATGGCACCGAAGACCTGTCGGCTGGCGAGGATAGTGTGAAGATACAAAAGAAAAAAAAAGTTTATTTGGCACGGTCAACTAATCTAGTATTGGACAACAGTGCAGTAGGATAGAGCTCAACAAGTTCAGCATATCAGTCGATGTTTATAAAACGCACGTGTTTATAATCGCACTCGGATTTGTATATATGTATAATTAAACGCACGTGTTTGCCAGGCTACGGCGCCTCCACACGTACAGTATGCACAAGTGCCTGCCTTTCGTCCCTGTAGGTAGGAATATGAAAAAGCCTGAGCCAAAGGTGATGCAGGTGGAACACAAGAGGTGCTGATGCTGAAACTATGCTGAAACGTGGCTTCTTCCACCTGCTGACGAGTAACTATTTACAGCCTGATTGTGATTGGCTGACGGCCGGCCAACACAAAGAGAGCTGCTCTAGCAGCGTAGGCACAACGGCGTCGCGAGCGCGTGCGTCTTTTGCATTACCAACCCAAACAGCAGTGGATCTGATTTGGGGGGTGCCGTGGAAGAACCGGAGGTAGAAACTAGAAACCAACACTGCAGAAAGGCAGCTGCCAGGAAATGTCAAAGTGCAGGGCTGTAGGACTAGGAAGCCGGACGACGACGGCGGACACTAGTAGCGCACCAATTAAGTGGATGGAGCACCTCTCAAGCGTCGACAATGTCGTTGTGTTGACTTGATCTGTAGACAATGACGCCAAGCCTTTTCTGAAATTAATCTCACGTGCCTGCTTAATTGTTGCCTTGATTTTCTGAAATTAAGTTAAGGGGAAGTGTAAGTTAAGTGTCCGTTTGGATTTTCAGGGCATTTGAGATTTATTTTGAGAGACACCGTTGGATTTTGTACACTAATAAGTAACAAAACTCCTCTAACATGACAGTGGTATATAAAAAAAAAAAGAACATACAAAAAAAGAAAAAGAGAGAGAAATATAAAAAAACGGGAGAAATTGAGCCATGAGAGAGAGAAAACTGAAAAGGACCCGTGGTCATCTTCACCCCGAGGATCCATCCCAAACGCATGGACAACGGACGACCACCGCCGGCCGGCGTCGACCTCACCGTCCCGTCCCGTCCCGATCGCATGGAGAACGGAGGACCCATGAGACGGACGACCGACCACCACCGGCGTCGAGCTCACCGTCCGCCGACGCGCGGGCGGCGCACGGCGTTCCACGTCGGACGGTCGACGTGTCCGGCGCGCACGAACGCTCCGGATAAAATAAAAACTCCGTTCCCAAATGCCCCCGGAACGCTGGACCCGGCGCAAACCCGAGCGCCTGGCCTCTCACGCTGTCCCCACACTTCCTCCTCCTTCTCGATCCGGTGGGCCCGGCTTGATCCATCGACCCCACCTTCCCCTCCCATCCCTACACCCAGTCCACTACCACCACCTCCCACAACCCAACCCAGGAACATCCCCCAGCCCAATGCACCGGGTCCACACCCATCCGCTACACCCACCAACACCCCCCTCCTTCGTCAAATCCTAGATCCACCAGTTTATATACCCGCACCCACGCACCCCACACCACCACGCACCACCACCCCCTATCTATCCCCACCACCACCTCCCCTCGATTCGTTCCAATGGCCTCCACCGCCGCCGCCGCCACTTGCAGCCCTACCCGCGCCAACTCCACCACCGCGAGACCCACCGCTTCGACCCGTCCTCGCGCGGTGCTGCGTGTGGTAGCGTCGGCGTCCGCCAGGCCGCGAAGGGCCGTGATGGCCGCGGCTGCAATGCAGCCGGCGAAGGCGGTGGCAGCGGAGGCCCCCGGCCGCGGTGGTGGGGGGTGGAGGTGGGAACGGCGCCGCGGTGGCGGGGATGCAGAGGCCTGATTCTATGGGGAGGTTTGGCAAGTTTGGAGGGAAGTATGTGCCCGAGACGCTCATGCACGCGCTTACTGAGCTTGAGAACGCCTTCCATGCGCTCGCCACTGATGAGGAGTTCCAGGTAAAGACGCTGCTGCCGAAGCCCTCTCCTCTGTCTCGAGTCCGCCGGAATCGTAGTTTATTTACTCGTGGTAGTGGGGGGATTGGGATTGGATGGCTAATTTTGGTTGTTATTAGGAGGAGATGTTACGCCTTGTGGGATGGATGGAAAGATTTTCTTGTGGATGGGGTTGTTTGATTTCTCGATTGATTCCGTTCTTGTGTTCCCTTTCCACGGTGCGAGCCCGTGTAGGTAGAAAAAGTACTCTGCTTCACTGTTTTTGGTCCGGGATAGGGAGAGCTATCTGGAGAGGATTTGGCAAGAAAAGTGCACCTTTTCATCTGATGTTTCCAATAAAAAAAAACATAGGATTTATCACTCTTAATACTAAATTATGATCAAAATGCTGTCATCTTTGGATCACGTGGAATTATGATTGATCAAAATGCTTTGATATGAATTATGATCAACAATTCAACATGCTTCGATCCTTGAATCACCAGGAATTACTGTCATTTTTACACATTTATCACACTTGTGATTGGTATTTAAGACTTACAACTGACCCTCCCCTCATGCTTTCCGCAGAAAGAACTTGACGGTATTCTCAAGGACTATGTTGGACGTGAGAGCCCCCTCTACTTTGCGGAGCGCCTGACGGAGCACTACAAGCGTGCCGATGGCACAGGCCCGCTCATCTACCTCAAGAGGGAGGACCTTAACCACACCGGTGCCCACAAGATCAACAATGCCGTGGCTCAGGCCTTGCTTGCCAAGCGACTTGGGAAGCAGCGCATCATTGCTGAGACGGGGGCTGGTCAGCACGGTGTCGCCACCGCCACCGTGTGTGCCCGATTTGGGCTGCAGTGCATCATATACATGGGTGCGCAGGATATGGAGAGGCAGGCGCTTAATGTTTTCCGGATGAGGCTTCTTGGTGCTGAGGTATGGTGGAGACCTCAATCTTTCGTCAGATTAAGTTTGTACCTTCAATTATTTTTTTGCGCTAGTACTTATTCAGGAAAAGCATTCAGTATGAGCACTTGAGCAGCATGGAATTTGTTAGTATTTGACTATTTTTCTTATCATACCTTGCTTTCTTTTTTTTTCTGAAACAGGTCAGGGCAGTACATTCTGGGACAGCAACCCTGAAGGATGCAACTTCAGAGGCTATCCGCGACTGGGTCACTAATGTGGAGACCACACACTACATCTTGGGTTCCGTCGCTGGTCCGCACCCGTACCCAATGATGGTGAGGGAGTTCCATAAGGTTATTGGCAAGGAGACCCGGAGGCAAGCCATGGACAAGTGGGGTGGCAAGCCGGATGTGTTGGTTGCTTGCGTCGGTGGTGGATCAAACGCTATGGGCTTATTCCATGAGTTTGTTGAGGATCAAGATGTGAGGCTGATTGGAGTGGAGGCAGCTGGTCATGGTGTAGACACTGACAAGCATGCAGCAACTTTGACAAAGGGTGAAGTTGGAGTTCTCCATGGATCTATGAGCTATTTGCTGCAGGATGATGATGGTCAAGTTATTGAACCCCACTCCATCAGTGCTGGGTAAGTTTTCTTTGTGTTCATATTCGCAAGACTATATGTTGTCCGCCATTTTGGCTAATTGTCCATGTTTTGAATCATAGGCTGGACTACCCTGGCGTTGGACCTGAGCACAGTTTCTTGAAGGACATTGGACGTGCTGAATATGACAGTGTGACTGATCAGGAGGCACTAGATGGTATGTGTCTTGCTCTCTCTCCATCTTCTGTATTGGTTGAACTAATTTCTAAAAAGCTGATTTCCGATGCATCTACAAAATGCTGTTAGCATTGATACCAGTTTGACATCAGTATCAGTTAGTAACTTTTCTAAATAACACATTGACATTCTGATTTTTCTTGATGTGAAAGGTTCAGTAATGTGTGTCCAAATCCCAACTGTGTATATCAGAAGCAACTGCACTGTTTGGTCATTTGTGCCTGAAATTGTTTTAAACATGTGAAAAATATGTCAAACATGCTGAATCAGCAGGATGTTATCTTTAAATGACTAAATGTTATATATTCAGTTGATGTTGCTGCTCAGGATATTGCAACGACAATAATATGCTCCTAGCCTTCCAAATGTTTAAGATACGCCTTATTCTTGAGCTGATGCTGACATGTGATTTTTTAATAACCAAATGCAATGTTGAAGTCTTCCAACACTCTTATGCTCAGATGTGACACTAGATACATTGTTAGCTGCTCAGCATCTGTAAGGCCCATAGGATTCTTTTTCTTGAACACTTGAGAAACTGTCTCAACAGCTGATTCCGTAGTGTATTCACTCTGTTTATGCCCCAAATGCTATGTTGAACATCTAATCACATGGCTACTCACATGCAGCTTTCAAGCGTGTCTCTCGTCTGGAGGGCATCATCCCTGCCCTGGAGACCTCCCATGCGCTTCGCCTACCTCGAGAAGCTCTGCCCGACCCTGCCAGACGGCGTGAGGGTGGTGGTGAACTGCAGTGGACGAGGAGACAAGGACGTGCACACCGCCAGCAAGTACCTGGACGTCTAAAACACAACAGAGGAGGCTGAATGAGAGGTTTTCCATTTGAAGTTTTGAAGGGTTCAGCTGTAATTTAGCGCTGTTCTTTTGGATAAAAGTACAAATAACCTGGAAGCTTGTATTGTTGTAGCAGCCGGTAGGGCCCTTTTTTTTTTTTTTTTTTGTTGTTGTTGTCCTGTATCTGAATGGTTTCCGAGTGCATAATGATCAATAATAAACAAATAAAAACCAAGCTTTCTCCCTTAGTTCATTTCTTGCTCCTGTCCTGCATGATACTGGAAAAATTCATGCGTCCCAATTGTTCCATAGGCAAGGGGCCTCTCTCTTTAACGATTGGATTGTGTGTTTGCGATTATTAACTTGTGATGGTTTAGAAGATGTCTTTGTGATGCTGTCTCTGGTCGACCTGTTGCTGGGCATCTACAGCCCAAACAAGAATATTAATTTTTTTACTGGCTTGACTTAGAACCCTCCAAGATATATATACAGCTGAATGCTTTGGGTTAAAGGATAAAAAAATTTTAGTGCCTCCTTAGTCCATGGATTGCACATGCCATAAGATAATATGACTAATTGGACTTTGTTTACCGACCAGTTGACGCACGACCTGACAATTTGATCTCGGCATCTTTCAGTGCCTGATCCCTCAAGCTGTCTGAAACCATTTCACCATCCTGGTACGAAAACGTGATATGGAGTAGTCAAAAGTCATGCTGCCCTGCAATTGTTTAGCTGGCTGTCAATGTCCAACCTCACAGATGATGGATGCTCTCATCGGGCTTGTTTATGGAACCGGTCTAAAAACTTGTCTAGGCCAAAAGAAAAGAAACGGAGTAAATCTCTTCCTAGTTGCTCGGATCGAACGAAAGCAACGTCGAGACGACGGAAATGGAACAAGTCGAGTTTTGCTGCTTCGGCGCCGTGTGCTTCGTGTGCTCATTTTCTATTGTGTGTATTTTTTATAAGCCAGAAACTGGGACTCCTATCATTCTCGTCATATGGCTTTACAAACCTACCACCTCTAAAAGCGTTGAAAACAAAAAATTTCACAGCAGTTATACAAAAAAAAAAAAAAGGTAGAAAAAGTTCATTTCCACATAAAAAACACAGGAAACAAGAAAATTGTTAGCTCCTAAGAGGGCCTATCATTGATTTCACAAAATTATTATCTTTTGTCATGGAGGAAATGTGTCTAGCTCAACAGAATGGGTAAGAGGTGTGGTTATGCACCCAACTGCCCAGGTCCAAGTTTGTGAATTAGGGTACCTATTTCTCTTAGACTGAATTTAGATGCATGGAGTATTTCTCTTCTTAACGATTAGCGAAAAACACCGATTTCTCTTCTTAACGAAAAATCACCTAGTTTCCTAGGTTGGATTTTTTTTGTCATTGACTTGCTGCCATTTCATCAGTTTTCTTGTTTTTTTTACGCATTACGCAGTACAAAAGCACAGAGCTACATATGCATATTATGATGTGGATAAAAAAAGTAGGAGAGAGTAGTTACTAGCGACGAACAAATAGTATATCCGTTTCAGGTATTCCAAAAATCTGAGAAAGGAGCATGTTGGCCATTAGAACTAGAAGGTACTCCATATAAAATAGTCGTTTATTTTATCTCTCACCTGCACATGCTCCTTTCTCAAATTAACCATACGTAGCTATCACCGTTGTGGGCGCCTATATTCACCTACACATGCAAACTTAACCCTTTGAGCACATTTGAAAGGTTGAGCTCATAAATCTTGGGATTAGCGCACCATCAAACTCTAGAATAAATTTAGAGAAACGTAAACATCTATGTGAAGTCAAGAACTTGAAAATCTGAGCGAACATGTTCCACCAAACAAGAACCTTACCAACATAGGTAAGTCGAATTTACCGGATTTTCTCGCCACTTGTGTGATGACTAAACTATACTCATGTTCCTGCTTCCTATTTAAGATGGGAGTAGGGAAGCAATGTGTTTCTATGGAGGTAGGGGCATTTTGGTCATTTTTATGTTCGAGAAGAAACCAAAAACGAAGATACAGAAAAGGTGGAATGGCAACAAATCGAGGTGTCCATGACCAATTTGGCAAATTTTAGAAAACCTATCTTATGCGGCAAGTTTGTGAAGCCACACGATTATGAGTGGGAAATATCCAAATTTCTACCGGGTACCATGCAGCAACCAACAAATAGAGAAGCATACCAAGCAAAGATGATCAAACATGGTACACGTATCCACAAAGGGTTGAAAACATATGTTAAGTATGTCAACCTTAATATGTTCCAATCCAATATCCATTGCAGTCAACTGTAGGGTCCAGGGGTTCTGTGAGCCTGAGAGATTGATGGCTTCACAGGAGAATTTTTTGATGGCAGACCTGTCGGCCTGGTGGCCATGGCATGAGGTCACGAGGATGCGGTTGGCTATGGGTTGGGTGTCTGATGTTCTGATGTGGAACATCAGGTAGAAGCCCATGGATTGATTTGAAAAAAAAAAAGGTTGAGTTATTTGGAGCCATTTTGAGCAACAGCCCACAAAATCTTGGGCCTCCAGAACATTTGAGTGGGTTGAACATATAGAAGAACAAATTACTTCAAAAGTAATCATGTTCAAAAAGAATGTAATTCTAGATTGGGAGCAAGTTAAAACTTTTTGAATTCGACCACTTCTATAGAAAATAACACCAACATTTATATTGCCACAGTTACTATAAAAATATATCCTATGATGTATCTAATGATATTCGTTCAACCACAAGGTGGTTAGAATTTTGCAGAAAAGATTATCAGAAGTAGGACTCCATCATTTTCTTGAGGGAGCGTATCAGTTCGAATTGGAGGGGAAAACAAAACCATACCGCTCGAGGTATTTGACAGTGGAAGAACAGGTGAGCATCATCTTTAACTGCTCCGCAGGTGGCACAATGATCATCAATATGATTGGAGAACGCTGCTCGATCTAGCGACAGTGGACAGAGCACGTCGGATGAGCCTCTATGTAAGTGTGTTGAGGTGGGAGCTGTTTGATTTTCCATGCTCGGTTGAGGATTTGATTGGCTTGGGGAGAACGTTGACTCATTAAGGAGTGAGAATTATATATTTTAAAACGGAGGGAGTAATTGAAGTTTGGCCCTTCATTCCTACTTATAAGTCGTTTTGACTTTTTAGTACATCAATTTTGCTATGTATTTAGATATAACCTATGTCTAAAATGTATAGCAAAAATCTATGAAAAAAAGTCAAAGTGAGTTATAATTTGGAATGGAGGGAGTAGCATCTTATTTATTTATTTAATTATTTATGATTTATGCACTTGAATTACATTTAAGATTCCTGTTATAGCTTTGCTATGCAGGTAGTTCGATGTGCGGGCGGTGCGTATGAATCCCAAGTTTGAACCAGGTTCAGATCCTAGAAAAAAAAATTCAGCTAGTTTTTCCTATGGTTGAACGAATCAATTCACCAGAACAAGCACTTTGGGACTGTGTCCAGACAACACTGACCAGCGACATGAGGCCAAAGAGCAACGATTTCACATAAAATCTCTGTATTAAGTATTTGTTTGGACGTACGAGGTCATCCGCGTCTTGTTCCTAAGGCAGTCCTCTTATAGCACAACAATTTACAAAAAAAAATGTTGAACGGCATAAAACAGAAGGAATGAATATTTGATGGGGGAAAAATATCAATTAACCGGTTTAAACTTTTCCAATCTCCATAGACAACCTCACGCTCGCTCCATGGACGGAGAGAAGAAAACACACCAGGTACAGACACATTACAATGGAGGAAAATCCAATGACACGCTATATATGCATATGCATGATCTAGCTTCTAGCTGATGGATGAGCTAGCTTCTACTACAACCCGGCCCTGGACTGAAGAGAGAGTGGCAAGTCAACGGGAGGACAGAGGAAGAGAGTCAATGCCCGAACCAACCCCCTTGCAAGGTGTTGCTCCCCTAGCTACTAGTTGTGAATCAGAGGGCAACACTTTGCAAGGAGAGTACGCGGTGCGTTCTTGACTCCCCGCATTGCCAGATCCTCCCAAATTTCGATTTGATTTGATGCTACCTGCTCTTCATCCCTCCACAGTTTCAGTCTCCTGCATGCATGCACAGGGAGAAAAATAGATAAAATGTTTTGAATTGATGTATGTTCAATCATTCATGCGAGCAACAAGAATCATATCTGTGCTAACCAATGGGGATGGTCACTGGGGGACTGCGCCCCCGCCGGCGGCTTTGTCGGCTGCGACTGCAGCCTTGATGCGCTCAACGGTGCAGGCGATGAGGCTGTTGACAGTGGCGACGGAGCCCAAGGACAGCTTGGCGGTGGGCACTGAGTCCACCAGGATCTGGAACGCCACTGTGAGAAGCGAACCACCATCGCCACCACCACCGCTTGCACCAGGCTCGTCGGGGAGGACGGCAAACCCTGGCGGCGCACCACCACCTGCACCAGAACCGTCAGGGAGGATGGCGAAACCTGATGGTAGAAGCGCCACATAGTCTGGGTCCCCGCCATTGAGCACCACGTTCATGGCCACCACGTCCACCGGCGCGTAGATCACGTAGGAACCCGTCGCATCCGTGCAGCACTCCTGCAGGATCAGCATGTTGCTCTGGTTCGAGTTGGCATTCTGCAGATTGACATGGTCATGGCATCAGTGCATCATCTATCAGTTCAAATGATGAGGCAAAAGAATAAATACTAGCTGCTGCAGCCTGCAGGTGATAGAGTCAGAGAGATCGACATACGTTGACGCGGAGGAGTGAGACCGCGTTGCCGTGGTCACGGCCATTGGCAATGTGAGCCATCTCCTGCACATCACCACCGTTGGATAGAATGTCCCACTCGCTGCGAGTGGCGTCGTCCCGGAGGAAGCTGAAGACACGCGCCGGGGGCACAGGAAGCCAGAAGGACGTGGCAGCATTCAGGATGATGCCGGGCGGGCGGCCAGGGTCATCCACGCTCTTGCGCGTCATCACACGCACATCCTCAGCGCCGCTGCCTGACAGAGTAGTCCACTGGTGCGTCGTCGATGCAGTCACGCCACCGCAGAAGCTTGCGACCATGCGCTCTGCCAGCCGGAGCATGCTCCGGCGTCCCTCCGCTGATGTCACCACACCTACAGCATCTCCACCATCTGCAGGCCCTGCCGGGACACCACTTGCCATGGCACTGGCAAGGCGCTCACATTGCCGCTCTAGCGCCGCTGCCCACCGCCGTGCGCCGAACGCCAGCCCAGAGCATACCAGCGGACGGTACAGGTCGTGCACCATCATGTCGTCCGCCTCCACGTGCTCCACCCATGTCACCCTGGAGTAGCCGTTTGGCATCTCCTGGATCAGACAGCCTGAGGGGCGGCGGCGACCACGCACGCCGGCCTGTCCGCTGGCACGCAGGCCCTCAACGGACACGTCCACCACCGCCCAGCTGCCGTCTGTGTGCTGCTTGCAGTAGCGCAAGAACTGGCTCTCCCGTGTCGGCACCAGCGGCGATGGCATCTGGAACTCCGCCGTCATCTGTACCAACAAATTAGTAACAACAAATTTGTATTTGACCAAATCAAGATGAAACGAACTTCAAGATCAGACCAGCTGCAGCGCGCCATTGTAGTTGCCGGCAACGCCCGTGGAGAGCACCTCGAGGGTTCCAGCCCGTGACACAATGCTTGAGAACAGCGTCGACCACTGGTTCTGCACCAAGATGGAAATAAATGGGTCATACATAGGTGCATGGGTATATGTCTCAGATAATGTAAAGTGAAGTATCAGAGAGTGTTGATTAACAAATATAATAGTTACTGAATTAGTTGGTTACCACGTCCATGAGCATCTCGATGAGGTTGACGTGGTTCATGATAACCACGACAGTCTCCCGCGATGCTTCTGATCGAAGCCCCGGCAACTTGGGACCAACACCCCTGGGGAACCCGCGGGCATACTCTTCCTCATTGAGAGTTTCAGTGGTAGCACCATCTATGACATGGCCAGGGATCCAGAGCGGCTCACCGAGCTGGGCCATCCGCACCAGCTCCTCCATTGCAGCCACGGCGAGCTCGACCACCAACCCCTTGTCAAACCCAGCAGCGGTGCCATGATGGTGAAGGCCACCAAACATGTCTGTTCCACCAGGCAGGAGGTGGTGGGAAGAAAGTGGTGGCGGCGGTTGGTACGGCACCATTGAGGCTGAGGAGATATTGGCAAGCAGGCTACCTGCAGGCTTGCCAACGTACTTGGCAGCGATGGTGGAGATGCGGTCGACTTCCTCCAGGAGGCGAGCGTTCTCAACGCGAAGGTGGTGCTCATCGAAGGACATCTCGCCAATGACAGCTGTGGCTGGGCCACCGCAGTTTGGGCACGAGGCATTGGCGAGTGCGTCTTTGTATCGAGCGTTCTCAGCACGCAGCTTCTCGTTCTCTGCGCGCAACTGCATGTTCTCATGCCGCTCCTGCTGCGTCTGCAACCATCCATGATATTCCATTAGCACACAGCAACACAGCACACCGCGGATGCAAGCAGGTGATGATACTTGGTGATGATGTCAGTATTACCTTCATCTGGGTACGCTTGTTCTGGAACCAGAATTTCACCTGGAGAGGCTCCAGTCCCAGCTCCTGGCTCAACTCTTTTCTCTGCTTGTCATCAGGGTGTGGGAACTCCTTGAAGAACCTGCATATCATCCATTCATTTGCCACAGTCATGTCTATACCGAAGAGAAAACCACACCAATCACTAGATAATGGATTGGACTTACGCTTCGAGCTCCTGGATCTGGTGCTGGGTGTGGCGGTGGTAGCGCTTCTTGCGGGCTGGCTGCAGGCTGAGATCCTCCTGCAGCTCCTCACCACCGGAGCCTGACCCGGCACCTCCCTCCATGTTGTCGCTGCCAGACTTGCTCTCCATCAGCAGCTCGTCGTTGCGTGGGCCGCGTGCCTCGCCCTCGCTTGTGGCTGCCTGCAGTGGGTGCTGCTGCTGCTGCTGCTGCATCGTCATAGCAAGCTGATGGTGTCCATCCATCATGTTCTGCATGACAGATAGCAATATGTCAGTTGTTGATCTCAAGCATATATGATTGATTGAGATAACAGAGAGAATAGGAAAAATGAAGAATGGACATTTCTGTGCTTGGTCCTTTCCACTGATTCTACATCGACTATCTTTTTCGACTGTGATTTACAGCACAAATTAAAACTCATGGAACTTATATATAGTTCTGATCAGGCAAAGTAAGCAAAGCAACAAGTACTGCAGTACATTTGCAACATTAAGGACTCTTGTACTGTTACCTTAGGTAGAAATAAAAACTGAGTGCATTTACGTACTTGTTGGTGTAAATTAAACCAACCATGTGTGAAAGGTCGTCTAAGATTTTAAGACGACAGCATCTGTACTGACTTGTAAGACTGTAGGACGTTTGGGTACAACTTGGGGAGCAATAAATTCAAGCAAGTACCGATTAAGTTGGCGAAAAGGATTGGGGAGCTTAAACCAAATCAGGAGAAGAACACAACACACTTGCTTGCTGGAGAAATAAAGGATACATACATGACGGGGCTTCTTGAAAACTCTACATATATACACAGCTTTTCTAGTTCAGTGCAGCAGCAGATAATATATGCAGCAGAAAGTGCTTCTTCATGGCTTCATTCATCACACCAACCATACTATTTCTCAACTCACAGTCTCAGGTGCTGAGTGATGATTAGTAGTGATGAGAGCATGCAATGCAGCAGGTTTTAATCCTGAAGATACGATCGAGTCTCCTTTTGGCATTTATTTATCTCCTACTTAAATGCCTTCTTTTCCGGAAATAAATTGATGGTGATTTCGTCGATCATATCGTGTAATGGGAATTTATTTCCTTTGAAGGATGACAAGATATAGTATACTATGACGACTACCACCACTACTACACCATTTACAACTCATCAAATGTAGTCGTACTATCTAGCAGATGAAGAGATGAAATGGTAGGTTTATGAGATTTGTTACATTGAAAAGCACACAGATTATATTCAAGGAAATGGAAGGAAAACCCAGCCACGATTCATTAACAATACACAGACAACGAATTAAGCATGGAAAAAAATGTCCTGGAGAAATCAAGCAGATAAGAACACATACAGGCAGCTAGCGAATAATCATTACTGAATGATCTGTTCGTATATACACGGCGCCGAATTGAAGATGAAGTACAGTACAGACAAGCAAGAGGTGCAGAGAGAGAGAAGTACCTGGCCGAAAGAGGCGGCGTAGCTGGTGAGGCCGCCGATCATGGCCGCCGCCGTCGGCATGTTCCGGCCGGGGATCATCAGGCCCCCAGGCATAGCTGGGGGATGGAGGAGCTAATCTCCTCTCCCGGCCTGGCCTTACACAAAACCCTAGAGCCTCACCATGCACGCTCCTTCCTCCCCGAGCATAGATCTACGCCTCTGCAAAAGCAAACCATCAGCAATCGGCCGGCCGGCCGGCCAGGAGCTCCCTCCGATCCGATCTTCGTATACACGCGCGAGTGGGAGGATAAAACAGCTCTGTGGGGAGTCCAGTCGTCTCCAGTGATCATGAGACGATCGAGGTCGACGTCGGAAGAGCTGTAGCTTGTAGCTGGCGTGTAGATGTGGAGGAGGAGAAGGGAGATGGAAAGGGACGGCGGCGGCGGCGATGGAGACGGTGGATTGGAGGAGTGGGGAGGGAAGGGGAAGGGTGGAGGGTGCGCGTATTGAATGCCGGAGTTATTGTGGGAGAGTAGCGAGAGGGTGCAATGGCATTCAATGTCGTCGCCGTGGAGTTATTGCATGACACACAGCACACAGAGCGGCACAGCCCACACACTCTCTCTCTCTCATCTCACAGCAGCTTGAGAGAGAAAATCTGTACATGGAGAGAGAGAGAGAGCCGGAGAGAGAGAGAGGAGTGGTGTGGATGGGTACACCGTACACGTATAAGGTACGTACGTGAGTGGTATACGAATAGTGAGCAACCATACCAAACCATGCATACATGCATTTGTATGTATCTCATGTCATGTTATAGTCACACAGTACAATTAATGTTTTTGATCAATCACAATAAAAGTCCCACAATAAAACAACACCAGGCTTATCAACCGTAGAAACTATCAGCCGAATAGTATGGAAAGTTGCATAATAAATTGGGCTAGCACTCTTGCCTTTTTTTCTTTTTTTCGTCTAATAGAAATCGCGGCAAAAGCTTTTGCTGTCCTTTCTAAAAAAAAAAGTTCATAATAAATAGGTATAGATAGATAGTAAAAATAATGTAATGAATTTTTTTAATTCTCAGTAAGGGTTTTTACTAAGTTAATTTATTTTAGAAGGAAAACTAAAGAGAAATATGAAACAAGAAAACCCCACCTACCTGATCAGTTGAGGAAAGAAAAAAAAAAAAAAAAAAAAACACCAGTTGCAACTATCTAAAAAACCGCTACCACCTAAAACCCAAAACCCTTGGACTTTGCACCGTTAAGTTGGCACATCTTGTCAAAAACCATTTTGTATTGTTGTGTCTCTTTCAACGTCAGTTGCAAGGGTCGCATGGTTGAATGTGGAAAGACTTGTCGCTTGTGTTCTTTCCAAATGTTCACCAGAAGTAATCCATCGAATTCTTGTTGCTTCTCTTTCTGTGTTGTTGCCCTTACCTTCTTCCAACATTTGTAAATTGACCCCCGAGAGGTCATGAGTTAGAAGTTGATGAAGATCAAACCACGTTAGAATGGTTGTCCAGACTTGTTCGGTGAAAGAGCGATGAAAGAGCAATCTTTACAAAGATGTTTAGGGGTTTCTAGTTGTGATGTACACAACTTGTAGATTAGGTCATTAGGCCATCCACGTTAAAATTTTCGGGTGCATCAACGTTTGGGTGAAAGACCTACATGTTCGTTCTGCTTTTGCTCTTCAAATTGTCCAAAAATTTAATTTGGTGTCGCTATCACTAAATTATACCACATATGCACATCTAGTTGAGTAATTTCCATACGCTACCATCAGATGCCATCATCCCAGTCCACATTTCATTTCACCTTTTGCAACACCCACCTTAGATTAAAATTATTTTTTTCCCTTGATGATTCTCAAATGGGGAGACAGGTGGAAAACACTAGCCCTCAAATCGATCTCATCATTCAAGGCGCACCTAGCTCAAATGACGTACCAACTTCCCTAAAATTAACAATAATGGGCTGCAACGCTTCCTCATGGGTAGGATTCTCTATGGGCTCCACATCCATATATTATCATTCGCAGGCACCACCAATGGGCTAGACCTCTTATTCACAACAACTTCCATGCACCTAACACTGCTACTACTCTTGACAGCTTTTTTCTAGTTCTTCCATTCATCCTCACACGGCAAAGCCGTTAACACATAGTGTACTCATTCCTTCCCATAGTCAAATTGATTGCTCAATCTTAGTGGCCACCCAAATTTCTCATGACAGTGGCTAACCAAAGCATCAAAGCTAGGAGGTATACTAAAGAATTGAACTTGTCGCATGCTTTAAAACTCCCCATTTCATTTAACTTTGCCACCATGTTACATTCTAAACTATCCATCTACATATTGAAGCAACACATCAACACTAACAACAACTACACATTTTTCCAAAAGAAATTGTGTCCAATCCCTAGTACAATAAAGGAAAAAAATCTAGCCTATCCAAATCCTTCATTTAACAACTACTTAGGTCCACGCAACCCATAGTTCACTCCCCAATCCTCGGGCTAAGTATGTCTTAAGTCTAATGTACACATCAAAGGCTAACAACGAACGCAAACAAACATCGACAACATCCAAACTTTGGTAATTAACCCTAGCATGACAACACTAAGCCAACAAATAAAGAAATGGAGTGGGAGAAGGTGTACCGCCTACTGGTGCACGAAGGTCCACGGAGCAAGGCGCTCCACTCGTAGTCGCCAAAAGCTTGCGGCATCGGCTAGTAGGGGCGGGACGCCAAACTGCGCCCTTCACTCCCAGTGCACGGACGTGGTGGTGCTCAACTCGTTGGCGGTGGGATAGACAACGACGGCTTACGCCACCATAGGTAGATGGGAGGTGGTGGAGGCGGCGGCGGGCGAGGAGGCGCCTCTTCATGAGGGTAACAATTGAGGAAGGTGGAGAGAGAGAGAGAGAGAGAGAGAGAGAGAGAGAGAGAGAAAACAAAGTGGGCTGGGCCGTCAACCCTAAGTCGTTGGTCGTGCGACATAGTGGGCCCTAGCATGCGCCACAAAGGATTGGGTCAGCGGTCCACGCGACGATGTTAGACCTTGTCGCGCTAATGCAGGTGGCACGATTACGTGGTGTTGTCGCGCCAGCCATGCTAACACGACCAAAGGGGCTATATCTCGCTTAATCTTACTTGAGTGGTATTAACTGTTTATTATTAAAATATTGATTAGAGAAGAATTAAAAATAAAAAAATGAGGAGTTGCTACTGGTTTCTCCGCTGCAGCAAGGGCGATGTCTAGGGGCTATCTTTCTCAGTCCCATCCCCGTAACCTCCTATTTCCTCTCCCTCCTTTCCCTCTCTTTTATTTACCAACTACTTCGCCGCGACTGACCGACGATTGGAGGGAGGCTAGATCCATGTGGAGGGTATCTGGATCTCCACTTTGCCATATCGAATTTGTCTAAGCTTCACTTGTGGGGGTGGTTGTGCGGTCTAGTCTCCTTTTATGCCTCTCACCCGACTTGCATGCTCCAACATTTTTCTTGGAGCATTTCCCCCTATTCGATAGATGCTGTGGTGGCTATGTCAGTTGTGGGTGTTTCGTCTTAGGCGCCAACACGGTATCACCTCTTAATGGTGGGATTATCTGTGGTGTCTTCCTATAGTTGTGTATATGATGGGGATGCTTTGTGGTACACATGGTAGCGTCTAGTGTTGGAGGGGGCACCCATGTGTCATCACCAGTGTCTTTCCTCAGGAGTCCGTGACACATGCTTCCTTGGCAAGGGCCCTGGTGGGGACTGCGAAGGTGTTGTTGTTTGAGGTCAAGGCAAAAGCTCAAATGGCAGCGTCCGAGGATGTCATATCCTCCTTGGAGGTGCCCTCTTCCTAACTCTTCTCCTACTTTGCTAGAATTGTAGGTGAAAACCTTTACATGGTGGGCTAGTGTCTTCAACACCTTTGGGGTCATTTCCTTAAAGGCGTTGCTAGGATTTTCTTGCTCCGTTGTGTGCACCCTTGTCATACGACGTTGTTGTGGCACTTTTTTCTCTTCTGGTGTATAGTCCGGATCAACACGACGAGTTTGTTAGTTGTGCCCGAGGTAGGTTGGTAGAAATAATTGTTTTTCTAATTTGTTCTTTAGTAGAGGTGTTCTGATTTGCTTTAGTTGTTAGCTAAATTTTAGTGCGGTTGAGTTGCTAGTTGGGTTGCTTCGACCAAGTTGGTTCAGAGTTGAGCGAGTAGTGGCATGAAGATTTTTTTGGGTCGGTCAACAAGGTTGTGCACAATGAGTGAAGTATTGTCCTAGTTGTATGGGTTTGGGCCCGATCACCACTAAAAACTGAGCATATAATTTCTTTTTTAATATTCCACATCTAATAAAAAAATGTGGTAAAGATTTTGCCATCCTTTTGAGAAAAATGTAAGTGGGAAGGCATGTTTGATCCAAGTGCTATAGCAAGGCTTTGTTTGTTGTGATGTTCTTGTTTCGTGATTTGCCAAATAAGAGTCGTGCGATGTTTCTTTTGGCGCTGATGTGTTTACTCAATTGCATTTCCAGATTTTTTTAGAAGGGGTCGCGTCTCTTTCCAAGTGACCATAGTGGAGGTGTAGAATAGTTCCATGTCGATCTTGTCATAGACTCGGGGGGCGTTTGGAACACAGGTTTTTCACGGAATTTTAGAGGAAAAGTTTCCGGAGGAAAGGAATCGCACGGACGCGTTTGGAACGGAGGAACGATGAAATCCTTTCCTCCGGAAAGGGAATGCTTGATGTGCAAAACACACGAGAAATAAAACATCCACCCTGACCCAAGGGAATCGATCTTCGTCGCCTAAACTGCTGCCATGCCGGCACAAACTGGTGCCACAAGCGCCATGCCGGCACCGAACTGCCGCAAAGATCACCGTATAGCGGTGCGGCAGAGCTGCCGTGATGCAAAAGCGGCGGGGGAAACAAAAAGCAAAGCAGCAGCAGGTGGAGGGCATGTTCGTGTTCGGGAGCTCGCTGGTCGTCGTCGCGCTCCAGCCGCTCGGCACTAACCTCCTGCAATCGGCTCGGCTATGGACGAGGATAAGAGAGAGAGTAGAGAGAAGCAACGGAGAAGACAGTTACTGGATGGGGACGAGAACTGCCTGAGAGGATAAGGATGTGATACACCTTGCGTGGCTGCTGGATTGAGTCCATGGACCACGGGCCCCACAGGTAAGGGAGCTAGAGGACAATACGCATGTGTTTAATTGAATTTATCACTTGCTATTATAATTCTCTTACCATTTTCATGTTTTATGATTCCTGTGATATAGTCCTACATATGTTTATTTGCTAACAGTTAAAATTTGAAGGTGTAATAACAAGTATTTGAATAATAAAACAAGTATTCATCTCCTTAATCACACCCCATATTTTAAGAATCCTGTGTTATAATTCCTGCGTTCCAAACACCCTTATATATACGTTTCCTGTATTTTTCCATTCCTCTGTTTTCCAACAACACCTACACCCTATTCCTGTGTTTGTTTCCTTTCCTCCGTTTTTTTCTTTCCTTCGTTCCAAACAGGCCCCTCACAGGGGGCGACTTCCATCTGCAGTAATTTTCCATCCCGCCCCCTACATTTTCCTGTTCATCACCCTTCCATAAAGTTATGTAGACATATTTTTTTTTTTTTTTTTGATCTGCTCCGATATGTTGTTTGAGCTAATTTTATTAAGCGAGCCAGCTCTTGAAACTTCAAGGCATGTTTCCTAAAACAAAGAAACAGAAACGGTACTAAATACAGTAAAAATGCACTTCGTTACAAAAGTTTGCTAAAACTGTGTAATATCAATCTAAAAGAACTGTGGAATATCTTAATTAATATAAAAGTTTGTGAGCAAGGTGCAGTGGCATTCATCATGTTGTGTCATGCAGCACGATGCTGGAGCCCAGTTCTGAAGCGTCAGTACTCCATCACCATCAGAAGTTCAGAGTGCAGGAACTGTCAGCTCTGGTTTTGGCCCGACTTTTTCGCTGAAGCCCAATAGGATGGCCCGTCTAGCCCAAAGCACAAGGAAAGCTAAAATATATGTATTTATTTATGGACAATTATATTCAACGAGAGCAAAATAGATTTTTACAAGTCGTTCTGAATCTCACTATTGCTAACTAAATAGATATTCCTTTTCGTGCATCCCAGTTAGTTTTGACGAGAAGCATTAGATACAGGATAAATACTAGAAATTGTAGTTACAAACAACAGAAACATCATACTACCATTTATCTATTTAGTGATCTCTAATCATCATTGACAACAACTTTTGATCTATGTTATTTTCCAAAAAAAAAAAAAAAATCTCCACCGTATCATTATGAGAAATAATAAAAAATATCCCCATATATAACTCAAACAATTTTACACACCTCTTCCACTTTGAAAAATAACCTGAAGTAACACCTGATTTTTTTTTTTTTTAATTACTTGCACACATTATAATTAAGGGTCTCTTTTTGGGCCCCACATATATAAGACATGCTTGTAATAAGTACTAGAAATCCTAAAGAATTAGAAACTTAACGACATCAATTAGAAACTCCCTCCATCCCAAATTATTAACCATCCTGACTTTCTTATATTGAGTTAGACCTTTGATGACATGTTCCCAGCTTGCAGGGCGAAGACCAGTATGTAGTTTAGGTTGATCCCAATGGATCCCTTTAGTTGTTATGGCTAAAATTAATATAGTTCGAGTTGCTGGTCGGCCCGAGGGATGGCCTCTCTTGTATTTTAAAACTTCTTCCTTCTTAATACAAAGATACACAATGCTCTTGTGAAAAAAAAACTTTCTTATACAAGTCAAAGCATGGGCCTAAGTTTTGGGTGTCCCTTAATAATTAGAATCAGTTTTTGCACAGCAGCAAACAGCAAGTGCTGACAGACTAGTAATTAAGGAGCGAGCTTATCCAACTCCTTGAAATGATTGGTTTGGTTATAGGAGCGTAGGACAACGCCATTGATACAGGCATGGCTGCACATGCACGCATGGCTGCACTCGCGTGATGTGATGTGACGCAGCAGGTGCAGAGGAAGGCCGGAAAGCCCCAGCGACCGTGTGTGCTGACTGATGATCATGATGAGTGTGGTTTGTTCTGTTCACGCTTGGACTTGGACGCCTGCAGACTGATGATCATGATGAGTCATCCATGAAGCTAGGAGGACGACGCCGCTGCTGACGCTGCTGTTGTGCGTCGTTCTCAGACGTCAATGGCCATCCCTTCGTGTTCCCGGGCCGATTCAGCTCACAAATTGAAGGCCTGCCCGGCCGGCCCTTCTCCGTTGTTCTTGCTTGCTGTTACTGGCTGGCTGCTGCCCCTCGCTGCTCCTGCCTAGGGCAGACATGGCACGCCACGTCTAGCTTTGTTGCGCATGCGTGTACGTGTACCTTTCAGTTTCAGATGATAGTTGTTGACGGCACGCCTTTTTTTTTCGTTTTTTTTAATATTTCTCTCTGCTGATTATCTACCTATAGCGCTACTACAGTAGTAGGTAGTAGAGGTACATTGTCCTCTGATTGATTGGTTTGCTGGTAAACGTTGTGACCTGGCAACTAATTAATTTGCCTGCTTGATAGATGTTAACTTATCTTATTGTGCCTGTGTCTTGTGTGAAATGTGATTTATAAAAATGATATATGTGTTGGGGACAGACAGACACGCGTCGCTCCTCTGATATATAATGATTTTTATATATAGAAAAAAGCTGGGAGGATCGAGTAGTCGAACTCAGATGGCCAAGATTAATCTGCACCCCACTCGAATGCGAATTCTTCTTTTTTATTTTGATTGAATTGTTGCAGCTTGCAGGCAGAAAGAATATAACTGTGGTTGTTGTCCATGATTATTGGATAGCCGGCCATATAGTCCACGTAGGTAGAGCTATAGGGCACCATCGGCGATTCCATGGATAACAAAAGAGTTCATTTATGATCAATCGTAGCTTCGAGAGATTATATGTATATATATATATGCTGATGAATTATTCGTCTGCAATATGTGACAATGAGTTCTGAATCTTAGAGAACCACGTCGTGCAATTTTTTTTTTTTTTCTTTTCTACGGAAAAACCACTGCCATCCCCAACATTGTGCATGATTAAATGAAGTTGGATATGTTCATGTTCTTGAGAACAAAAAGAAAAACAGAGGGCTAATCGTAGCAATCCAGAAAAAGACAGCAAATAATTTTCATTCTGTTGATACACATAATTAACTTTTTGTAAACTAGCTAAACATATCCTATAAAGTATCATTAGTCACTGGTCAAAACTTGCAAAAAAAAGGACCGTTCGTTTATTTATACACTAAATAAATTTGTTTCCATTGATAAATAAAAGAATTTTTTTTCAGCCACTTGTGATCTCTCCGACACAAATTACTGTTAAACCCCTTTTCTCCAACACACAAGTCACACCACGCCATTCAATACCGCTGGCTTCGTGTATATATAAAGAGACAGCAACACTTCACCCCCTCAAGGCCTCGACGACCCACCTGCACCTTCATTCTTCTCTTCTTCCCCATGGCTACGAACTCAGGCGAGGACCTCTCTTCCACGGCCAGCCACTCCTTCTCCACCACCGGCGACGACGAAGGAATAGCCACCGCCTCTGAGGAGAGCGGCTGGACGTCCTACATCGACTACTTCATGGAGACTCAGCGACACAAGGAGGAGGTGAGCCGTGCCGCTGGTGATCCCTCCACTGACGATATCGATGCTGGAGTTGGACGACGACGATGTAGTTCTACATCGGAGTTCAGTAGTGACAGTACTGGTGTAGGAGCCTCCACATGGCTGCCGACGACGCTCCTCGAGCCGTCAGCAGTGGTGTCGAGAAGGTTGAGCCTCAGGGAGAAGGTCCTGTATGATGAGTCCTTGGAGGATACTGCCACGTCTCCTATCAGTAGCCCTAAGGTTAGAGCTTAATTCTTTTCGCGATCGTAAGCCGTTTTTCTTGGAGTTAATTACAAGCTTATTAGCGTACGTATTACCCTACAGATTTCTGTGTGCGTGTGTGTGTTTATTTTGTACATGTAAAATTTGGCTAGTTTTTGGTTTGGGAGATTTAATTTAATTGGCTGGTGGAAGATATATATAAATTTTGTTGCTTGGTTTTCAGTTGATTGAGTTGATCAGGGATTCAGATGCCACACACCACCAGAAGAAACTAAATTCCTGTGATGAGATTTCGCCTTCTAAGGTGACCCCAACCGATATTCTGAACCTTTTTCTTTTGCATTAGTCTGATCAGAAATATCTGTTATGTCTGTGCCTGGTAATCGAATACTACTTATTAACTTAATTGCAGCATATATAGTCTTTATTTTGGAGGTTTCAGACTGCAGTGTTCACACTGAGTTTGATAGAATAGAGACTCATCATTTGTTTATTTAACGAGATTGATCATTAGCTTTTATATATATAGTTTGACCTTCAGGTCACATATAAGCTTGAGAACAACCTGTTTCAAAAATGATCACACTTTGATGTACATTCTCCTGAATTGACAGGGGAAGAGTACAGACGGCGCTGTAAATAATGGGGCAAACACAACAATGGAGACACGGCTGTCAAGGAAGATAGTGCATCATATGACAACAATGAGCTGATGAGGGAAGAAAGGCCTCTGCTTGGTCCATATGTCGTCTGCTTTCCACGTTTAGGTATAGCTGATGCCAACAAATTCTTGATTGCATATATATAAGTTAGCACCAACACCCTATATATACACATGCAAACATGTACATGTATCCTATAGCATATATGAGAAAAGGTAGAGAGTCTTGTGAAGGGGTGGGGGCTGTAGTAGGTACATTTCTTTTGTGAAGATTAGCTATGCCGTTCCCTGTTTATGAAAAGGGTATGAGAAGGTACAAACTGTAGGTTTGATGTTAGGTGAGACATCACAACAATGCTATGTTAGATATGGGGTCTATTCCATCTTGTGAAGATTAGTTATGGCTGTTCATGTTCGAGCTAGTTGTTGATCTATCATGTTCCATCCTCATTTTAGTTTCAGGATGAATTCATGACCACGATATACAATTGAAAGTGCATAACACGAAAACGACATGGTATCAGGATATGTTTTAAATGGAAATGGCTTGATTGCATGAAAACGAAAGGCGTCCAAAATCCATGTATACATAGAAGCTGTGCACGCATGGGGGCACGCGCATTTGTCGGGAAAAAAATTTCCCCATCATTTTCAAGTGAAGGTGGACCTCGATGTCAAAATCAAGCAAATTAAAAATCGAGACATAGAAGTTGAAGAGAAATTTTGTATATAAAGGTGTAGGTTGAAAAGGTAAAAACATACTTAGTGAGATTTGACGCAATTCAGCCCCTTGTGGATCTTTTTAGTTAAAAAATCGGTCTCCCATATGATTGAGTACCTGTTGAAATACAGAGTGAATTGTCCATGTTTGACTTGAATTGGTTGGTACAAGCAACTTAGTATATGGTATCGAGGCTAGAGGAGGAGTGTTGAAATATAAAGTGAGTTGCCCCCACATTCCCTATTAGTTTAAGTTTTTTTAGTTCAACTGATCATTGCATTCAACTCAATACTACAAAAATGTTTAGAGGTGATAATTAAAAGTAACAGTGCTTAGCAAAAGTTCAATTTGTTGCTGAGTACCGACTACAAATTCATTCTTATGATAAAGCTATATGCCAAACAAATTCATTATGTGGGTGTGTTGGATGACGGATTGTTGTAAAGTTCTAAGATTTTGTGAAGTTCAAACTACTTATAGGATTCAATTAAAATTTGACCGGCAGGAGCTAACACACAAAATTTTCCCCATCTAAAAAAAAAATATATCTAGAAGGTTGAACTGAGTTAAATCAAAGGTAGCAGGTAACTAACGAATC
The DNA here is from genome assembly GCA_015847255.1 of Hyparrhenia diplandra. NCBI lineage: Eukaryota > Viridiplantae > Streptophyta > Magnoliopsida > Poales > Poaceae > Hyparrhenia > Hyparrhenia diplandra. Next base: position 191,792 of record JADLZK010005648.1, on the reverse strand, counting down.
ACTGAAAATTCTTAGTCAAACCGAGAACTAATCCTTCTTTAATTTGTTCAGTTTCTTAACTTAGCGAGGTTATAATAAGAACGAAATATGCTGAAAGTACAGGGTTTAGCTTGAACAAGAGTATGAAATAATTTTTTTGATTGGAAGTGATATTACAAATCACCACAAAAAAATATCTGCTGCGCTGATAACATTGAATGAACGAAAGTGATTTCAGAATGTATTTGCATTAAGACAAGATTCATAGAGTAGCCCTTCTTTCCTACGGGACTCGCTTGGGCTAGCCATGTGCCGCAACAGGTAGGCAGTTGAGAATAAGGTCGGTACTGTGTCAATTGGTCCTTTTTTCAGACTTCTTTTCCTATAGAAAAAGCACATTTGCTATTGGGCATTGAATTCCATTCTTGACTTGAATCTACCGGCAAACGCAGCCTGACTACACTATATTTTGATCTTCAACTCTGCCAAACTTCGTTCACTTGACTAATGCACTTAAAAAAAAACATGATTTCAAATTACAAAGGTACAAGGGTGTTCAGTTAATGAAGACGGGCCGCCTGCGCAGCGCCGCCGCCAATCTGGCCCCATCGCCACGCCGCCACCGTATCTAGCACCACGCTGGCGTTGTGGCCACGACCGCCGCCTCATGTAGCCCGTTGGAGAGAGCCCTCCACGAGCTCTGGTGTTGGTGGAGCCACAATGACTGGACCATTTGACCTAATTCATTTTTGGAGGTCGGACCTCTTAGCCTCCATAATTCGATTTTAGTATATGATCACTTTTGACTGTCTCCTTAAATCTATTTAGGAGGCGGACAATTTTTGATCACCTGCATAAATAAAATGTCCGCTTCTGTAAATCTATTTTGTGAGACAGACAATTGTAATAGTCAGTAAATAAATGATCACGTCCAAAAAATCCTCACATATTTTAGAGATGGTTGCATTTTGTGACCGAGCGTTATGTAAGGTATATAACAATGTTCATTTGATTTCGTAAACAACATCATTTGTTTCTAGAAACTTATTGATCAAACTAATTACGTTATATAGTTTGACTTTTTTTTTTTTGAGTAAAGTTATATAGTTTGACTTAGAACAACTCAAAATGACTAATTTCGTGATGGTGAGCGTATGGTCCTCATCAGCCAGGGAACTCTGTTAGACATTCTTAGGAAACTCTAACTTTAATTTTTTTCTTCAAAAATCCATAATGGAGACTGTGGGGGTGTGTGGAGAGAGAGAGAGAGAGAGAGAGAGAGAGAGTAGAAACTTGTACATATATAATACTATCCATTTTTTCTACTAGCTTTTTAAGAATCCAGACAAACTAACAAATACAAATTTGAAACAAAATGAAGATGGGCACTTTCTGGCATTTCCTGGATATTAAGAGCCTACCGTTAAAGCTATACATAATTATTCTTCTCTTCTACATATAAATTTTCAGGCAACCCTACCACCACATTCCCTATCTTTCTCTATATAAGCTCTCTCTCATTGGCTCATCAAGAGAGTGCCACCTCCATCGTCTCCTCTTCTCCCTGTTCATCTCTTCCACAATTATCAACCATCACAAAAACGTTCATTTTTCCTATCGACCTTTCCCTTTACCTGACTACTAAAACCTATAGAAAATCCCATTGTCAACCCTGATGGAGTGCCATCGTGAGAAACAACAATCTCATGGCAAAAAAGGCAGTGAACATGGTGGCAGGATGCATGATTCTGATGGCAATAAAAATGTGGCAGGTGGAAAAAGTCAAGAGTCTAGTAATAAGGAACATGAGTCCAATAGAAAGAATCACGAATCACGTAGAAAGAGGTAAGGCATACTCCTAGAAAATCTTGGATCCAAATTCATATTTCAATCCATTTTCAGTACTTTTTGTTTGTTTTGCTTGTTGTAAAAAAATTTCTAGGACACTTTTTTTTTTTTTTTTTCCCTCTACCACATACTTTATCATGCAGCACCAAGGCCAAGAGCGGATTTTCAACTAGGGCCACTTGGGGCATAGCCCTAGGCGTGGGCTAGCATAGTCCGTCTTATGAACCACGTTGTCTTGTTTGTCTCTCACGACAAAATAATAACATGAAATGGAGTCTAATCCGCGGAAACCATCGGCCGAACAACCCATCTGGCTCCGCTGCTGCATCCACGGGCCATCGACGGGCTCCCACCACTTGGGTGAGGTAATGCCACTGCTTCCTCCCTCGTTCCACATGTCGCTATTGTCCGGAGGTGATTTTCTCCATCCCTTGGGAAGGGTAAATACCTAATCCTAGTTCTAAAAAAAAAAAAAAAACTAATCCTAAATCCCAGTCTCTGCAATCGTATCTAATCTCGATTTTTTTACTCTGTACCTAAAGACCTGTTTGGGAATTGGAGCACGGACATTTTGTGGTTTCTATGTTCTTTTTTTTTTTTAAAAAATACTGATTCGCGTAAAATTTCATCAAAATTCTCGTCTTTCGAACAGACACTTGAATTCTTTTGCCCGAACCCCAAACCCACAAAACCCTCGTGGTGGCGCCGCCCGGTTGCCTCTCCGGCCGCCGCGACACTAGTAAGTAGTAACGGTCTACACCAGAAAGGCTGCAGAATTCAATTCCAGCAAATTCCAGCTTTTGTTCCAGCTTAGATTTGAGATTCGATTTGAAGTCTGAAAGCCAAGCCCCTTCCAATTTGCTGGTTCTCTATTTAATCTCTGCTGTGCTGCGTTCAATCCCTAAACTCCACAGTGCGGCGCCGCCCCCCCACCCACGCCGGAAGAGGTCGCCGCGTGAGGTCACCGTCCCCGTTGCTGCCGCCTCTAACCCGAAGCCCAGGCCGCCGCCGCCGGTGCATAACAAGGAGAGTCAGGCGGAGGGGGAAGCAGCAGAGGAGGGGGAGAAGTACCGGTCGGAGCCGGAAATCTTGCCGCTGCCGCCGGCCATGGCGAAGCTGGGCCCGGGTCAGGGGCTCGGGTGCGAGGCGGCGGAGGGGTCGCTCGTGCCCAGCCGGAAGCGGGAGTACAAGCCCTGCGGCAAGCACACTGAGGGGAAGCGCCCGCTCTATGCCATCGGGTTCAACTTCATGGACGCGCGCTACTACGACGTCTTCGCCACCGTCGGCGGCAACCGCGTAAGCCATCGATTGCTCTCTCCCGTCGTCCTTTTTGTTTCTTCCTGAGGTTTGGGGAGTTCTTGATGATGAATGGCATGGGAAAGCTACGATTTTTGGTGATTTTGGTGGTTGATTTTAGGAAGCGGAGTTCTTTTGTTTCAAATTCGATCTAAAGCTTAGACATTCGTTTATTTTTTATTGGGGATTTTAGGTCGGGATTTTAGGTCTGTAATATTCCGAGTATTTAGATTTGTTTTGCCGAAACATGGAGTTTCCTAGTTGATTTGATGAAAGTATAGTGAGGTGTGGGGAATCTATAGTGCCGATGTTACTTTGATTAAGGGTAAGATATAATCTTTTAATTACCCGTGTAGTGAAGCCATGCTGCTTTCCCCTGCTTGTGTTGAGAAGTCGCTTATCTTGCCTCTTGATCTTGCAGGTGACAACTTACCGCTGCCTTGAGAATGGTAGTTTTGCTCTTCTACAAGCATACATTGACGAGGATGTAAGAAGGCCCACTGCTTTTTCTTGATGATTTTAAGTTTGATAGTGTGCTTTCTCTAATGCTCGTGACACCTATTTACCTCAGAAGGATGAGTCATTCTACACTCTAAGCTGGGCTCGTGACCATGTTGATGGCTCACCACTGCTGGTGGCAGCAGGAAGCAATGGGATCATTCGTGTCATCAATTGTGCTACAGAGAAGTTAGCTAAGGTAAGGTGCCCTTAAATTTGTATGTGTTCCTATGGCAAACTTGAATGAAGCTTTATTTGCATAAATCAATAGTTCAGTAGTTGTTTAGTTGGCAAATACCACTTCATCTATAGTATCTGATCCAGAAGGACATTTGAATTTTCTTTAGTTAAGGAATGGTGCTTGCTATGCATTAATACCATTCGCAAACTGTACCTTTTGCCTACAGAATATTCTGGATTTTCAATACGTCAATATGTCTGTTATAGACTTATAGTCAAGACTCATCAACCTAGTATATTAGTATCTATTTTTTCGTTATACGTATTGTCAGGAGATTGGGCATGCTAATAAATACTACCCCCTATACCATTTATTAGGACGTGCACTGTGTATCTTATTTGGTAATTCTGTTTATGGGATTCTGCAGAGCTTTGTTGGCCATGGTGACTCAATAAATGAGATAAGAACTCAGCCGTTGAAGCCCTCACTCATCATTTCTGCAAGCAAGGTTATGCAGTAATCTTTTCTTAGGTTCAATATACCTTTTTCTTTTAATATAATCGTTTGAGTTTTGACACCATTTCATATGACATTATTGAATAGGATGAATCTGTTAGGCTATGGAATGTCCATACAGGGATCTGTATCTTGATATTTGCTGGAGCTGGAGGTCATCGCAATGAAGTTTTGAGTGTTGTAAGTAGTGCCTGCCTATTATGACATTGTTTTAGAACATTGCTTGGTTAAAGTTCCTTGATTATACCACTCTTTCAGCTTCTGATGTTACCATTTGTTATTGAGCGTTACATGAGGGATAAAATAAGACTCCCTAATTACTGCTACTGCTTTTGTACTTCAATTACATTAGTCATAAAGGCACTGATGAATACATTGTTTTGTCTTAAGGACTTCCACCCTAGTGATATTGAACGCTTTTGCAAGTTGTGGCATGGACAACACTGTGAAAATCTGGTCAATGAAAGGTTAGAAAGCTACTTCAAAGTTGCTTCATGTTTGCATTTGCATGTTGCATGTCATTGAGTTTGCCAATGTTGTGGCAGAATTTTGGCTATATGTTGACAAATCATATTCATGGACTGACCTTCCATCAAAGTTTCCAACAAAATATGTCCAATTTCCGGTATGTTAAACATTCATGATTATCTTATATCCATTCTCTTGCAAACCCCTGTTAGTTTAGTCCTCAAGCCATCAGACTGACCTGTTACTTTTGTATCAGGTCTTGGTTGCTGCAGTACACTCTAACTATGTTGATTGTACAAGATGGCTTGGTGACTTCATCCTATCAAAGGTGAATGATTCGATAAAATGGATACAAATTTCTGTAGCACAGTTGTCACTCTTTTGTTGGTTTGACATGCCACTGTCTGGTTCATCTATTGCTGTACTGTGCAAGTGTTCAGTTTTTCAATTTGTTTTTCTCTCAGTGCCTAATGAGGGATCTGATCTGTGAAAAAAATTATTTGCAGAGTGTTGACAATGAAATTGTGCTTTGGGAACCAAAGACAAAAAGAACAGAGTCCTGGGGAGGTAATTCAGTTTAACTTTCCCAGAATTGTATATTATAATGCCATATACTTACCTACAGTTGTAAATTATTTCCAGTGATGTCTTAAATATATTCCACTGAAGTAATACGATTTTCTGTTGCCTCATAGGGAAGCATTGATATTCTTCAGAAGTACCCTGTCCCAGAATGTGACATCTGGTTCATCAAATTTTCATGTGATTTTCATTTCAATCAGTTGGCAATAGGTAATATCTCTCATCAGGATTGTTTCTGACACAGAAGTTTTATTTAAGATTTTTTTTTTTTTTTAAAATTTCACACACCACAGGTTGCTTTGATGTTTTTGAATGGCAATCTGTTAACACATATATATGACTTTTTCCCGTAGAAATATTTGCTGATTAGATATCTGCAAATAAATTCAGATCTGTTTGATTATATTTAGAGATACAGGAAAAATTGACTGCTCTAATAACCATCCACTACTTCAAACAGGCAATCGTGAAGGAAAAATATTCGTGTGGGAAGTACAGTCCAGCCCTCCTGTCCTAATTGCTTTTTCGGTAATTTTTATTGCAAGATTTCAGTTATTCTTGTCTTCCACATGTATTGTTGCTGAATTAGTAACTCTTATGCTTCTGGATGCGGATGCTTTATCATTTTCAGGCTGTATAATCAGCAATGCAAATCGCCAATAAGGCAAACTGCAGTGTCCTTTGATGGAAGGTACCTCACTCTAATGCTACATTTGGTGTACTGCCTATTCTAGCATTTGCTTTCTTTTTGTTCTGCTTGAGAAATTCTCAAATGCATGTCATGCGCTTAGGTATTTTCTTTTTCTGTTTTTGTGGTGGATTGATAAAATTTGACGATGTCTTCCTTATCTAGCACAATCCTTGGAGCTGGCGAAGATGGCACCATCTGGCGATGGGATGAGGTGGATCATTCGAGCTCAAAGAACTGAAGCATGCGTTGCTGCTCTGCCACCAGTGGTAGTTCCTGGACTGATGGTTATGCTCGGTTGGGGTTGTGATGGTTTTAATCCCTTGGTGGAAGGTGCAACCTGGTGGTTTTTGGTGTTAACTGAATGTTGAATGTTAGCTCTGTTATGCTTCAAATGTTGTAAGATGGGATGCTTGTGCTGGTACTTTGCTCCGTGGACAAGTGAACTTAATTTGTTGCAACTTTGGGAATCGTTGTCATCTATTTGTTTGCAATTCTAGAAGAAGAGCAAATTTCAGTATACCTGTCTTTTTGCATTACAAGAAAACTAAGTTTGAGGCATGTTTTCTCTTCTTTTTTTATATAAAAACTGGATTTGTACTTCATCGATGCATTCCTTGTCCATACTTCACTTTTGAAGTCTTGATAGCTGGGCCTGGCGTTACCATGGCCACTAGTGGAAGTCATGTGAAATGCTATTTGTGGCTAGATGCACATAAAAACCACCTAAAGTTACCCATTGTCACACGTAAATTTTCGAATTGTGACCCTGAACTTAAACTCGCCATGAAAGAGACTTGACCTAAACTAGGACTTTACTCCCTCCGGTCCAATTTATAATTTATTTGACTTTTTAACTACAAGTTTGACCATTCATCTTATTCAAAAAAATTTATGTAAACATAGTCAAATTTAAGTTATTCTTAAGAATCTTTTGTTAATAAAGCATGCCATAACAAAAGAAGTGATATTTACATAAATTTTTGAATAAGACGAGTGATCAAACTTGGGGTTAAAAAAAGTTAAACGAGTATTTAGCAAGCTGCACAAAAGCATCCTCACTGTTAGGCTTGATTCTATATACTAGCTAATAGTTAGCTCCTAAAAGTTTGTTGAAGTCCCATATAGCAAACTAGCTGTTAAAAATTAGGTGAGGTCTTATTTGGATCCTCAGCTAATAAATAAGATAATAATATCTTATCTATCACCTAGCTAACAATTACTAGCTATTAACTTGTTTCCCAGTTAACACAACCGATTAATATCTTACTTATCACCCATCAAACAGTTACTAGTTATTAGCTGGTTTCTCAACAATTACTAGTTATTAGTTGGTTTCTTCTAGCTAACACATAATCTCTTACCTACCACCCTGCTAGCAATTACCAGTTATTAGCTGGTTTCTTCCAGTACACAACCGAATAATCTATTACCTACCACCCAGCTAACAATTATTAGTTATTAGCTAGTTTCGTACAGTAATCTCTTACCACCGAGCTACAGCTAATAACTACTAGTTAGTTTTTCCCCATCAAGCTAATTATTATTTCTCCCAGCTAAAACAGCTAATAGTTAGCCAGTGATCCAAACGGCTCCCATTCTGGCCGCTTTGGGAGCGTGAGCTCATGCTTCCATGGCTTGCATCGATCTTTTTCTACGGCTACAAGTCGCAGCATTCCCATGGAAACGGTAGTAACCATTCAATTTGAGCATCAAATTCAGCATCGATCATTCAGCAGCTACAGCCATTCAGTAACTAATTCAATTTGATGCTCGTCTACTAGAATAGAAAGAGACTCAAATTTATCCATCCTAGTTGTAGTGGAACGACCGATCACTAATAGAGTTCTAGAGAGCCATCTTTTTTTAACGTTACATGGCCCGTGGAATTTGTACTCAGAGGGCTTCTTCTGCAGTTATGCTCATTAGCTGAACCAAAGAGATGCTGAAGTTTCATTTCTTGAGAAATTTGTGTAGGCATAAATTTATTTTTCAAGCATATAACGGTGATGTTTCATCGCAAAAAAAATAAGAATGAAAATAAACTAAATGATCTACCCCCTAAATAAAATTTGGTAGAAATATCCATGGGCTGTGGTATCTAAACCAAGTCTAACTTTAGTTTGAAAATTATGTGTAAAACGTATTTAAACCACAACTATATTTTAAATATTTTCAAAATATTTTTTTTTAAAAAATAAGAATCAAAAGGTTCAAAAACAAGTTTTTTTCTATTTCAAAAGGGCTTAACAATGATTTTTTTTTAAAAAGCTAATATAATATACGGTGTTTTTAAGATGGAGTTCAAAAGTTCTGTGAACTTTTTTTGTGGCAACAAAAGTTCTACAAACTATGTTTGTAAATTTATGAATATTTCAAAAAACCCAAGCTTAAATCAATTTCAAAAACTAACAAATATTTATATCAGTTTTGGGCCAAAACCTAGTCCAAATCTCAGCCCAACTACTACCTTTATCTTTTTTCTTTTTCCAGATTTCGCCCGCCTTATCCTTTATTCCAAGCCGAATCCATCTACTCAGCCTTTGAAAGTTCCCTTGTGGTTTTGGTAATTGAGTGTCAACATTAGGTGAACTAATATGTGTGATTGAGATAATACCGCGAGGGAGATCGGGTTCACGTGTGGTGACGCAATGAAGGAGCTTTTATTGCATATGAAACATGACATGGAGTCATGTGACCAAGGTGGTGAAGATCAAGACAAGGCTTGACTTGATGGACCGGTTGCAAAGTGTGAAGGGCAAGTCGAGGCAAGGTGAAGCGATGGACCGCGAGGCGGTGAAGCTTAAGGCAAGACTTGGCGCCGACGGACCGACGCAACGGTGAAGAGCAAGTGAGGTCAAGATCGATGGACCAAGAAGGTCATGTGATGATATGAAGTGGATCATATCATTTGGTGATCGTGTTGGTGCATGTATTGCATCGGCACTTGGAGATGGAGCGGAATGGAAATGCGCAGGGCAAAGGTATAACCTATAGGGCATTTCATTTCGCCCGGTCATTGGTGCTTAGAGAAGTTTATGACCGGATTTAGGATAGATGGCCGTACTTATCAAGAGGGGCAAACTTGTTTGCATATCGTCATCTAGTGCCACTTGAGCGATCTAACTTTGCGATGTGTTAGGATCGAGTGGCGTGGTAAGAGCAAGAGAAAATCCTTTGAAAATGATTGTGAAAATGCTAACACACATGCACATGGTGATGTACACTTGGTGGTGTTGGCACATTTGCAAAGGACAAGTTGTTTCGGTGTTTCTGACACTTGGACTGCTCTTAGAGTGGAATACTGCTTTGATTCATTGTGAGTTGGATCAAGTAACCATGTGGGTTGTGTAGCCCTCTGAGTAAGCTTTCCATAGAGTCCAAGATCATCGAAAAACGAAGTTCGATGAAGGAGATATCGCCGTTTTACCGAAAGCGTGTGGGTCCGGCCCGACGCGGTGGACCGACCCGCTGACCGAAGCATGCAGATCGACCGGACGCACCGGTGTGTGGTTCCGGTCAAAGAAACAGAGCATGTTTTCGTGGGGTTGTTCTCACGGAGTGACCGGACGCATGCACCGGACTTCGTGACCGGACGCATGTTTGCTCGACCGGACGCATGCGCGTTTCTAAATTTGGCAAGTTGGGTTTGTCGGTTGTGACCGGACTCATCGACCGGACTCATGCATGAGTCCGGTCGGCGCTGGCCCGGCCGGCCCGCAGAATTGCATGTTCCTCCCCAATGGCTCTATTTTGGGCTTGTGGCTATAAATAGATGGGGTGGTCGGCCATGGCTGGTGCTTAGCACCTTGGGGACTTTGTGTCCATGCTTGAGAGTGCTTGAGAGCCCTCCCACTCACTTGTGATTGATAGAGTTCATCCAAATCAAAGTGAGGAGTGATTCTAGTGCATTCGCGTTGAGAGATCGCATTCGTGGCACTAGGTGATCGTGTTGCAAGCCGGTGTGCTTGTTTTTCTTGGAGGTTGCCACCTCCTAGACGGCTTGGTGGCAAGAGACTTCGTGAAGCACGCAAGGAAACTTGTGCGGTGCCCGAAGGAGGATTTGTGAGAGGTTCGTGCTCTCACCTCGCGGGGATCGCGAAGAGCGACACTACTAGAGCGTGTCGGTGAGTACCTCCCTTGTGCGTGTGGTGTCTTGCGGTGCCTTGAGAGGCTCACTTGAGAGTGGTGTCTTCTGCGGTTGCCTTGCGGGCGTGCCTTGAGGGTCAAGTGATCTGAGAATCACACCGAAGAACCATCTAGGTGAAACACCAAAGGAACCACCCAAGGTGTTGGTCGACACAACGAGGAGTAGGGGAAGTTGGCAAGCTTCCCGATACCTCGAAAAAAAATCACCGGTGTCAACTTGTCTACTCTTCTCTCGGTGGTTTGCATTCTCCAAATCACAAGCTTTGTATTTACTTTCATATTTACCTTGTGCTTGTGCTTGTGGAGTAGCTCTTGCAATTACTAGCTTGTGTAGCTTGTTAGTTGCTTTGCTTAGTTTGTGCAGACTAAGTATTTTGAGCCTTTGGGTTAGGCGTGTGTCGCCTTGTCCTTAGTGCATCTAGTGAGCTTAGGTTGGCTTTGTGCTTTTGCTCATTAGAATTGCGTAGGAGCTTACCCTTGTTTGAAGTACTAGTGCATAGGTTTGTATGACCTTGCAATAGAAACGGTTAGGAGCTCAAGCTAGGCTTATCACCTCATTTGCTTTGTGTAGGATCTTTTGTGAGGTGATTTAGAGTCATAGCTAGAGGGGTGAAGTCTTGGCTAAACGAATAGTTTCAATTCCGCATTATATTTGTTTAGCCGGGGCAATTAGTTTTAGAAAGGACTATTCACCCCCTCTAGTCCCCATCTCGACCCTTCAAATTCTTTCTTTACCGGCTGCTACCTCCCTACAGTGGTGCCCACAACTCACTCCCTACCACCATACGCCCCAAATGTCACTCCGCCTCCACCTACCATGTCCGCCTACCTAATCCATCTACTCAGCCTTCTTTACTTGGTCGCTACCTCCCTACGGTGGTGCCCACAACTCATTCCCTACCTCCATACAGCTTGAGTCACGTGGTGAGCTTGTCAACGCAGCCAATGGTTACAACCAATCGGCGATGTAGTCCATGTCAGCAGTCAGGTCAAACGACAAGTCATCTGTCTTTTACAATCTTTAGCCCCTACACCAGTAGAAAATGGAGGGTGTTTTTCAGCAACATGGCAGACAATGGCTCCGGAAGGCGAGACATAACATGATACTAAGGAACTTTTTGATAGGGTCCGACTCCTAAAAACGTTCGGAGTGCTAGTTTTATGGCCCTCTTTGCTTGAACTTACAGCCATGGTACAATGTTTTTATCTGACAACCAAACAACATCAACCTACTTATTCATCAATCACCTACTTATCCATCAATCGAACAACTCATTTGTATTAAATTTGTGAAGAATTGTGAGGAGCCACATTTTTGTTGTTGCGGCTCGTCTAATAAATGGCTTCAACTCCTCCCGTGGGTTGTCTTAAGCTTGTGGACTTGTGGCTCCTCTAATAAATGGCTTCAACTCCTCCCAACTTGTCTTAAGCTTGTGGACTTGAGAACATTTGTGAACTACTGAAACACAAATTCACCAAAGCTTGTGGAATTCATTAGATTAATCCCCTATACCTATGTCTAGTATTGGAATTAAGTATAAATGTAGGATATGTTGACGATTTATAATTGACATTAACTATCGTCAACAACTATTAGGATTGTCTCTTATATAATATCCTTTGCCTAGAGTCTTTGTGTTTGTTGAATTTGTAACAGGCTATCCATGCCCCTCTATCCATCCATATATCCTTTTAGCAACTTACTATTATTAGTTGATGGATACAACAATGGTACAAAATTGAATTTATACCTTCACTAACATGAAAATTGCAATACAAATTGCATTTGTACCTTTGGGGTTTTATAACAACTAACAATTTGAATGCACTTTGTACCACTAGAATTTAGGGATAACCAAGGTATTTATTAGAATAGTATCAATAATTTGTATTTAAAATCAATGACATATATAGATTTTTACTGTTGATTTGGGAACCTATGGTACATAAGGCTATTTCTACACACATTTGTGCACTTTAGAATTATGCACAAAAACCTTTATTGAAAAGTGAGTGTTCACTTATAAACGTAAGTAAGGTGCCGTGTGGTAATGAACATAAATAGAGATATGATGTCACTTGGCTTGAATGACTAATACTCCATTCACATGGCCATTGCTAAGTTGCATGGAAATTAATACAAACAAATGTTAAGATAGACTTCAAATCAACTTTGACATCAATTTCACTATTTACTTTTGGTTATGGTTTGATTTTGTCTTAGTCCCCAATTATGAAAGTTTCATGGACTCATCATTGACAACTACTTTTGATTCATGTTAGTTGGCTACATTCTTCTTAGGGAGCTTACCATCTATTCAACTTTGAACTACTTTTATCAACACTTTGCATTCAACATAATAAGTTCATGGGGATTCACCACCAAAAATACCTTAAATGACAACTTTTCCACCATTGTATTCCAATTACAATGGGCTCGCCATTGAGTTAAACCATGGCTAAGCCAACTAAATTTCATCAAAATCCTAGCCTTCATTGATTACATCGGTTTCAATGGCCGCCTAGTCATTGACCACAACTTCGAATACCTTAGCCACATGCAAAGCTCCATTCATAAAACCTCAAGAGGGGGTTGAGGAGGCTACATTGGGCAATAAATCCATCCATATGAGACAAGTGTTCCTAGTTGCTCATAAGGATGGACTTGAATAGATTATGGTAACTTATTGTAACGTAACCTCCTAAATTATAGGGCCCACATGCACTTATCATTGTCATTAAGACCTCGATGGGTTATGCACGAGTTCCCAATAATCTAGAAAGTGCTATTAATCTTCCGAATAGGATCTCATTAACAAGTCACTCCAAAGATTACAACACTTTATTCAAAATACATCGAGTAAACGGCGGAAGGATTACATAACCATAAGTTTACAAACCATTTGTTCAAATACGCAAACTTAAATATCATTATTACAAGCCTAATATTATTGGAGTAACATTATACATATAAAACACTGACAACCCTGCCCAAGAGTGCAACTCTACTCGTCATCTTCCTCCTGGTACACCGTCATGCAGCAGGGACCAAAACAAGCCTGCTCATGACCTGCTCCTGCAACAAGGGTCAAAGAACCCTGAGTACGGAAGTACTCAACAAGACTTACCCGACTAAAGAAAATAGGAGAAGACTCAGGAATGCTGGTCTTAGGAGTCAAGGTAAGACTTTAGCAAGAATCAAGAACTCTTTTGCAGAAAAGCTACTATAAGTGAATCCTTACTTTCAATATTTTTAATTCAGATTAGTAGCTCATATACTCTAGGTTATCTTATTCTAGAGCAAACATATTTTCTTATTCCAACTCTCTTTCCTCAAAAACATATTCCATTATTTACTACGATGAAGGTCAGGGAATCGGGTCTCCTTCTCCGAGAAGCAACGGCGATTCATGAACCGATTATACCCAGCTGGGGATCCCTAACCACACGACATATGTAGCACTTAAGCTTGCATATATCAACCCTCACTCGGTTCGTCCAAAAACGGATTTGGGTCCATCGCCACCCGAGAGCACAAGTACTCCACCTCCCTACCCCGTCCTAATGACAGTTTGACCAAGAGGGTGGGTACATGCTACTCCCCGCCATCTCTCCACTCCCGGTCTTGGCGGTTGTCCGTTCCCGATTTGGCACACCCTCGAGATCGCTTACCGGGGCATGTGGCGATTAGTTTCGCCGACCGGGGTGATCGCCACGACGTGCCATTGACCCAAACGGCCTCGGGCAACTATGCGTTCAAAAAGTCCCGATTTCACTCGGGCCAAACAACGGGCGGTCCTTAAACGACCAACACGGGACAAGCACGGCTAGGTATCCCGCCCGGCTTTTCAACCTACGTCCCGTCCGATCTCAAATTCATCACTACATCTCTTTCTTTTCCCAAAAAAGCAGTACCATCTTCTCAAATAAAACATTTTGATGAAAAAAAAGCGTAACTAATTAAGCGAGGGCTAAGCATCACTAAGCATTTTTGAAATAAACAGGTTATCAAGGATGGTATTGAAATAAACAAGGATGGGAATGCAGCAATTAGGTTATCACTCAACTCCTAATTACTTAATGCAAAGATAGCATAGACATAAGTGATATAAAACTTTTAAAACATCAAGGAAGGGTTTAATGAACCGGGGCTTGCCTTCGCGTGACGGAATAAACTAGTTCTTCGAAAAAACCCGCAGAAATCCGAACCCGCTTCCACCGAATGATAAACCTCTTACGGAACTTGCTCGAGGGCGACACTCTCGATCTCGTTCACTACACCTAAATAATGTATGTCTCAACATGATGCTATATATTTAAATATGATGCTTACAGTGCATGAAATGATAAACACTTAAGTACAACTTTCCTTCACGATAAAGTTGCAACCCAACAAAACCAACTTGTTGAACTACTCTACAAGATATCATCACCATTGCCTAAGAAGTTCTCAAGGACCACTTGATTGTGATATGATCCAAGTTTCACAAAACAACCCAAAAGTCACACAAAAACCTAAATTATTTGACACTAAACGACTTATAACTCACATAAAATAATAGAGCTCAATATAGAAAAAAAATTTAAACATGTCAAACTGACTCCAAACTTTTTGTACAGCTAGATCATAGCATAAAACAGTACCAAATAAATTTTCATGATTTTTGCATAAATATTTTATTTTCTAAAAATCATGGAAGATGCATTTTTCAATTAAAGATTGTATTTTTAAATCATGCAAGAACTACTCAAAATCAAAGTTTCAAATTTTTCATGGGTAGATATACTCCTAAGAAGGTTCTACAAAAATTTTCAGAATTATTGAACAAGTATATAAATTTATACAAAAATCACAAAGTTCAAAGACTATTCATCATAAACGAAATTGAATAAAACACTTTTTAAAACAAAACCCGCCGGGCTTAAATCGCTCATCACCACGCCAAGCAGTCCGACACCGGCCCGGCCCGGCCCGCCGCTACAAGGCCAGGCGGCCCGACGGCCGTACCGCCCGGCCGCGGGCGGTCGTCGGAGTTGGCCGTGATTTCGACCGGCGGTGAGGTCTCGACGACGCGGCTTGATCCTACTCGCTCCCCTCGGTCCAGCGCATCACATGGCACCCCAAACCCGAACCCTAAAGCACCGCGGCATACCTACCGACGACCATGGCGGCAACGGGGCGCGCGCTGGCAGACGACGGCAACGGGCCAACGGGGCTTTCCCCCGACGGGCGAGGACACCGGGCGACCCGCACCATCGGCGAACCCGAGCCCTCACTTAATTGAACCCAAACGATCCTTACGCGGGACGCTGCCACGACAAGGCGGGCGGCGCGCAAGGCGAAGCCACCGGCGGCACACACGCTCCGGCGACCACGGGCGAAAGCAAACGGACCAACCGACGACACAAGAAGAAATCAGAGCTCACCACGACTAATGGCAAGGTAGTTGGTTCGGGACAGAGCGGAGGTGGTTCGACCTACAACAGCCAGGCTACGGCGGGCGCTCCGATGGCAACAACACGTTTCCGGCCGTGTCCGCCCTTCAACCGGGAAAACGACCGAGCCGACCAAAGACGTGACCACACGAGACAACTCTAAATATCAAGACGGTTTAGCCTGCGCTCACCGAGACGACCCGACGACGACGAGGCGCCCGCCGGCGGCGCTACGGCTACTGCCGGGAGAAGACGGCGTCGCGCGTGGATGTTTCCGCGAAACGGGAGGCGCGAGTGGGTTCAGGAGGTGCGCAAGGGAGTTGCGGCTTGTGGCTAGATGGAACGGTGAGAGGTGGAGTGGTGATGACAAAATTCGGGCGGCGGGCACGGCGGCGACTCCCGGCGGCGGTTTCGGAAAAAGAGGAAAGACGACGACGTCGGCCGACTTATAAAGAAGAGAGAGAGATGGTGAGGTAGCTGGGGCATTCGCGAAGACGCCCACGACGCCGACCACGCTGAGGCCGCTAACGCTCCAAGAGAACGCCATTTATGACGCCGGCGACGGCCGGTATGGAGGAGAACAGAGAAATTCCCTGCTCACAGTAGCCCTTAACCCTAACTTTTCTCTGAAATTTGCCAAATTCTCCCAAAATTTGAACTGAACTTGAAAAACTCCAAAAAGTGACTTAGCCTAATTTTTCAAGATCTACAATTTTCACAATTGGAAAATTTTCAAATTCGGCCTCTAAATATGACTTTTTGAAATGCAGTTCAAAATTTTAAAATTTGAATTCAAAATTACTTTTAAAATCATGTAACAACTTGAAAAACTTTGTACATGACTTTTGTTCAGCTCAACAAGATCTACAAACTAGCTTTTGAAAGTTTTTGCAAATTTTGCTTAGATTTTGAATTATGGTTTTTGAATCAAAAGGGGACAAAACCCTAATTTTGGTATTTTCAAAATTACTCTAAATTTTTGAACTAAACTTTGAAAACTCAAAATACCAACTTTGTTCAACTTTGAAAACTCTACAAAATTGCTTTTAATAACCATACCCAAATTCTTTATAAATTTTGAATAAAAGAAAAGGGGGTAAAAGAAAGAATGGAATTTAGGGTTTTCGGAGTTCAATTCAAACTTGAATTTGATTCAAATTTCAGATTCCCAGCCTATACTATCCAACCCTCATCCAACAACACACTTAGGATCAAAAACATCAAAAACATAAATTTAAAATTAAATCACTCTAAAATTCTTAAGCACAAACATTTCTCTAAAAATATAAACTTATTTTAATTCGATGCAAAATCAAATTTTCTAACCATGCATGCTTGCAATGATCATGATGACATGGCATGTTTTAGTAATAGTAACACCAGGGGTGTTACACTTGTACTTTGAAAAACAACTTTGACTATGAAGAACCACACTCTAGGAGAGGAAGCGTTGAGCAACCGTATCCAAAGTGAAGCTTCGAGCAACCAAGCCAAGGCATGGAATTGAAACCCAAAGAAGAAGCTAAGAAGCTTCCAAAATGATTGAAGCACCATAATGAAGCTAAGAGAGAAGCCTTCAACCTTCTCCAATCTCCACCAAGAACCCTTGGATAGATGGTATGAAATTTTTTCCTACCATGAAAACCTATGTCACCTAGTATAACAGAGAACGAGGCCTATTATATGTTGGATATGTATAGTTAGAACCTAAGTTGTGCTTGCTCTTTTATCCATTCCCTTTTCCACTAGGTTTTGGGATTAAGTTTTTAGATTGGCATATACGCTACCATGGCTGTAGAGGTGTTTTTAACCATAATAATTCTGAGTTTTACTTCTCTTTCAATGTTGTAGATACTAGGTCATTTCATGCCAACCAAAACCTAGCAATTGACGTCATGTGGATTAGGGAAAAGGCCCAGCCCATCTAGGATCCAAGGGCATCCTTGTCATTTTTATCACTATCAAGGATTAGGGAATAAATAACCCCCTTCTATATAAAGGGCTTTCTTCTTTGTTTCCCCTCTTCTTATTAGGTTAGATACCAAAAGTGCAGCCGCCGCCACCACAGACCACTTGGCATAAGCCGCCGCTGCCACCTCTGCCTCAACTGGTGCTATCACCCGTGGTTCTTCGTTCTACCCGCTGCTTGTTGCGTTGCTAGTCTGCGAGCCTTCGGATATCTCTCAACATCTGGTATCGGTAAGCCCATAAGAACTAACCCTAGATCCCCATCTTTAATTTCCATATTTAGTGATTTTGTTCACTACTACACAAAAGATTTTCCGTGGCGGTTTTCCTGGATTAATCATGGCGGTTGGCAACCACTATAGAGAAAAGTCAATGTTTAGTCAACGGATTAACCGTGGCGGTTTTTAGGTCTAAAGAAAACCACCAAGGTTAATCTAGAAAAAACAAAAACAGAGAAAGCGTAGAATCAGCCCCTCCTGGACCTGGGCCATGCTGCCCTTATGCGCTGCTACCGCTGGGCAAACACGTCGGTGCTGCTCGGAGCCACCAGATCCATGCCGCCCCTCCCTGGAGCCACCGGATCCATGCCACACCGCCCGGAGCCATCGGATCGACGCCGCCACCACTTAGATCAAAGCGGATCCACGCCGCCCCGCCTATAGTAGCCGATTCATGTCGCCCGCCTGTACCAACCGGATCCACACGCCACGGGACTTTAGCCGCCGGATCAACGCCGTCAACACACGAGAAGATCGATCCACGTTGCAACCGCCTGGTCGCTTGGGCGCATGGCCTCCCTACTATTCGGCGCGCGGCCCCTCTCCTAGGGAGGCGCAGGATGGGGCCGAGGGTGGAGGAGAGGCAGAGGAAGGGGCACCATGGGCGAGAGAGAGCAATCCACGAGGGAAGAGAGAAGTCGCGTGTGCGAGAGAGAATTCACGTGCACGAGAGAAGTATGCTGCGCTAACGGAAAAGTGAGGGGAGAGAGTGACGTGAACGTGAAACCTTAGGTGGAGTATTTATATTTGAGTACGTATCCGGCCTTAGTCCGGGCCATTAGGGACTCGGTCTTTTTAACCGTGGCTGCCTTTTATAAAAACCACCATGGTTAATAGGGCTATTTTCCATGGTGGGCTCTTTATAAAAACCGGTCACGCTTAATCGACTTTTGCATGACGGTTTTATAAGTGTCATGGTTAATTAAAAACCATCATGATTAATAGCGGTATTAATCGTGGGCGGTTGGCACCAAAAACTGCCACAGTTAAGATTTGTCAAACGCTATGTAATATATTTTGTGTAGTAGTGGTTGGCGAGCAAATATGAATGAAATTAAATCATTTTGCTACTAAGAAACTTTTTTCCTCTAAAAACGCATTCCTATCCCTATGCAATCCCGCATGCAAAACCTTTACTACCATAGTGTGGTCAGCTTCCCCAAGCCATGAAGCTTCCACCATGATAGTATTAGTAATGCACTTCCACAAAAGGGTTCATATTTAATTTCAGTTTTAGAATTTTCCTTTTGGTGAGCGTTGAGCTTGATTTGAAGTATGAGATAACCCCCGCCTTCCATGTTATTTCTAATTTTGATAATACTCTATTCAATGCCGATGCTCTTCCTTAAATCCCTACACTTTGCAGTATGGCGCCTTCCAAAGCACGCCGAAAGAGGTCACTTCGTGAGATCACTACCACCGTCTCCACTGGGCCCATTGCAAACTCGCAACAAATCGTTGCAAACTCGCAACCTGTCAGCTCGTCATTGATGAAGGAGGAGCAGCAGAAGGAGGAGAAGCAGTGCCCATCAGAACCAACGATCCCACCATTGCCATCGGTCATGGTGAATCTAGTCCCACAGCAAGGGTTGGGGTGTGAAGTGGTGGAAGGGCTGCTAGTGCCTAGCCAAAACCGGGAGTACAAGCCCAACGGAAAGTATATTGTGGGAAATGGCCCGATCTATGACATCGCATTCAACTTCAGAGACGTGCGCTACTATGACGTCTTTGCTATCGCCAGCGGCAATAGTGTAAGCAGCCGACGTCTCCCTACCTCTCATTTGGTGCCCTTTTATCTTCATGAGGTTCGGGGAGTTGTTTATGATGAATGGCAAATGGAAGGTATGCCTTTGGTGGTGTCTTGGTGTTGGCTTGGAATTGGAGAGGGATTTGAGTATGGGTAATGTGTAGATTTTTATAGGGAAACTTAATATTTTTTCCATTTCCTTGTTTGACAGCACGGGTAATGGTTGGGTAATAAAAGGGAAAATAACTAAAAAAAATCATTTCTCAGACAGAGCATATGCTTTAAATAGGGATATTTTAGTCATTTTACAAACCCTATTTATGTCCCACTCATTTTATAAACCCTGGTGGGATAGAATGTGATGATTCAACTATTTCATATCTCTACCCTAACAACATTGTTTTCGATACCCTTTTTTTATAAAAAAATAATTGAGATAAACCTATATATTATTTCACTTTCTTTTCTAATATAACACATTCGTAATTCCACATTTTGGTGAGGCTGGTAGGTGTTTTGGGGAATGGAATGTTATTGTTTTAGATTTGATTGAAAGCTAGGAACTTCGGCTGGAAATTTGAGGCACATTATCTTTTAATATATTGTGATGATCTATCTTCATGAAAAAAATGAATTTGTTGTGTATTTTGATTCATTTGATGAAGAGCCTTTATAAAATTTAATCTGTAAATTCCCTTATGATGAAACAATATAATTCTACTTTCACCTACTCATCTAGAGGAGTTGCTTACCTTGCTTTTTTCTTTTTTGATCTGAAACAAGAGGGGTTTGACCCTTAGTCACCGGTTCCCGAACGACGGAACCGAACGATGGATCGAGGAACGGGAACGAGGTTTTAGATGCAGTTTTACACTGTGGGAACGAAAATGTTCCCCGTTCCGTCGCCCCCGAACGGCGTTCCCGAACGTGGAACGCTAGGTCGCTTCCGCTCCCAGGTGACTAAGGTTTGACCCCCCTACTGTCCTCACCTTGCTTCTTTATCTTGCAGGTGACAAGTTACAGGTGCCTTGAGAATGGTAGTTTTAATCTTCTACAAGCTTATGTTGATGAGGATGTGAGAAAGACAATGCCTGATGCCTGTGGTTGTTAATGTTTATTTGACAACATGCTTTATCTAATGCTCGTGATGCCTATTTATCTCAGAAGAATGAGTCATTCTATACTCTAAGCTGGACCACCAATGAAGTTGATGGCTCACCACTGTTGGTGGCTGCAGGAAGCAGCCGGATCATTCGGGTCATCAATTTTGCTACCAAGAATTTAGCTAAGGTTTACTAGGCTTGAGTTAATCTATTTCTTGTATTGAAGGTTCATCTTGATATATCAATATTTCATCAGTAGCTTATTTGAAATAATATTTATCTATGCTCTCTGTCCTGATATTTAATTTCCATTTATGATATTCTCCAGAGCTTAATTGGCCATGGTTATGCAATAAACGAGATAAAGACTCATGTGTCGAAGCCTTCGCTCATCATTTCTGCCAGCAGGGTTAGCAGATAACTTGTTGGGTGTAGATTTTTTTTTGTTTTGACACTGTTTAATATGACATTATTCTATAGGATGAATCTGTTAGGCTATGGAATGTCCATACAGGGATATGCATCTTGATCTTTGCAGGAATTGGAGGCCATCACAATGACGTGTTGAGTGTTGTAAGTATAAATTGCATCTTGTCTGGACATGATTTTAAATATTACTTGCCCTGAAGATGACACTCATTGAGATTCTGATGTTAAGCAGGCCAAATTTCAATTTATAATATCAGGGATAAAATAAGACCCTACAATAACTGCTACTTTTTTTTCTACTTCCATTACATTAGGGCTGATCAAAACACATTATTTTGTCTGAAGGATTTCCACCCTTATGAGATCGATCTTTTTGCAAGTTGTGGCATGGACAATACTGTGAAAATTTGGTCAATTAAAGGTTTAGAAACTAGCTTGATGTTTACATTTAGTGTTGTATATTGCGTATCACTGACAGAACTTTTGCCAATGCTGTCACAGAATTTTGGGTATATGTTGAAAAATCATATTCATGGACCGACCATCCATCAAAGTTTCCAACAAGAGAGATCCGGTTTCCTGTATGTTAAGCATCTATAATCACTTGAGGTCCTTTCTTTTTGCAAACCATTGTTGGTGTTTAGTTCTCATACCATTCAAACCTACCTGTTTCTTTTCCTTTTCAGGTCTTGAGTGCTAAAGTGCACTCTCATTTTGTTGATTGTACAAGATGGCTTGGTGACTTCATCCTTTCAAAGGTGCCTCATTTGTTAAATGGATACATATTTTTATAGTAATAACGTTGTTCTTTTGCTGGTTTGGTACACCAAACTTTATTGACTTCTAGTTTGCAACCTATTTCCTTACTCGGTGCTAGTATTGGTTCCTGCATAGGGAGTAAGGATCTGATATGTGATAACGTGGATTTGCAGAGTGTTGAGAATGAAATTTTGCTTTGGGAACCAAAACGAGATAAGAATAGGCCTGGGGAGGTGACATGCTTTAACTTCTCCCAAATTTTGTACTTACTTTAGTATCATACTTACCTACAGTTGTCTGGTGATGTTTTCAGTTTCTGAACACTAACTCACATACTAAGTTTATACCCCTGAATCAATATAATTTTTTTTCTCTCTTCATATAGGGAAGCGTTGATGTTCTTCAGAAGTACCCTGTGCCACATTGTACATTATGGTTTATGAAATTTTCATGTGATTTTCACTTCAACCAGTTGGCAGTAGGTAATACCTTCTGTAAGGACCGTGTTCTGACACTAAATCTTTATGTAAGATTAGTTTTACTTTTTAAATTTCAAACCAGAAGTTATCAAGGACATTCTTTTGTTAGCATAATGTTCATACTTGAAGAAAACTATATTTTTCATAGATTTTTTTTTCCTGCAGACCAATACTTTTTTTGCAGAGAACATGTTTTTAGTAGCCCGCTATTGTTTTTTTTTCACAGGACCTACTTCTATGACATTGCTAATTATTCCACTATTGTAGCTTAGGGCGCTATAGGCCCGCTAAACACCGCTCTGTGGCTTACATGTAAAATATTTTTTAGTTCACTAATCTTGACGGAGGCAAATAATCATTCCTTACTCTAGATGACTATATATAAAATATGTTTCTATGCAGTGTTCTTTACTTTAAAATGATGCAATAAACAGTTGAATAACTATCTATTGATGATTCGTTAAATTTTGAATGGATACGAGTGTCGATTGTAGCCGGAGTGTGTTGATTAATTAATAAATGTTAAGTAAAGGATCTAGAAACATGTTGTTTAGAGCCCCATATATGTCTTTTTTGTGTTTTTTGTTCATGGAATTTTCTTAGTTATATGTTTTTGTGCATATTTAATTAATAATTTTTATGTTACTATAGGAAGAAATGAAATAGCTTCCACTATATCCTTGTATATCTTTTTTTATAGCTCCTAAAGAAAACTGCACCTAACTGTCTTATCCCGATATTTAAAGCATTGGTGCAAACTAAGTTCAATGTATGTTTGGTTAAATTTGAAGGAACAATTTTCTTCTAAAGTAAGATATATTCTGAATAATAATCGCTGCTTCAATCAAACAGGCAACGATAAAGGTGAGATCTATGTTTGGGAAGTACAGTCCAGCCCGCCTGTCTTAATCAATCGGTAATCTTTACTGCAACAGTTTCTGTTGTTCTTCTCCTCCTCTTGCATCAACCCTGCATAACTAGCACTTCTGGATGCAAACTTTTTTTTTTTTTCGAAACCGGGCACTTTAGCCCGTTCTGCATTAAGAGGAAATGGAGTTTAAGTTTACATCCTCGTATAGGAAGTTTCCATTTCCTCTTAATGCCAAGGGACGGCCGTCTCGCCCCGTCCCTTAAAAGTTCCTTTAGCGAGGTGCACGGGAACACGCGAGGCGGGCACACTAACACAAATCACCGGCTGCAACGGTGGTGGATGCAAACTAATTAACACTTGATCATTTTCAGGTTGACTAATCCGGAATGCAAATCGCCAATAAGGCAGACTGCTGTATCCGTCGATGGAAGGTACGTACCTCACTCTGCTGATGTGTGCATGCTTTGCTTATTTCCTTTTCCTGTTTTTGCAATGGATTGATAGCAGTGTGTGTGTATTTGGTCTTGTCCAGCACTATCCTTGCAGCTGGCGATGATGGCACCATCTGGCGATGGGACGAAGTGGGTCCTTCAAGCTCCAAACCTAAAGCAACTGAAGCTGCTGCGGCCGCTGCCAATGCCAATGCCTGAGGATTATACTGTGATGATTTTAGCCTTATTATCGTCGGTTGTTCCACAGTCAGAGTGGTTGGTTAACTGAATGTTAAATCTTAGGATGCTGGTTCTGTTATGCTCTCAGTGTCGTCGTAACTTGTGTGATGATGCTAGTTGTGTTAAACTGTTAATCTGCACCGTGGAGTTGTGGACGAGATAAATAATTTAACTTGATGATGTTCTGGCGACTATGGACTTCATCATATCGTCATACTCGTCATCTGTTTGTTCTGCATCCTCTAAATAATCTGCTTGTTGCCTTTGTTCCAAACTTGAAACCAAAGCTGCTGCAGCCAACGGCGACCTGAAGAAGACGCGCTCTGCTCAGTCGCTGGACGACTTGATCGGCCCATCAATCGCGGCCCAATGAGACACCCAGTTGCTAGGCCCATTATTAATTCCATCACCTCACAGCTCACAGGCAGCTCATGCCACTCCTAAAAATCTAGAGCCCTTGCGGCGGCCGGCGGGAGGAACGCGGCAGACGGCGGACGGGGCGAGACGGCCGTCCTTGGCAGTAGCGATTAGCTAGCGGGCTGAGGTAACTTCCCTGTCCATGGCCCTGTGATTCCATTGTATCTATCGCTTATTTGTCCATGTCCATGATCATTGTCCAAGTCCAAGACACTTGCAATTTCCTCCCCTCCTGCTTGATCTCTCTTTTTCTGAATTCCACCCACTGAAATCTTTGCCACCAGCAAAGTGAATCCTAAGCTAATCAACCGCCGCCACCGCCACCACCGGTCACCATACATACCATGTGTGAACAATCGACATGAGGCTTCTTGAGCAGCTCCCGTCACAGCTGCCAGGAACCTAGAGCTGCCGAAGGGCCATCAACGTGAGGCTGCCACCCAAAGAGCGTGACAATGGATACCGCGAAAGACATCTGGTCAGTCGGCATGGGCATCGTCCAAGCGCCGACGGAGCTGCAGCGCGAGCAGGACAGCCTCCAGACCAAGCTGCTGTATGCTCGCTCGCTCATCAATCGCAGTGAGTGGGGCATGTCCAAGAGCATGGTGCTGGATGCCCTTTTCGTGAAGCTCAAGAATGCCACCTATGATGCCGAGGACCTTCTCCGCGAGCACGAAGACATGTCGCTCCGGCAAAAGCTTGACGATGCCTGCCGGAGCAGGGCAGGTCAGTTCATATCATCAGTTCTGTACAACTCTGTAATTTTGGGGCTTCACATTCCAAGGGTAAGGGACTCCCAAGACAAGCTCGACATGGTTATGGCTCTGGTCGAGAAAGGGCTATCTTCTATGGGTCTGGATCGTGTCGAGTCTGTGCAGTTGATGCCAACAACAACTGAAATCATCACCGCTTCTCAAGTGTATGGTCGTGACACAGAACGGGATCAACTGATGGAGATGCTGGGTGTGACTGCAACCAATGACCGTGAGGACAAAATTAACCTGGTGCTCACACAATTAGGCATGCCACTCACTATTGGATGTACATCTGCAGGGTCTAGAGGAAAGAATAAAGCAGCACAAAGCTGTGGGAAATCAGCCAAGAGACTTAGAGGCAGCAGTAGCAGCAGTGTCCATCTTGCTGAGACTACCAACTCCACTAGCGAAGTTTCTGTCTTGCAAATCTTTGGCATTGGCGGGATGGGGAAGACCACCCTGGTTCAGCTCATCTACAACAATGAAAGGGTGAAAGCTCACTATTCCGCTCGGATATGGGTCTGTGTTTCAGACCTTTTCGACATTGAAAGAATGACAAAGGAGATTGTTACCATCTGTAATCCAAACTTTGACTTATCCCGTGGTTTGACTGTTCTTCAAGTAGAACTGAAGGAGCAACTGAAGAGCTAAAAGTTCCTTTTGGTGTTAGATGATATTTGACAGATTACCCAACACCAATGGGAGTCCTTCTATGCGTATTTGAGGGATGGGCTTGAAGGCAGCATGATCCTGGTGACTACAAGACATGAAAATATTGCTCACCTTGTTGCAACCAGCAACTGTAAGCCTGTCCAACTCAAAGGATTGCCTGCCGACACATTTTGGGAATTCTTCAAGAAATGTGCATTTGGTAAAGATAGCCCAGAGTCATATCCTCGCTTGCAAGAGATTGGTCTGAGAATTTCCTCTAAGCTGTGTGGTACTCCATTGGCTGCCAAAACTCTTGGACGCTTGTTAAATTGTAATCTGACCGAGGAACACTGGGATACAATCGATAACAGCGAATTATGGCAGCAAGAACAACAACATGGTGACATATTACCTGCCCTTCGGCTGAGCTACTTGTATCTTCCACCTGAACTTAGAGATGCTTTGCATTTTTGCAGCGTGTTTCCAAAAGAATATAGCTTTGAAAAGCATTGGATCGTTGATATTTGGGTGGCAGAGGGCTTTATTGCACCTCAGTGGAACATGCATCTTCAAGACATTGGGATCAGATACTCGGATGAACTGAGAGGTAGATGTCTTTTCCAAGCTGATCCAAAGTTCTGTAATCATGACAGATATGTAATGCATGATTTGATCCATGATACTGCACAACACGTTTCTATGAATGAATGCCTGTTGATGACAGATACAAATTACTCAGGGAGACATGAGTTTCGCCATATGTCAGTCGCGGTGGACGCTCAGTCTTTGAGCACAATGAAAACATTCAGCATTTGAACAAATTGCGTTCACTTGGGTTTGTTAAAGGATTGATGCTGAGATTGTCTGGATGAGTCAGCTCTCTAACATCCTGTTTTTGAGCCTAAGAGGTTGCAAGCTGGTGAAGTTACCTGAAAAAGTATGTGAGTTGAGTAGCCTCCGTTATCTTGATATATCCCATAGCAGTGTATTAGAACTGCCAGCAAAATTCTGGTGTCTTTATAGCCTACAGGTTGTTGATGCAAGTTATACCTATATTGAAAAGATTAATGGCGATGTAACAAAGCTAATCAATTTGCGTAAATTGGGACTGCCAGAGACGTCTTCCATGACCTTATCAGGGATACCTGGCATAGGAAATCTGACAAGCCTTCGGTACTTGAGCTGTTTTACAGTAGGGAATCAAAATGGGGGAATTGCTGAGTTAAAGGCCATGAATCAGCTCAGAGGAACACTAAATATCAGATCTATTGAGGCTGTGAAGAGCAAGGAAGAGGCGGCTGAGGCTAGGCTCGTTGACAAGAAATACCTGAAGGAATTAGATCTAAACTGGCACGTTGATGATCCGACAAGTTGCAAGCTAACACCCAGTGAAGATGATGTGATGGAGGGCTTGTGCCCATCTGAAAGAATTCAACACCTTAGAGTCAATGGCTTTCGGGGTAGCAGGTTACCAAGTTGGTTAAGTCCAGAAGACCTACAAAATCTAAGAAGCCTGGAGCTTACTTCTTGCCATTCCTTCAGAACTTTATCAATACCTTACTTCAGTGATGGGACACAAGGTGATTCAACGGGTCAGTGTGCAAGCAGCAGTACCATCAATTGCAGCAGAGGCATTTCATCGCTTGCCTTCGCACATCTCACTTGTATAAGCATTTTCAGATGCTATGGGCTGAAAAATCTTGACCAGTTTTTGTCTCCCAAGAACATGCCATTCATAGAGTCCAAAATCCTTGAGAACTGCCGCAGTCTAGAATCAATACCGGCTGACAGGTTTGTGGAATTTGTTCACCTCCGAGACCTGAAACTAGGTGGTTGTACCAGTTTGATGTGCCAACAGTCAATGGTTTTGCCCCTCTCACTCCAACGACTCTGTGTTTGGCGTTGTGGTCACCTTGACAGATCATTCCTGTCCTGCCAGGCTGCCTAGAGAATCTCACTTCTCTCACTGTTCTGTGCTTGACTGGATGTGACAACGTCGAATCGATCCTGTTGGACTCGATCCCCTGCAGAAACACGCTCAAATTCCTGCTTCTACAAAACTGCCCGAAATTGTCATCCATTGGTGGATCAGGCATCCCTTCATCCATAAAGTACGTCAAAGTGCATGGATGTGCTAAGCTAACAGAAGTATTGCAGCCCTCTACAATTGATGCACTGTCGATGGAAGAGGCGGATGAAATAAGAAAGTTTGAAGCTTACAACAGCATCTATATTGAGAAGCTGAACCCGTCGCACGAGGAAGAAATGCAAGAGCTCTTTAAGGTCAAGGAACGACAAATCCGGACGAGGAGATGCGGCGCAAGAAGTGCATAGACAGCTGCCCGCAGCAACGCCTTAGTTGTCTAGTGTCTCAGTAGTTGCTTTCGATTTCAATCTGCAAGGGGAACAGAAACTTTGTAACACATTATGTCCCCTCTAGTGCGCCGGGGGCGTGACGTGTCGTTGTAATTTTCAAACTTTCTCGATCTTAAATGCAAAGATGTGCAAATCTTTTGCGTATTTGAAAAAAAAAATACTGCTGTAATAACTAGAAAAAGTAGAAACACTTGTGTGTACAGATAAATGTAGACATATGCTCGCTCTAATATTTCTATATGCGTCAACTAATATTGCTTAGATTAGTTGATTGGGTTACTTATACTAGAACCTGCCCACTAGGTTTAAGTCCTCGAGTTCCAAGATTTAATTTATGCTTTTGTTAGTGACAGGTGAAGTCAGGAGGTGCTGTATAACGTGGCCTTCATTATCGGCTCCTTCCACTAGTACTCACCAAGGTCGTTGTCAACACTCAAGCTCCTCCACCTCCATCAGTTACGGCGACACAATGTCAACTGAGTAACAACGCAGCTGGCACTGGTTCCTCAGAAGGGTACAATTTTCTAACTTTTGTGTTGTATGTTGTAAATAAAAAATAAAAAACTCTTGTGTTGTATATATGGTCTACTGTATTTATTCCAATACTATTTACTGTCGTATATGCTAGTTTATGAGAAATATCATGATTTATTTAAACAATAATACTGGAATCGTGACTTTGTTTCCTCTGGAATGATTTTTATTCGGAATATATATGACCCTACAAATATATGCCTAATTTTCCATCAGCCTGCCTGGGCCTAGCTGCCTGATTTTTTGTTGCCGATTTTGGGTGTGATATCTAATAATCCAAATGAAAACACCATTGGAGTAAAAATGAGGAGACTATCCCATATGCAAGTATAGAACATGCTGTTTTATTTGTAAAAGGAGGAGAAAACAAAGAAAATTTCAGGAAACCTGGGTAGCGTTAGAAAACTAAACTGTAGGTATGTTTGGTCACATTTGCACTCTGTGGGCCCAGTAATTCCCAACTGGATTTGTACCTCAACCCCACGTTCCTTGGTTCCTATCCGATGCTCTTGATAGTTGGATCTCCACTTACAAGGCCACTACTATTTAATGCTGAATGATACAGACAACAATTAAGCTTTGTGCAATGATGCTGCCGGCTAAATGCATTGCCGGTATGTGTCTGCATCTTACTTTTTGCTTGTTGCTTGGCCAGTACAACAGTTCCATCACACATTTCTCATGGAGAGCAAGACTTGACTGAAACTAATTACCACTCACTCGTCACACACTACAGGTCTATATATACGTGCCTCTCTGGAACAACCTCGTCAGCTCGGACTTGCATCTTCGCATTAGCCCAGCATGGCTTCCATCGGCAGGGCTTTTCTAGCCTGTCTTGCTTTTGCTCAGCTCCACACACTAGTACTGCTCTCTAGCGCCCACCATGCTCAAGGTGGTAACCTCACTGATCACCTCCCCGTTCCGTTTCTTTTGCCATCCAGACCAAGCAAAGGCGCTCCTCCAGCTGAAGAAGTCATTCTCTTTTCTTTATTCCACCACCACGCTTTCGTCATGGCGAGACGGCACTGACTGCTGTCTCTGGGAAGGCGTTGGCTGCGACGCCTCGTCTGGAAATATCACCATCCTTGACCTCAACAATCGTCGCTTGTTCAGTTATGGCTTGGACCCTGCAGTCTTCAGCCTCACATCCCTTCGTCGCCTTGACCTCAGCATGAACGATTTCTCTGGAGATTCAGTGGAAGACGGCATACTGTTGGCTGACAACATCCCAGCTACTGGATTCGAAAGGTTAACTTTGCTGACCCATCTGAACCTTTCTCGTCTGGGCTTGCGTGGCCCGATACCTAGTGGCGTCGGTCAACTAGTGAACCTTGTCTCCTTGGATCTTTCAACCCCAGCTGACTATGCTCCACCTGACGTTTATGGATCTCTGCGTGAACCCAATTTTGATACCCTAGTGGCAAACCTCAGCAATCTAAAAGAGCTGTACCTCGATGGAGTGAATTTGTCTAGCAGTGGAGAAGGTTGGTGCATATCTCTTGCTACATATGTTCCTCATCTTGAGATACTCAGCATGGCCGATTGTGGCCTGACTGGTCCTATTTGTAAATCACTCTCCAGACTAAGTTCTCTCGTTGTTCTCAACCTCCAAGAAAACGATGGTATAACTGCTGGTCCATTTCCGGAGTTCTTGATGGATTTTCCCAACCTAACTATGCTCCAACTTTCTGATGTCAACCTCGAGGGGTGGTTCCCATCCAAACCCTTTCAATCAAAAAAAATCTAAGGGTTCTCGATTTGTCTAGTAATCAGAATCTCTCAGGACACCTGCCAAACTTTTCTAATGCAAGTTCTCTGAAGAGTTTGATGCTAGATGGGACCAACTTTTTGCCTGCCAATCCAACGTCTTCCAGCAACTTGAAGTCGTTGAAGGTGTTAGTGCTTGATGGGAATTTAGTTTCAGTGGATTTCCTGTCATCATTTGGTGCACTTGAGTCTTTACGCCACTTGGACCTCACGGTCAAGTCTAGCACTGAGTTAGGATCAATATTCTCATGGATTGTACAACACAAGAACCTAGTTAGTTTGGCACTATCTGGATGTGACTTCTCTAAGATAACGCCTACCTTGCTTAGCAACTTCAAGACCTTGAGAAGGTTAATAATGACTGATTGCATACTCCCTAGGCAAGTACTTCAAGCAGTTGGAAACCTCATCGGCTTGCGAACACTTGAAATGGACAACTGCACACCATATGGTTCCATGCCATCTTCTATCGGCAACCTCACAAATTTGAGAATCATGTATTTGTATGGTTGTCAGTTTTCAGGGCCAATGCCAGCTGCAATTGGCAAGCTCACAAATTTGAGAATCATGGGAATAAATTCTTGTGGGTTTTCAGGGCCAGTGCCAGCTACAATTGGCAAGCTCACAAATTTGAGAAGCATGGTTATATATGATACTAGTTTTCTTTCAGGGCCAATGCCGGCTGCAATTGGCAACCTCACAAACTTGAGAGAAATGGGTATTCGAGGTCAGATATTTGGGTCATCGATACTTTATGCAATCGGGCAGCTCAGTGAATTGGCGTGGTTATATCTTCGAGATTGCAATTTTTCTGGAAGCATACCGAGTTCAATATCTAATTTGACTCATCTAACAACGCTGGATCTTTCTTCTAATTCTCTCAGTGGTAACAATACTCTCTCTCTCTCTCTCTCTCTTCTATACGGTAGTTGTATATTGTGTGTGGTTGTACTCTGCCTGTCTGGGCATTCTCTTCTTTTTAATATAGAGGGCACTTTCCTGCCGGTCTCTTTTTTTTTTAAAAAAAAACAATACTGTCTTTGGCATCATTTTCTTGCCGTACCCTTAGGCTTGTGTTTTTACTTGTTAAAGATTTTTAGAGTACCTCAATCACCTCTTATGAGTTTTGCCGGTTGTTGCTCTTGCTGTACATGTGGAATCGATCTATGTAAGACCAAAATAGTCTGATTATCGCTGTTGATAAACTACAGATATGTGTAAAATACGTCGGTCCTTAAACTTGTTCCTTGGATCAATCTAGTCATGAACTCTTGAAATTCGGTTGAGTATGAATTGAACTAGTTCAGATGGTCAGGTTGTCTCTAGTGGAACCTGTCCACCTAGGTTTAAGTTAATTATGTATACTCACATTGCTTGGAGATGTTTTACAAAAAAAAAAAAAAAAAAAAAAAGAATACATGCCACTACCCGTTGCTTTGCAGCCAACAATGATAATGTACCACTGCTTGTTTGTGGCTACAACAGTGATAGATGAACAAGTTTGGTATATATCTCGCTCATAGAATTGTTGAGTTGCACATAACGGATGTGAATGGTAATAATCTGTTGGTGTTGAATTCGTAAATAGAAGATCCCACACCGAATAAGCTAGTGCGCGCACAGATTGTAAAACGGATTTAATTTGCCTCGCAGTGAAACCCACGAAAGCTGTCCTGGCTAGTTTTGCTTCCCTAACTACAAAGACCTACGGACACCTCACAGAAGGGAGCCTGTAGGGTAGGTGCGCCAAAGGTTGGAAGGCCACCTAAAACGCTCACAAACTCCGCCGAAAAGCTTGTATAATGGTAAGTATGGCGGTTGGAAAAGTTAGGGTTATTGAGAGAGAGAAAAAAGTATATCTATATAAAAATAGAATACATCAGCCAAATATTGTTCTAAGGCGGGGGTGTTTGGTTTCCTGATTAAACTCATCAGATGTTTGGACACTAATTTAGAGTATTAAACATAGATATTATAAAAAATAATTGCAGAAATTGAGGCTAATTTTGAGACGAATCTATTAGGCTTAATTAGTCCAAGATTTGACAATGTGGTGCTAGGGTAAACATATGCTAATTATGGATTAATTAATACATTTGTCTCGCTAATTAGTCTACTCCTGTGCAATTAGTTTTATAATTAGCTCATGTTTAGTCCTCCAAGTTAGCATCCAAACGTATGATGTGACATGAACTAAACTTTAGCCCCTGGATGCAAAACACCTGCTACCTTTCCGTGCTTCTTATCACATTGTTAGGTAGCACTTCTTCAAATATATTTTTACTAGTTAAATGCCCGTGCGCTGTTACGGGATAATTTAAATTTTATATAAAATCATGGATCGCACGATACGATAACAATACTATGAAAATAAACAATACTATTAAAGTAACATTTTTTTTTCCACGTGATTATTAAACGGAAATCTTATGATTGTCTTATGTTCTTAAAAACAAAACCAAGCAAATAGATATGCACCATGCACAAGCGTCAGGATATTCGCCATGTAGAAGTAGTCGATAAAACGACTGATACACCATGCATCAAGCGTTGAAAATATAACATGTACATATGATTTTACATTCATGTATTATATATATAACGTCTCCACGTAGTGTCTGATAGACCAGTACCTAGGAATATCAATGAAATTGGCGTTAGTTAAATAATATTTCACAATATAGAATGAAATACAAATACATTGTATGTGTTACTAATCTTCAATTACCTTGCTTATTGTGTTAGAACCTCCTTCCATACAATATTCTTCGTGAAAATTCCATCAACTGTTGGCGTCTTTTTTATCCTTACCTTTTTACTTGATGCATTCTTTTTATTTTTCCCGACACTATTCTTTCTAATATTTTTTCTTCTCCAACTTTTTGGCCTCCTCCTCCCGTGCTGCGCATCAGGGCGGGAGTGCGAGGATCTTGATATTCGCTCTTGACGTGGCTCTAGACATCGCCACATACAACCGACCGTGAGAGAACACCTGGCGGGCGTATACACACCCACGCTCGGGATCGTTTGGCCCTCGTGACTTGTTGACCGTCATGGCGAAGCTCACCGATAGGGAACTTCCTTCCTCTTAAACTCGAACGGGAACATCTCATCGACGGGCACGGGGGGTATTCGAGGAAGGAATACCCGCTTCCCAAAGATGCTGCCCAACCACGATTTCCGCGTCGATTGTATTTCTTGAGAACCCCCGCACCAAAGAGCCTTGTACCGCTTATACAGCCCCATTGGCAGGGTCAATATTCCGAAGCAAGATGACAGGACACCCGAGCTTGAGCTTCAAGACGTGTGGAGGCAAGCCGCTGGGGTTGAGACTGTTAAGGAACTCTACTGGATAGTAGTTATGTGGATCATCGACGGCAGAGTCAAAACTGTGATACACCATCTCGCCACCCTGGAACATATCAATCATTTTCATATTGATCATGTCCACCCAATCGTTACGTGTAGATAAAATCGCTCTGGTGGTGATGTAGTCTTTATTCGCCATGTTTGTGTTTAGGTCTGGAAAGATGATGTCGATCAATGAGCGAAGATCCTTCTCAGCATCGCCAGAGTACGGGACACAGATCTCTTCTGGAATCCGTACATCGTCATCACCGTAAACCTCTTCCGTTCCATTACCGATGTGCAATGTATAATCTGCAAAACCACCGATCACTCGAGCCCTCATGTTAAGGGACGAGCTTTAGGTGGCGCATGGATTCCCAAAGATGAGAGCTTCATAGAGAAGCTCCGACTATTTGAGCCCCTCGGATCCTTTCGGCACAACAGGGAGGACCTGCCTGAAATCTCCGCCAAAGACAACCGTCTTCCCACCAAACGTAAGGTCCGGCCGGCTCATTGTATCCCGTAGGCTCTTGTCTAGTGCTTCCACGTTTTGCCTCCTTGTCATAGATGCCTCGTCCCATATTATGAGAGCCGCTTGTCGTAGCAACTTGGACGCATTCATCCTGTTTTTGTGAATTTGCATCCATCGCCATCTTTAGCATTGAGAGGTAACACGAAGCACGAATGGCTCGTCCTCCCACCGGGCAATATGGATGCCGCGACTCAGATGTGGCTCGTAGCCACGACAATCTTGCCCTCGGCTACGTAGTTTTTCCCGATAAGTGCCCTATACAAGAAGGTCTTTCCCACCGCCAGGTCCATCCACAAAAAGAACATCCCGCCCTTTTTGGTCGTGGGATACGGCCATTATCTCATCGTAGGCGCACCTCTTTTCCGATGTTGAGTGAGTCGCACAATAACTCATCTTTGGGGTCCAGCTCGACTCTACTCTCCTCAAGTATCTCTCGAGGAATACTGGCGGCACCGGCCATATGTGTGATCAATTTTTGGAAGAGGCAATTTATCAAACCGCTTCCCCATCGATAGCACCATGTTTCTAATATCTATCAAAGCCATTTGCTGCACCCGTTTGGATGGATTATTACGGTCGTAGTCCTCTCGACATTGCATCGTAGTGCTTTTCCCACAAACCAAACACATCATGTGGCTCACGTATACTATTATTGTTGCAAATAACCTTCAGAGAGAGGAAGGCATCTCGAATAAAGTAGCTTCGGTTAGACACTCATCCAAAGGTATTGTCCTCTTCGATTAGACCCCTC
Organism: Hyparrhenia diplandra; assembly: GCA_015847255.1. Classification (NCBI taxonomy): domain Eukaryota; kingdom Viridiplantae; phylum Streptophyta; class Magnoliopsida; order Poales; family Poaceae; genus Hyparrhenia; species Hyparrhenia diplandra. The sequence goes on along the minus strand of JADLZK010005648.1, from coordinate 156,712 downwards.
CTTTGCGCAGCTTCACGGAATGAAGGTAGCAAAATCCATCGACGGTCCTAAGGTGTTCGTATGAGGTAGCACCAAAGAACATTATTTAGGAGGACATGAAGAAAGTAGTGTTCTCCCTCTCGGGATGAGCCGATACGACTCTACCAACTTGGAAAACAGAGTTCTTTCTAGGCTGCCAGAATTTGCCATTAGATCGCCAAGTGAAATGCTCGGGAAGTCCCGATACAAGATTCCATGGGATGCCTCATGCTGCCTCGTTATAATCAAAATACGCAAATCAACATTGAATCTTCTGCGCGCCGGCTTATTAACAATCTTGTCGACCTTGTCCTTTTTATGGAATGACACCATGTGCATGCCCGCGTATGAAGCCGTGTAGTCTGCCGCATCGGTGGATAGTTCTTGCTCAAGTCAAAGCCATATATCCGCCATAGCGCCTCCGAGGCGTCACCCAACGGGCCTCTATATTGCTTGATCTCATCAACGTCCGCCCTTCTTATCGGCTTTGTCACCCTCCCTCATCACCACCGATGCCCCCTGTCATGTCCCTTTGTATATGTACTTGAAGATGTACTTTATCGATTTGATGCTCCCACATGCTTCAACATTTATATGGCGCTTGAAGGTACGCAGCAGACAGGTTGTAAGGCACGACCCATCGGTTGTCCAAGAAATGGCCTCGTACTTTTTCCGTGACGCCCATCATTGCGTCGCCGATAGATCGGGTATGAATCCTTTCCTTGTGATGTTGACTCACGTAATGCTTTAGGGTAATGGTTCTTGCATTCGCCTTTAACCACCGTGCATGGACAAAATGGATTAAGCTTCCCACGGGGACCATGCATCATATGCTTTGTTACCATCTTATAGAGCTCGAGGGTATTTCTTCTTGTTTGGTAGCTCAAGACCGATACATGTGAGCTTGTACTTCCGCTCCATTATTAGTAACCAGTGTGCATGCGGCAAACCCCTCTTCTGGAACTCCATCACATATACGTAGGCCTTCACCTCCCCAAAGATGTCTTTCTCCATCAACATTTTCTTCATTGCATCTAACTTTGCTCTAAAGACTCGTGTGACGAGATCCGGACGGTAGAAGGTATCCTTGCCGCGTCTTCACCATGTACAAGCTCAATAATGAATTCAATTACCTCCTCATGCACCATATTCTTCAAAGGTACAACTTTGCTCGATCGATGTCGTGCTTGACATCGATCCCGAGCAATGCACCATATTCTTCAAAGGTACAACAGAATATCTGCCGCCATCGCATCAAAGAGAACGATCGAGCTTCGAGCATGTATGCACAACAAGCAAGTTTCATTGTCTACCACGAACGCCTAGCAAAGACTTGCGCCGCCCGCCCGGGTACGCCTCGTGATATGCGTCGCGATGCTGTCCATGACGAAGTCGCCGACGTCTGATCCGTACGCACGATGATCACGATCACGACGGCCACTAGCCGGCCCGGCTGATCTTGTCTGGCACGCACGCCCATGAACAACATCATGTCCGGAAGTCCTCCTCCACCACGCCCTCGCCATCGCCATAGTAGTACCAGCCACCTCCCACGGCGCGACGCCAGAGCCGCCGCGCGGCGTAGCGGGCATCGCCGCCGCCACCGGCCGCGCCCGACCAAAGCGCCCGTGCGTCCGCGGTGGAACAAAAAGCCGCACGGAAGCCCTCACCTCCGACCTCCCACCGGTGCCGCCCGGGCCGAACACGCTGCCTGCTATCTGCTTTGCCGCCACAAATTGTCAACCAAATGGGACGATCACAACAACAGCCGACCGGGTGGCGAGGCGGGGGCCAGGCCTCGCCTCGCGGGCGGGCCGTGACGATCCACGAAGGAATCGCATGATAACGAGAAGGGAATTGGGGAGGATTCGTGAGTTCAGCCGGGATTAGCAAGAACGGCGGGGAATGGGTCGGGACGAGTTCTCTATTCGGGTTTCGAATGTCAAGTCATGAATCGTTTAGCAACTCAATACAACACCTTATATGGCGCACACGCACACGACATGACGTCACAAACGTAACCGCCTCGAAACGCACCGCCGCCGCCAAGTCACCTTACCCCCACCTTGGATGTCGGCGCGCCTTGCGTTGTTGGATTTCCTTCAGACTTGCCGTTCCGCATCTTGGCCTTCTGCGGTGCCACTTGCTATTCCCTCGACATTCCCTCCTCCTCGAAATCCAGCTTGACCCCAAGCCGGGCTTGTTGGAAATCTTCGTGCCAAATCCTCCATCTCTTCCTGTGGGACATATATCGTGGAATTCCCTCCCAACACACTGAAACCGAGTGACGATCGAAGCTCCTTTTAGCACGGAACGAGTCTTCAGGAACTGCTGAGGTTGCATAGTCAACAAGGGATCATCCGGTAAGGTCGAAAGATCATCTTCCACTACCTCTGTGGCTGGCACGTGTTTCTTTAATTGAGACACATGGATGACTGAGTGAATACGACAGTCAGTAGGGAGTTCTAGCTTATAAGCTACCTTGCCCACCCCGGCCAGAATCTTGAATGGTCCAAAATATCGGTAGCTCAACTTCTGATTACCTCTAGGTGCAACAGAGGTCTGAATATATGGTTGTACTCGAAGATAAACCAAGTCACCCACCATGAACTGCTTCTCTGACCTGTGCTTATCAGCTTGGTGCTTCATACGCACTTGAGCTCTCTCCAGATGATGTCTGACCACATCTTGCAATAAATTGCGCTCTAACAGCCATTGCTCAATATCAGGGTAATGAATCTGAGCATCATTGCTAATTCCAAAATGTCTAGGAGAATGACCATATAACACTTCAAAGGGTGATAGGCCTAGCAGAATGGAAACAAGTGTTATACCAATGTTCAGCAGCAAGCAACCAACTACTCCATTTTTTAGGACAAACTTGATACAGCACCTGAGAAACCCCTCCAGACATTGGTTCAACCTCTCTGTATGGCCATCCGTTTGAGGATGATGAGATGAACTCATGAGTAGCTTAATGTCAGCCAATCCAATTAGCTCATTCCAGATATCACTAGTAAAGATTGGATCTCTGTCAGACACTATGACCTGAGGCAACCCATGCAGTCTGTATACTTGATCAAAGTAAGTTTTTGCTACTTGCAAGGCTGTATAAGGATGAGCTAATGGAATGAAATAGCCATATTTGCTGAATTTATCAATGACCACTAATATGGTGTCATATCTCATTGGATTTTGGCAAACCTTCCACAAAGTCCATACATACTGTATGCCAAGCGTGATCAGGAATGGATAATGGCTATAATAGACCAACAGGTTTGGAGTGTAATACCTTTGCTTGTTGGCATATTTGACACTTTCGACCACATCTTTGGCTGTATGTCTTTCTTCATGCCAATCCAATTGAACAATTTCTTCATCCCTGTAATAAGTAGTCTGTGAGACCGAGTGCCCTCCTACTCCGTAGAAATGCACGGCTTTGCAAAATGTGATTCTGGGCCAACTTGTTATTTCCCAACCATACTCTCCCCAAATGCCTTCAGACCATCCTCCAATGTAAATGGCCCATGACTTCCTTCATGTTCTGCCAATTCTGCCAACAACTGTTGAGCACTTTCATCATCTTGATACCCCCACCACCTTGTCTAACCCGGTCGGCCTTGCATTCAGCAACAGTGGACGAGACTCCTCCTCAACATGCCGACAATGAGATAAAGCATCTGGCCGCTCGGTTGGTAGTGTAATATCCCGGATGTTAATATACAATTAAAATTTTGATCATGTCATCATTGCATTGCAAAGCATCCATGCTTTTGCATAACCTCCTATGCATTAATTAAAAATAAGTTTAATTGTTTAGAAATTGTTTGTGCTCAGGGGTTAGAGTGATTTTATGTTGATCACATGTTTTTGATCCTAAGTGTGTTGTTGTATGATGGTTTGGTAGTATAGGTTGGGAATCTGAAATTTGAGTCAAATTCAAGTTTGAATTGAGCTTCGAAAACCCTAATTCCATTCTCTCTTTTATCCCCTTTTCCATAATTCAAAATCTAAGCAAAATTTGCAAAAATTTCCAAAAGCCAAGTTGTAGATCTTGTTTTGATGTACAAAAGAGGTGTACAAAGTTTTTGAAGTTTTTGAATAAATTTTGAAGTAATTTTGAATTCAAATTTGTCCCTTTTTGACCCCATTTCAAAAAGTCATATTTAGAGGCCGAATTTGAAAATCTTCCAATTGTGAAAATTGTAGATCTTGAAAAATTATGCTAAGTCACTTTTTGGAGTTTTTCAAGCTCAGTTCAAATTTTGGGAGAATTTGACAAATTTCAGAAAAGTTAGGTTTTGAGTGCTACTGATTAACGATAGATCCCCTCAAGCTCACCTCCATGCCGCCATGTCGCCGGGCGTCCGCCGTGGTCATCTTCGACGATTCAGCCGATTCCGCGCGTCACCGGCTACTGGCCAAGTTCGCGAAGTCGCCATCCACGTCCTCGACCTCTTCCTTTCGTTTAAGACGGCGAGGGTCGGTTTCTTCTTCTTCTTTCCGTCTTTGCCGTCACCGTCGATTCCGTCCGCCCGGCTGCCGGCACCGCCACCACTCCACCTCTCATCGTTCCATCTAGCCACGAGCCGCCTTCTTTGCGCTTCTTTTGAGCCAACTTCGTGCCTTGTCTCTCGTTAGCCCGACGCACCCAGCGCGCCCGTCTTCTTCGGGCGGTTAGAGCGCGCCCGCGCATCACCTCGCCGTCGTCCGTTGTTTTGTGAGACTCGAGGAAAACCGGCTAGTGCTTTGGGATCGCCTCGACGATGTGGTCATGGCGGCTTGACCGTTTTGTCTTTTGCCCTCGCAGGATTCGCCGGAACGCCGGAGCTTGCCACACGGAGCCGCGCCGCCGCCACCACCGTCGTCAACCATCTCCACCCGCCCTAGCCTCAACCCGGCGTGAGCATCGCTCGTGGTGGGTGCTTCTGCCATGACCGCGTGTCGATCGTTTTCCTTTTCTCGCGCAGTCGTCGAACGTCGGCGCCGACAAGCCCGCCAGCCATCGTGACCGCCCCGCGTGAAGGCCGCCACCACCGCGTAGAACTCGTTTAGGCTCGATTAAGTTAGGGGAAAGGGTCGCCTGGGTCTTTGGTTGGTTTTAGTCACGACGCCGTCGTCGGGTTTGGCTCCTCGTGAGCAGCGCCACCGTCCGCCCGCGCCGCCGTGCCGCCATGGTCGTCGGCAAGGGGTGCCTCGGTGCCCTAGGCTGTGGGTTTGGAGTGCCGAGGTGCGGGACATCGAGGGAAGCGAATAGGTGAAGACCGCGCCGCCGGAGACCTCACCGCCGGGCGAGCTAGCGCCGGCCAACGCCGGTCGCCGCCGATCAGCCAGCGGACTTCGCCGTCGGGCCGGTCCGCTATCAGCAGCGAGGCGGGCCGCCGCGATGTCGTCGGCGCGTGTGGGGTTGGGCTGATTTGAGCCCGAAGGCGGGTTTTTGTTTTAAATGTGCTTTATTTATTTTCCTTAGCTATGAATAGTATCTGTTTTTGTTATTTTTGTATAAATTCATATACTTGTTCAAAAATTCTAAAAATTTTTGTGTAGCCTTCCCATGAGTATGTCTACCCATGAAAAATTTGAAACTTTGATTTTGAGTAGTTCTTGCATGATTTAAAAATACAAATTTTAATTGAAAAATGCATCTTACATGATTTTTTAGAAAATAAAATATTTATTCAAAAATCATGAAAATTTATTTGGTGCTGTTTTATGATATGATCTAGCTGTACAACAAGTTTTGAGTCATTTTGACAAAGTTTATTTATTTGTTATTTTATGCTTTATTTATTTAATTAGAAAATGAAATGATTAGTGATTTCCGACTTAGGTTTTGTGAGACTTTTGGATTGTTTTGTGAACCCTAAACCATGCCTTTATTAAGTGGTCCTTGAGAACTCCTTAGGCAATGGTGATGATATCTTGTAGAGTAGTTCAACAAGTTGGTTTTGTTGGGTTGCAACTTTATCGTGAAGGAAAGTTGTACTCAAGTGTTTATCATTTCATGCATCCATCAAGCATCATATTTATACTTCATCATGCTAAAGCATGCATCATCATCTACGTGTAGTGTATACGAGAGTGAGATGGTTCATGATGGTCGAGCTTAAAGAAGATCTATCCACCGATGATATCGAGGTCAAGTATGACTCGGGTGATCTCGTTAAGGAATCTAACTTTTCCCTGCAACACAGGCAAGCCCCGGAGCATAAACCCTTCTCTGTTTACAAATTCTTTATTCACCTTAAGTCTAGTGCAATGTGCATTAAGTTAGTAGGAGTTGGTTGATACCGTTGTTGCATGACTACCTTGATCTTCAGTTATTCCTATGTTATCCCACTAGTATGAGTAGGTCGTTTCTCTAAATGCTTAGTAATGCTTAGATGTCGGTAGAAGTCGAATGATGGCTTCATCGTTCGCGAGATATAGGTTTTATCTTTGTTCCTCCAGGCTATGGAAAAAGAGAACACCCTGATGGTGGTTCATGAGAATAAATATGTAGTGATGAATTTGAGATCGGACGGGGACGTGGGTTGAAAGCCGGGCGGGATACCTAGGCGTGTGCTTGTCCCGTGTTGGTCGTATAAGGACCGTCCGTTATTTGGATTGTTAAGTTCGGGATTTTTGAACGCAAGTACGCCTGAGGCCTTTCCGGCAAAGGCACGGCCTGCCTGGTTGTCACCCCGTGTCGGGCCGACCCTAACTAGCCACATACTCCGTAAGCCGGATCTCGGTGGAGCCAAATCGGAATGGCAACCACGCACCGAGTGGAGAGATGGCGGGGAGTAGCGTGTACCCACCCTACTTTGGGTAAACCGTCATTGTCATTAGGATCGGGGGGGTAGGGAGGTGGAGTATCAGACTTCGGGTGGCGCAGCCCTCGTTCCCGCTTTGGACAAATCACGAAGAAGGTTGATATATGCAAGCTTAAGTGCTACATATGTCGTGTGGTTAGGGATCCCCAGCTGGGTATAATCGGTTCATGAATCGCCGTTGCTTCTCGGTTATGGAGACCCGTTCTTCTGCCCATTCATCGTAGTAATTGAAAAAACAAGGTTACTCATGGTTATGCAAGGAAAAGAGATGCAGAGATAAGTTGAGATGTGTTGATTAAAAAGTGTTTGAGATAGAACAGAGCAAATCTAGCTTATTTATGCTTCAATAAAATTTATGCTAAAAATAATGAAAGTAAGGATTCACTTGTAGTAAGCTTTTACGCAAAACTCCCTTCTCTAGCTCTACTTCCCTTAAGCTAGCATATCCTTGGAGTCTTTTCTTTTTGTCGGGTAAGTCTTGCGGGAGTACATTGTGTACTCGGGGTTTGTTAACCCTTGTTGCGGAGTGTCTTGACTCGTGATGTTAACCAAGGTCGTGTCGTCGGGCTCGACATGACTTGGATGTCTCCTATAGTTATACTCGACTTCCGAAATTAAGTTAAGTTTACTCAAAAGTAACTTGCTCATATTTTGTAAAATTATGTTATTATTCTTCCGCACTCGATCTATATTTTTGTAACAAATGTTGTAATGTTGTAGCTACTCCTTTGTTGATCCTCGGTATGAGTGGTGTAATCGGGGTTTCCGATGACACCCGACAATTCTTAAGTTATTGGGTGCATCTCAAGACAATGTATCGAGGTCTTTGGGACAAAGACAAAAAGTGTGGGCCCGATGAATTAGGAGGTTCTGTCACGGTAGGACCTTGTTTATAGACAATCTTATATCTCGTGATCCATCGCCTTGAGTAAAGCCTTATGTCGCAACTTTGTTGTCACTTTCGCTTTCGACCAAATGAAGCAAACTTCTATGATCTGCGTTTCGATCATAAATTCCTGATTTTGCAAGTAAGCCCTCCACTTGTCTACGACCATTACAAGAGCCATGCACTCTTTTTCATAGGTGGACAATGCCTTATTCTTGTTGCGCATGCATGATTTACTAAGATAGGCCGGAGGATGACCATCCCGCATCGTAACGACTCCAAACCTAGAATCACTAGCATCGGGTCTCAATCACAAATGGCTTTGTGAAATCAAGTAAACCAAGTACCGGAGCTTTCACCAAGGCTTGCTTAAGTCTGCTGAAAAGCCTCTTCAACAACAGATGTCCATATGAATGGTGTTTGCTTTCTTAACAGTCGATCAAAGGTTTGCTTATCAAGCCATAATGCCTAATAAATTTTCTGTAGTACCCAGTCAAACCTAAGAACCCTCTCGCCTCCTTCAAATTGGTAGGTCTAGGCCATTTCTTCACTACAAGAATCTTTGACTCTTCTGTGGAAACACCTTGTCCAGAGATATGATGACCCAAGTACTCCACATCTGATTGTGCAAAAGCACATTTGGACAACTTGATATAAAACCTGTGTTGTCTTAGGACCTGCAATACTTCCTGCAATAACTCTAAATGATGAGGCAGTGTATCAGAGTAGATGAGAATGTCATCCATAAACACCACTACTCCCTTCCTGAGCAACTTAGTAAAAATCACATTCATGATGCTCTGAAATGTGGCAGGGGCATTAGTTAGGCCAAAGGGCATGACCAAGAACTCATAGAGGCCACTTGGTGTGTCTTGAAGGTCTGTCTTGTGAGTGTCTTGAGCCTGAATGCAGATTTGGTGATACCCTGCCCTAAAATCCAGTTTTGAAAACCATTTAGCTCCCACTAGCTCGTCAATTAACTCATCAACAATAGGCATTGGGTGCTTATTCTTCACAGTCTGAGCATTTAAGTGCCTATAGTCTACACAAAATCTCCATGTCCCATCTTTCTTTCTGACCAGGAGCACAGGAGAAGCATACGGACTATCACTGGGCTTTATGATCCCACTGGCCAACATCTCCTGAATCTACTTTTCTATCTCATCCTTTTGGACAGGAGAGTATCTGTAAGGTCTAATGTTTACTGGTGTTGCTCCAGGCAATAGCTGAATACTATGATCAAACACTCTCTTAGGAGGTAAAGCTGATGGTTCCTGAAAAACATCCTGATATTGATCCAGCACCAACTGAATTTCAGGTAACACCTGCTCCTGCTGTGACTCCACTGAATGAACTGATTCAACACTCTCCAATGCTACACCAGTCCACTGGACCAATACACAATGCACCACAGCTTGCCTTCTGAGGAGTCCCTTCAAGGTAGACTGAGTAATAGGCATACATTTAACATTGTCCTGTTGAATTCCCTGCAAATGAATTCTGACTCCATCCTTTGTAAACTTCATCAACTTCTTTCCCCAATGGACCCACATGGGACTGAACTTCTCAAGCCAATCTTGGCCCAGAATCATGTCAAAGCTCTTCAATGGCAAAATGCCAACAGTGGTGGTGAAGGTATGACCCTGAGATGTCCACTGCATCTTCTGTATCTACTGGGAACAGACCATGGGACTTCCATCTGCTGCCACAAACTTTGCCAATGAGCAATCAGACACCTGACCCTTCAACTGGTTTGCCACAGCTTCACTGACAAAAGTGCCCACACTCCCAGAGTCAATCAAAATCAGAATCTCCAATTTTCCCACCAAGCCCATAATTCTCATGGTCCTCCTCTTTGCTAGAGGCTTGTCTCTTGGCTGATCAATTGCCATGATTGAGTCCTCCACCTCCTCTTCATCTCTAATGGCATCTTCCTGATCAGTATCATCTAAAGCATCCAAGAGTTCTTCCACCACATGAATTGGAATCTGTGCTAGACACTTATGATTTCTATCCCATTTACTGCCACATTTGAAGCAGAGATTGTTCTTGCGCCTAAAATCTCTTAGGGATGCCAATTTATCTTCAGCTTCATGGCCTCCACTGTCAGGTTTCTTGGCATCAGCCTCTGCAGTCTTCCCCTTGTCCCCAAAAGACTTGAAGGTGCTCTTATTGGATCCAACCCACTTCTTGGTATGCCCCATCTCCTCCTCATACACCAGAGCCAACTCACTAGCGGTGTCCACATCTTTGGGCATATGTAAGGCAATGACAACATGAATCTCTTGCTTCAACCCGGCCACAAAGCGAGTCACAAAATAGGTAGCATCATACGAACTGTTGTACAACAACATGCCCTGAGCCAATTTCTGAAACTCCTTATGATACTCATCCACGTAACCATGTCACGGAGGGCATCGAACTTCTTGAGCAGAAGAGGGTACTAGTTCTTGTCAAAACGTTTCATCACCAACTCACACAGAGAATCCCAATCCACCACACGGCCCTTCCTTTGAATTGTTTGCAACCAAGTCTTGGCCACCCCTTCAAAGTTGAGGGCGGCGAATCTTGTCTTCAGACTTGGGTGAACAAAGATAAACCTCGAAGAACATCTCGCATTCATCACGCCAACCACGAGGAGAATCACCGTCAAACTTTGGAAAATCCAACTTGGGAAACAGCGGACGAGAATGAAAAACATCGTCCCCAGAACCATGGACCGGTGGAGTAGGGAAGGTGAACGTACCCTTGGTGTTGTACTGCGGCGGTGTCCGAGGACGCCGCCGCTGAGCCGCCGCCGTGGCCATTGGCCCGCTCCCCGCCCATCGAAGGTGAGCTCGAGGACGATCCGGGAGCCGTGTTGAGGTCGACACTCCTCAACACCCCTGGCGCAGGCATTGGGGGCTGCTGGACCGTGGTGGTCAGGTGCCCTTCCAACGAATCCACGCGCGTCGTCGCCGCCGCGAGCTGCTTGGCGAGCGCGTCCAGCGACGTAGTCGTACCCGCCGTCTTCTTCCGCATATCATCGAACACCTCGTCCGCGGTCATCTGCCACGAACTCATGGTATTCAACAAATCTAGGGTGCTCTTCATCATGGTCTGCAGACCGCCAACGTCTTCATCATCGCGGGCCATCCGGGTAGCAACCTCCTCCACGTTGGCCGCCATGTCCTGCTGCAGCTTCGATGGACCACGCTTCGACGCCAGCTTCTCAATCACCGCCACCGAACTCACTGATGATCCGCTCACCTCGGCTCGGCGGATGCCGACGGGATTTGCCAAGCGTGATCAACGATTTGTAGGAGTCGATACCAATTGTGACGATCCATGAAGGAATCGCCGCGATAACGAGGAAGGGAATTGGGGGAGGATTCGTGAGTTCAGCCGGGATTAGCAAGAACAACAGGGAATGGGTCGGGACAGAGTTCTCTATTCAGGTTTCAGATGTCAAGTCATGAATCGTTTAGCAACTCATTACAACGCCTTATATGGCGCACACGCACACTGACATGACGTCACAGCGTAACCGCCTCAGAAACGCACCGCCTTTGCCGCCAAGTCACCTTACCCCACCTTGGATGTCAGCACGCCTTGCGTTGTCGGATTTCCTTCAGGCTTGCCGTTCCGCATCTTGGCCTTCCCCCGGTGCCACTTGCTATTCCCCGACAGGTGCCTGACAGCCGGCGACGCACGCAGCACCTGGCTAGCCAGGGCCGCCGCATGACAGCCGGCCGACGCAGAAGCACCTGGCTAGCCAGGCCGCCGCAGAAGGCGCCACAGGCGAGCCGCTGGCCTGCTGGCTGCTGCCGCCCGGCCGCACCGACACTGGCCAGCGCAGCTGCCCGGCTATAGCCGCAAGGCCGCTTGGTGAGCGCCAAGGCCGCATCAGATTTGGAGCTGAGGGGAGGGACTGGGAAAGAGAGATGCAGGAGAAGGTGAGCGTGCATGGGCCGATTTTCCAGCGCTGCTGCCAACTGCCCGCCGCCGGCCGCCATCTGCACCGCCGATGGCCGGCAAGCAGTGGGAGTGGCCTTGCGCTTGTGGTGACCAAAAAAAAAAAAAAAAAGAGGGACTTTCTAACTTGCGTGTTCTGTTGTCCTTGCAGGAGAGATTCCATCATTTATTTTCAGCCTTCCTATGTTACGTCTCCTGGATCTTTCTTACAACCAGCTTTCTGGCCCAATACAAGACTTTGACACGGCAACTTCACATTTGGAGGGAGTGTACTTGAGCAACAATGCATTGTCAGGTTTTATTCCCAAGGCCTTCTTTCAACTAACAAGTTTGGTATCTTTAGACGTAAGCTCAAACAACTTCATGGGTTCCTTGGACCTTACACAGTTTTGGAGATTACGTAGTTTGGATCTCTCCAACAATGAGTTGAATTTCACGGATGCTGATGATAATAATCCAATAGATACCAGCTATCTGTCAGGACTTCAACATTTAGGGCTCGCAGCTTGCAACATAACTCAATTTCCGAGATTTTTGAGGCATGTTAAATTTATATCATATTTGGATCTTTCATGCAATAAAATCAGTGGCAATGTACCAAATTGGGTCTGGGAGAAGATATCGGGTGTTGAAAGATCTTATTTGAATCTTTCACATAACATGTTTACCGGCATGCAACTTATCAATTCGGATATTCTCCTTTCAATACATCCGTGGAAGTGCTTGATCTTAGTTTCAATAGATTTTCTGGGCGGATCCCTATGCCAAGCTCATCAGGAAAAATCTTGGAATATTCCAACAACATGTTCTCTTCCCTTCTGCCAAACTGGTCTTTCTATCTCAGTGACACCACTTATTTCAGCATATCCAAAAATAATATAAATGACCATGTACCTCCCTCAATATGCGATGCCAACCTGGATGTTCTTGATCTGTCAAATAACAACTTTTATGGCCCGATTCCATCTTGTCTTATAGAAAATGTGCCTTTAACAATTTTAAACTTGAGGGGCAATAGTTTTGAAGGGACGTTGTCTTCCAATATTACAACCGGATGTTCTTTACAAATGATAGATCTACATGACAATAAGATTGAAGGGCAGCTTCCCAGGGGACTTTCTAACTGCAGTATCTTGGAGATTCTGGACTTTGGAAGCAACAGAATAGCTGACACTTTTCCTTCTTGGTTGAGGGGGCTTCCCTATCTTTCTGTACTGCTCCTGAGATCAAACCAACTCTATGGCACCATTGGAGATATTGTTGGGGATACCAAATCCGGGGAGTTTTTTCCTAGCTTGCAAATTATCGATCTTGCCTCGAACAACTTGTCTGGTTTTTTGAGGCCACAATGGTTGAAGCGGCTGAACTCAATGATGGCGGAGTCCAATAGTTCTGGAGAAATTATTGGTTTTGAGAACACTAGACCATTGTATCGATATTCTGTTGAGTTCACGTACAAGGGGATTTTTATGACATTCGAAAGGATATTGACTACCCTAACAGAAATTGACCTCTCAAACAATCAATTGGAGGGTGATATTCTCGAATCATTTGGAGAACTTGTATCACTGCGTGTATTGAATTTGTCACACAATGCCTTCACGGGAAAAATTCCAGCAAAACTTGGCAGCATGACTGATTTGGAGTCACTAGACCTCTCCTGCAACCAACTCTCAGGGGAGATCCCTCAAGAGCTGACCAACCTCACCTTTCTTGACGTACTGAACTTGTCAAACAACCAATTGGCAGGGAAGATTCCACAATCGCACCAGTTCTCTACATTTGACAGCAGCTCATTTGGAGGGAATGAAGGACTATGCGGACCGCCGCTGTCGGAATTGCCATGTGGTGCTTCACCACACACTCCTCCAAGCGCTCAACTCGTGGGCAGGTCGTCGCCTCACCATAACCATATTGATGTGGTTCTGTTTCTCTTCATCGGGCTCGGCTTTGGTGTCGGATTTGCAGCTGCTATTGTGGTGAAATGGAATCGTGCCGGTCGATGGTTCATTGCAACTGCAAGAGCTTTGCACAGTTGATCACCGCGAAATCTGTACTAGCCTGGCAACACGAAAACAGAGGAGTATATATTGTGATAGTAGTACATGTTGCCTGTTATTAATTAATGCTCCATATGGTGTAATAGATTGTTGGTACTTTTATCCGAAAACTATTGAGAGACCATGGTTTGATATGCATGTAAGCCTGTGTCACCACTGTTCACGGTCCGACAACAAGCAAGGCTGAGGACATTGCTACACAGGAAGCCATGGAGCGTGAGGTTCGACTCATTCACGCTCAAGGTCCAGATTGGCGCAAGTAGGTGAGTAGAGTACGTACATAAGAGAGGAGAGGATGAAGTTTGGAAGGGCATAAAAGTTGTAAACTGAATTTCTGAAATCTTCTGAATCTGTTCTCGCCAATTCTCGTTTTGCATCTCTTCCAACTCCCCCAAGGCTCCTTGCTGCTAATGGCCTAGTAAAGTGCAAACAAAAATCTATATACTACAGATTTTTATGAAGTTGTAACAGATAGCCAAACAGAGCAGTGTTTCATCTTCAGAGTAAAGCAGGATAACGGGTCCTGTTTTTTTTCTTGAAGAATCTGGAGGGTCCTGGAGAATACGTTTCATGCTGCATTCTGCTAGTCGGTGGACGACTTGATCGGCCCATCGTGCTCATTGCGGCCCAATGAGACACAGCGGCTACTAGTTGCCAGGCCCCATAACCTCTCAAAATAGAAAAAAAGTTGCCAGGCCCATTAATTCCATCATTTCACAGCTCACAGGCTGACAGGCGCCACTCCTAAGCCCAAAACCTACAGAGTCTAGAGTCTAGAGCCCTTGCGTCCGGGCGGCGGCGGCCGGCGGGAAACGAACGCGGCAGGCGGCGGACGGGACGGGACGAGACGAGACGAGACGAGACGGCCGTCCGCGGGCTGAGGTACCTTTCTTCAGTTCTTGTCCACGAATTTGCGATTCTATTTCTATCGTTTAGTCTTAGTTAACTAAGGCGCATTCATCTGACCAATTTTGGGATTAACTAAGAGATGCCAATTTGGTCAAAAATATTTATAAATCTCTCAATAGTTAATAGTATAATTCTGCCGTCCAGCCTGATGCAATGCAACCTCGATCCTTCATGTTCGGTGGAACCAAAGACACAGCTTGTCTGTTTCTCTGTTTTTTTGGGGTTCACTCCCCTTCTGTCGATGAATGCCAAGCATGACAACCGATTGCCCAGGCCGGCCATGCCCACTAGTATATCCCAGCGGACAGAGCAAGACAGCCGTCCGTGGCAGTAGCGAGCGGGCCAACGCTGCTTCAAGTTCCTAGAAGGAAACCAGCGCTGAGCTTGTCAGTTTCTCTGTTTTTTCTCTGCTATCATCTTTGGTGTCCACTCTTCCCTTTCGTCTATGAAACTGATGCATGACAATCGATTGCCTGTAAGGTCGGCCGTGCTATGCCCAGTTGCCCACTAGTACTAAACATCCCGCACCACTCCACTCCACTCCACGTCCACGATTGGTGTCCAAGTCTAAGACACTTAATTTCCATCCCCTCCTGCCTGATCTCTCTTTTTCTGAATCCCAACCACTGAAATCCTTGCCACCAGCAAGGTGACAATGGATACTGCAAAAAGCATCTGGTCGGTCGGCATGGGCATACTCCAAGCACCAACAGAGCTGCAGCGCGAGCTGGACAACCTTGACACCAAGCTGCAGTCTGCTCGCTCACTCATCAGTGACAGCGAGTGGGGCATGTTCAAGAGAATGGAGCTGGACACCCTTATCGTGAAGCTCAAGTACGCCGCCTATGATGCCGAGGACCTTCTCCGCGAATACCAAGACAGGGAGATGCAGCAGAAGCTTGAGGACGCCGGCAGGAGCAGGGCAGGTCAGATCATATCATCTGTTAAGAAAAACACTATAATTTTGCCATTAGAATTCAAAGGATAAGAGACGCCCAAGTCAAGCTGGAGAAGGTTATGGCTGAGGTTAAGGAAGTGCTATCTTCAATGGGTCTTGATCGTGTTGCGCATGTGCAGTTCATGCCAACAACAAATGAAATCATCACCGCTCCTCAAGTGTATGGCCGTGACACAGAACGGGATCAACTGATGGAGATGCTGGGGGTGACTGCAACCATTGACCGTGAAGACAATATTAACCAGGTGGTCACACAAATGATTACACACTCAGGGTCCAAAGGAAAGAGCACAGCAGGCCTAGGCGTCAATTCATATGCACCCAACTCAGCCAAGCGACATAAAGGTGACAGCAGCAGCAACAACAACACCGTACTTGCTGAGGCTACAAACTTCACCGGCAATGTTTCTGTCTTGCCAATTTTCGGTATCGGAGGGATGGGGAAGACCACCTTGGCTCAGCTCATCTATAATGATGAAAGGGTGACAACACACTTTACTGTGAGGATATGGGTCTGCGTTTCAGACGTCTTTGACATTGAAAGGATGACAAAAGAGATTGTCAAGACCATCTCTCCAAACTGTGACCTGTCATGTGATTTAGGTGTTCTTCAAGTGCAACTGATTGAGATGCTAAAGAGCCAAAAGTTTGTTTTGGTGTTGGATGATATTTGGCAGATTAGTCCACACCAGTGGGAGTCTTTTAATAAAACTTTGAGAAATGGGCTTGAAGGCAGCATGATCCTAGTGACTACAAGACATAAAAATATTGCCGGGCTTGTCGCCACCAGCAATTGTAACCCTCTACAACTCGAAGGGTTGCCTGAAGATATATTTTGGGAATTCTTCAAGAAATGTGCATTTGGTAATGAGTGCCCAGACTCATATCCCCACTTACAAGAGATTGGTCAGAGCATTTCCTCTAAGTTGTGTGGTACTCCTTTGGCTGCCAAAACACTAGGAAGCTTGTTAAATAGTAATCTGACTGAGCAACATTGGATGACCATCAAAGATAGTGAATTATGGGATCAAGAACAAAACGAGGGTGACATATTACCAGCTCTACGACTGAGCTACTTGTATCTCCCAACTGAACTTAGGAGATGTTTTGCATTTTGTTCCATATTTCCAAAAGATTATATCTTCAGAAGACAAGAGATTGTTGACATTTGGGTAGCAGAGGGCTTTGTTGCGCCACTAAAGAGCATGCGTATTGAAGACGTGGGGATTAGGTATTTGGATAAATTGAGAGACAGGTGCCTTTCCAAGCTGATCCAAAGTCCCCTAATCAGAATAGATATGTAATGCATGACTTGATCCATGATACTGCACAATATGTTTCTATGTATGAATGCTTCTTGATGAAAGATTCAAGCAACTCAGGGAGACATGAGTTTCGTCATATGTCAGTTGAGGAGGTGGATGGTAAATCTTTGAGCTCAATGGAAAACATTCAACATTTGAATAAATTGCGTTCACTTAGGTTTGGTACTAGGTTGGATGCTAAGATAAACTGGTTCAGTCAGCTCTCTAACATCATGTTTTTGAGCCTAAGGTTTTCCAAGCTGCAAAATCTCCCCAAAGCATATGTGAATTGAAGAGCCTTCGTTACCTTGATATATCTTGCAGTGATATAGAAGAACTACCAGTGAATTTATGGTGCCTTTACAGCCTACAAGTTGTTGATGCGGAGCATTCACGTCTGGCAAAAATTCCTCCCATTGGAACTAAGCTAATCAACTTGCGTCGACTAGAGCTGCCAGAGAGAGGCAAGATGGCCTTATCAAAGGTACGTGGGCTGGGGAATCTGTGTTGCCTACAGAACCTGAGCTGTTTTACTATTGCAAAACGGAAGGGGGCAATTGGTGAGTTGAATGGCATGAATGAGCTCAGAGGAACACTATGTATCAGATCTATTCATACTGTGAAGAGCAGGGAAGAGGCTGCTGAGGCTAGGCTCATCGGCAAGAAATACCTCAAGGAATTAGAGCTAAACTGGCGAATTAAACCACCCGAAACTTCTGGGCCGAGACCTGGTGAGAATGATGTGATGGACGGCTTGTGCCCTAATCAGAGAATTCAAAGCCTTAAAGTCAAAGACTTTTGGGGTGATAGGTTACCAAGTTGGTTTAATCCAAAAGACCTACAAAATTTAAGAAGCCTTGAACTTTCGTCTTGTCCTTACATTGAAACTTTATCAGCCCCCTACTTTACAGTTGGTGCACAAGGTGGTAGTCAGCATGCAAGCAGCAGTACCAGTTGTAGCCATGGCATTGTCCTTACATTTAATCGACCAGTCATCCATCGAGCTATGGGATTTGTTCACCTTCAAGACCTGAAACTCAGTTACTGTAGCAGTTTGGTGTGCCCACAGCAACAGGAAATGTTTTTGCCCCCCTCACTCCGAAGGCTATCTATTACAAGTTGTGGTAATCTCGACAGGTCATTTCCATCCTGGCTAGAGAACCTCGCCTCTCTCACTGTCTTGTCCTTGACTGAATGTGACAACGTCGAGTCGATTCCATTGGATTCAATCCCCAGCAGAAACCAGCTCAAGTACGTGAGGTTTGGTCAATGCGGCAAGCTGTCCTGCATTGGTGGATCGGGCATCCCTTCATCCATAGGGCATGTCCATATATACAATTGTCCTAAGCTAACCCAAGTACAACAATGCTTCTATTTGAACGCACTTCCGACCGAAGAGGCAAAGGAAATTGGAAAGTTTCTCGGAGCTGGGGGCATTGTAATGGGCACTCGGGGGCTACCGCTATAAGATGTCGTACCCACTATAAGATGTCCATAGGGCATGTCCATATATACAATGCTTCCATTCCATTGGATTCTTCGTTAGTTATATTTTCATGTACCTATAAGATGTTGTAAATCTTTGTAATCCTCTCTTTTGGTCACACTTGAAACATTTTTAACTCTCCAAGATTCTTATAATGATTTACAATTTGGAATGGAACGGGAATAATATAATTCCACCGTCCAACCTAATGTTTGTTGAGATCGAAAGGCGAGGAACGACGAAGAGAACACGATCACGATCAAACACACGCACACAGATAAAATGATCTTGCGTGAAACCTTCCTACCTTCCTAAGCACAGGACTATTCTTAGCTGAGCTAGCATGTAGACCACCAAAAATTGCTCCATGGCTATGCGCAAGTAGTGTGCACGAAGACGGCCAAGATGAATGGTTGCATACAACCTCATCTCTCTCAGCCAACCATAGCCAGGTAAATGGCGCATACATTTCCTTTATATGCCGGTGCTATTAACAGAGAAAGCTAGTTGAATTTGGAGCATATTCAACAAACTCCACCTTGAGACAAATTCATCTTGCAGCATAAATCAAACACCTTTATCCTGAACATAAGAGCATCTCCAACAGTTATGCAAATGAGTTTGGCATTTGTATTTTTTTGCCAAAAAGCTCTAAAATGGTGCACCAACAGTTTGGCAAATCGGTTTGGCATTTTAGTGAGTTTGGCAATTGCAGGCTTTCCGGCTTATATTTGCACGTGTTGGGAGCTTTGGCATTTGGCATGCATGATGCTTGTATGGCCCTTGTTGAACACTATATTTAGCCGAGTCTCACAAGTGGTGTCCGCGCACAGAACCCAACTACCGATCTATTTCTGGGTCACTTTTCTTATTTGTCAAACCAAAATTGCCAAACTATTGGAGAAGGGAGTTGGCAAACAAGGGCAATTGTCAAGCCACAATTGACAAACTGTTGGAGTTGCTCTAACAAAGAAAAATACTTCTAGCGCCAAATAGCCTCTTGAGCTAATCCACTAAACCAACTAAGCTTGAGCACAGCTCAAACTTAGCAACAGAACATGTTTAGTCATCATATCAGCGGGGACGTCATGATCTTGCATACCTTTAACTTATCATCTTCGATCATATCATAGACAAAATGGTAGTTGATGTCAATATGTTTAGTCCTCTCATGGAACATCTGATCTTTGATAAGATAAATGAAACTTTGACTATCACAAAATAAATTAATGGAAGAATCAACTCCACACAGCTCAGCGACAAACCTTTTAGCCAAATTAATTCCTTGCACGCCTCGAAAACAGCCATGTACTCTGCTTGATGATAGACAAAGCCACAATAGATTGTAAAGTAGCCTTCCAGCTCATAGCACAACTACCAATAGTGAACACATAACCTGTGAGTGACCTTCGTCTGTCAACATCAGCAGCAAAATCTGATTCCACATAACTAATAAGTCCCTTCTTAGTTTTGCCAAACTTCAGACAAGAATCTGCAGTGCCTCTGAGCAGTGGCGGAGATGGGTCTAAGGCCACCCAGGCCATGGCCTTAGGCGTGGACCGAATTTTTCCACACTGTAGCTACTGTAATGGCCCATTACCTCCATTGGCTGGCCCTAGGCATGGGCTTGGCCCAGCTCTGCCCCTGCCTCCGAGGTACCTGAAAATCCACCGAATCTGCCCTCCAATATTCTTTACCGGGATTAGTCATATATCTATTAACCAAACTCATAGCTTAAGATAAATCTGGACGAGAAATTGACCTCTCAAATAATCGATTGGAGGGTGATATTCTGGAATCATTTGGAGAACTTGTATCACTGCGTGTATTGAATTTGTCACACAATGCCTTCACGGGAAAAATTCCAGCAAAACTTGGTAGCATGACTGATTTGGAGTCACTATGGCGTCCCAGGTCGTGAGGTTGTGCTTGTGCTTGTGCGGCCTAACATGGGTTGGATCCAAGCCTCGATAGGGTCTTTATAAGATTTGCTGAAAACGCCTAAAAAAAAGAGGCACTCCACGAAATCTATGGATTTGGGGCCTGCTCCACCATTTTTTCGGAGCAGATCCACGATAGAGTTGCTGGAGCTAAAACTGTTTGGCTAAAAAAACACGGAGCGGATCTGAATTTTAGGATCTGGAGCTACGTGGAGCTCTGCCAAACACGCCTACTTGATCCATTGAAGATTCAGAACGGCCTAGAGTTTCTGCCAAACACGCCTACTTGATCCATTGAACGGTCTGCTGCCGGTATTCTTGGGCATTATGGCGGCCCAGGTCGTGAGATTGTGCTTGTGCTTGTGGGGCCTAACACATGGGTTGGATCCAAGCCTCGATAGGGTCTTTATAAGATTTGGTGAAAACGCCTTAAAAAAAAAAAAAAAAAAAAAAAGATTCGGTGAAAACATTAAGAAGTTTATGTAAAATATTGGGACCTCTCGATGTCCAAATTCGGAGTCAAGTCGTCGTCGTCGTCTGGCATATGGCATCGATGGATCGATCCCTCAGGTTCCCACAGAGTGTTTTACAAGTCCTACTTCACTTCGTGCACCTAGCAAGCATACGTGCTCTTGCAACCTCTTTTTATTGTTTGTTTTGTTACAAAAAAGGTCAGCGTTCAAGCTTTACCTGAACATGGATGCATCCATGATCCACTGCATCGTGTCGAATTGCTATTGGACGTACCGTCGTTTCAGCGCGCATCGAGTAATTTTCATTGTTCTTACGTGGTGGAGCGTGGTCAATTAAGACCACACAAGAAAGACGGTCGATCCGGTCCCCTACATTCCTAATCAAATATCCAATATATATCATTTCAAAAAAAATAGCCGGCTATATATCTAAATACTCCCTCTACCCAATCAAATATCCACTATATATGTAGATACTCCCTCTGTTCCAAATTAAAACTCATTTTGATTAAATAGCTTTTGCTAGATATATAGATATCTAGGTGTATAGTGAAAATAAGCTAGAAATCAACTTTGGAACCAAGAAAGTAATAGCGTTTTATTCTTACTAGAAAAAGTGCCCGTCTGCGTTGCCACGGGGTCACGGGTTCGGACTCCGTATTTTTGGGAAGCAGCTTCACTTAAGTTAAAATCATCATTTCAAAAAAAATTTTGATTAAAATAGTTTGTCATAGTCGTTGACATAACAATAATACAATCATTTTTCTAATTTTTCTCCGACGATGCTGGTTTTGTGACTCGCGACGACCTGCACCCCTAATGGCACGTTAGCACTTCTTCGCTGTGAAGTCGCAATCTCTTCACCATGTGCGCCTCGATAGATCATGTTGCTCCATGCCAAATAGCAAATCGGGACGAAAGATGGCGAGCCTCCGATCCCAAGGTCGGTAGGGCACCACGGCGTCTCCGTCATGCCATCACCGAAGCGGCGTCGTGTTCCGTCCATATCATATCGTATCATCTGGTCGAAATTATTAGATTAAGCAAACCGCAAAACAAACATCATATTCGAGCATCTCCAAGAGTTTCCTAAATTTTCTTCCTAAAAAACAAACATCATATTACGTTTTTGGGATCAATGACGTGTAATTGAATTGGATTCACTTTGGTCACCTAAGAAGATAGAAGGAGGCATTAACAAAATCTATCTGTTATATGCTGAGTATTTACCATTGTTAATTTGGTTTGTCCCATCGAGATTGTGACTATAAAAATAGGACATAGTTATGAAACGTATTTTTGGACCAATGACTTGTGTAATTGAACATAGAATAATATAATTAAATCAAAATTATCTAAATTTTGAATCTAATTTTTTTGTTGGTGTTCGAACAGATTATAGTTATAATACTGTTGAATCTGTTTTTTTTTTTTTTTGTTGGTGGCATACCTGATTTGCATGTGTTCAAACAGATTATAGTTAGAATAATTATATTGGGGACGTGGGGGTGGCACCAGATTTGCATGTGGGCATGCAACGGATCCGGATTTCTTTTGGAGACATGGAAAAACAGGCGAACGAGAGCAGGCCAGGGGCAGTTTGGCTCGGCGAGTCTTTTTTTCGATTTGCTGCTTCTCTTCTCTATGTGATTAGGTTGTTCAGTAGTCCAGTCTTGTCGTATTTGATTTGATTATTGGTTGGCTGGTTAAAATCTCATGCAAAGTGCAAGACTTGGGGGCATAGACAATTCGAGTTCGTTACGGATGTGGACTCTGCTTTAAGATCGGAAGCAGCAGGAGTCGTATACGGACCGTATGGATGGCAGACAGAAATAGACGGAGGGTGGAAAAAAAATTAGGAGGTGTTACGGACGGGCAGGCAGACGGAAAGGAGGTCAAGAAATACATATTACAATATTACATCATCATGAATAGCCCCTGTTTGTTTGCACTGATCAAGCTAGCTCATGCACTGGACGTTGGGCATGACGGACCGGCCGCGTGGAGGACCCTTTGCTGGTTCAGGAGGAGGTCACTCGGCCTTCTGCCGTGCCTGTGGCCCTTGTTGCGCCAGGGTCGTGGCGACGTCTGCTGCTGGTGCAGTTGTTGCCGCCGATGCGGTCCAGGAGGTGGTTGCACCTGTGACTTCTCCAACTGTCGGCATTTCAGATGCCGAGACGCCTACCGGGTGTTGTGGGCTCCACTACTTCGGCACAGGAGGACTTAGGGGTGTTTGGTATGGCTCCAACTCCACCTGGAGCAGCTCCACTCCAAAACTCTAGGTGGAGCTAGCTCCAAGTGGAGTTGGAGTTGAGAAAATAGGGTGTTTGGCTACCAACTCCAAAAAAAGGCAGACAACACAATTCAATGACACGTGGGCTCTCCTCGTCAGCCTCACATTCTCCTTCCTCCACTTCTCTGTTCCTCACATCACATGAACTCGCAATGGCCGCCGACCAATTTAGACAAAGACGGCGCGCGCACGGGGTCGGTGCTCACCGAGCGCTTGAGGTCGGTCATCGCCCGGCGGGCTGTGTGCCTCCTCGCGCGCCACTTGCCGAGCCATCGGGTGACGAGGCCGACCTCGACGGCATCGAGCCCCTGCCGACCTCTCCATCCCGTGCTATGTACTCCTCCATATTGAAAAGGAAGTCGCTTTTGGAAAAGGCTTCTGGTCAAACATTGGGAACATAAATCATTAATAACTTTTAAGTCGTTGAGTTTTGAAATGTGAAAATCATATCAATAGATTTGTCTTGAAAAATACTTTCATAAAAGTATACATATATAATTTTTAATAAATATTTTGATAGAAAAGAGAAGTCAAAGTTGCACTTTGGAGACCGTGTCGATGTCCTAAACGACTTCCTTTTCAATATGGAGGGAGTACGTGAAAAGGATGAAGAAGGGTGCAAAATGTAATTTTATTTCTCTCTCGAGGTTCCTGATGTAAACGAGTCAGAGAGAATAGTTTTCAATTTAAGGCTTGTTGAATTTTAGAATAGTCCAGGGGTCCTGATGAAAAGCGTTTGTCCTATATGAATTTCGTTTTTGTTCATGAATGGTTGAAGCATTGAAAAATTCGTAACTTGAGATAGGTGTATCCTTTTTGAGTGGTTCAAGTGTGCTTGTTATGAGGTCTAGTTTCTAGGAAAAAATTTAAATGACATGTTTGGTATGTTTTTATGTGTAGTTTTGAATAAAGTGTTTTATTCTTGTTTTAGAGATAAATGCATAAGTATTTGTAGGAAGCTTAGAAAAATGTGAAACCCGTTTTGTTGGTCTTCTTATGACTTTCTCTGTCCAGGAAAATAGGTTTGACTCTATGTTCTGTGAAAGAAATTTCATTTTTGTTGTAGGCTTAGTTTTGTGTCTTGTTTTATAAAATTAGAAAATGCTATTTATATGAAGAGTTTTGAGTTGCTACTTTTTGTAGATGATTTTATGGTGCCATAGTAGCTTTGGGTCAGGTGAAATATGTTGTGTGGCACTTTTCATAGGGCAAAAGTATTTTTATGTGCTTAGTAAGTAGTTCCTTGTCATTTTTGTAGAGAAATGATGTCATGGTATTTTTGCGTTGAAATTTTGGTGAGATACCTATTAGGTCATTCTTATGCTTCTATAAGTTTCTTAGAATTTTCTGACTACTTTGATAGTAGTACTTTGTTAGCTTGAAGTGCAAATCAGTTTCGGTGTTGCATGTTGTCTACATCATTTCATGCTTTTTCCATTCTTTTTGGAGGGTGATAATATTAGATGTTTTGTAGGGTGGTGTCTTATCTTGCTGCCTATCAAGTTTCATAGCCATTCAAGTTATGGTTTGTGAATGGTGGCTATTCTTGTGAGTTCTTTTAATTAGAAAAGTTTGCTGTTTTGTTAGAACAGTTTTGATTGTGGGATCTGTTTGGTCAGCTTAGAGTTGATTTGGTCTTTTGAACCCTGAAAGTGAGTTGTAGGTAATTTTATAAGCTTTTCATAGAGTCCAAGTTTGCTATTTTAGGAGTTACAGAACTTTATTTATGATTTATTTACTTGGACCGATAAGTGTAGTGCTTAGTTGCTGAAATTCGTTGGAATGTATGTTTGCTTTGCATAACATGTATCCTTGATGCTTGTAGATGTGTGCAATAAACTAGATAAAGATGTATGATGTACCATGCTTTATTTCCTTGTTTATATGTTTCTCGCATTCATACATATGCATTATGCATCTCAATTAGGTGCGCTAGATGATCGAAAGGACATGGTAGTGGAGCCGAACATGATGAAGATGGTGCAAGCTAACTAATTGACTTGAGTCATATACCAGGCAAGCCCCGGTGCATTTCCACTTTCTATTATTTGATAAATGTCATTTATAAATGTTATATTTTATGTATGTTGCATTAAGTGATAGGAGTTGGATAAAACCCTTGTTGCACATTACCTTCCTTGTCCACCTTTCATACCAAGTTGCACCTCGTTAAGTATAGGTTCGGATAGTTGCTTAGTTAAAAAACACTTAACGGTAGAAGTCGTGATGTAATCATCTGCGAGAGATAGGTGGAAACATGTTAAAATGAACTATGGTGTATCATGGATGTATCCGCTATTTTTGTAAAACAAAATTAGGGAGACCGGGCGGGAAAATGGAGGCTACAGGACATGGAGGTCCTGGGAGTCGGTAGTCCCGTCTGTGTCGATTAAGGACTTGAGCTTGGAGCCTTTCCTAATCATGTTGAACGCAGCCTATCACTTAGTTGGCCGACCCGAGGTTGTCGACCACAAAGCCCGATAACTCTATTCAAGCCCGAAACCGAGGAGTATAAAGTGCGTCTCGGAGGGGAGTCATCGAGTTAGTTGATGGGCAAGGTGTTTAAAAGTCCTTCGCTGTTCCGGCGAGGTGATATCCCTGAGAGTACGGCGCTTGGCGGACCCGCGATACTTGAATGAGCAGAAAGGTGACCTAGGCCGCCTTTGCAAAGCGTGCCAGGGTGAGTGTTAGGAATATTTTCCCCACCGGGTAGTAATCGATTCGAGTCGCCATCGCTCCCGGATAGTGAGCACTTGATGGGCATATCTCCAATGTAGCACACAAATAAATAACTAATGATGATGGATAAGTGATGAAGTTGATGATGGATTGATGATGATAATGATCACCACGACGGTGATGGTTGGACTTGTTCCAGTAGCATAGGATTGATTGTTTCATCTTACTACTTGTTGTAGAATAGATGCAAATTAATTCTATATTATGACAATTAAATTGATGCAAGTTAATTTGAGTACTTATGCTTTTATGCAAATGAGTCAAGCTAGCTCCACCTATAAAGCCTTGTGTCACACCCCATTTCGAGGTTCCTTAATCACACGTATTTGCGCCAGATCACGCACAAATACGCCTAATTAAGTATAGATATGATATCAAAAACTATACTTTATTGCTATGGAGAAAATATGATACGGGGTTTGGGTTTACATGACTCGGCCATAGGCCTACTATTATAAACCTATCGTGAGATCCTACGCAAAGACCTATAATAGGGCTCCATTCCTACAGAGCAAGCTTGGAGTGCGGACAAACCCTTGGACTTACTCCTATTGCACGATCCTATAACTCGGGTCACAACATTCACATGTAGCTCCTTCACGATCCCTCCGTCTTCGGGTATCTTCCTTGTGGTCCATCCTCGTGTCATCTTTTGTAGCTCGATTTCCTTGGATACACTCCCGCAAATTGGTATTCTAAAAAATAGAAATAGAGGGGTGAGTACTTTCGCATCAAACAAGTCCAAACCGGGGTGGTAATTATTAGGGGTTGGGCCCTAGCGAGTCTCTAAAAACTGCTCTCGCTAGTTCCCGAGTTAATTATTATCCAAGCTCAAGGTAACGAGTCACATACCGTTGTGTTTCTAATCATAGATGTTCCGCCCAAAGATTTGTCCATTCCAAGGACGTGGCTATTCGAATAGATTCAATTAACTCTGCAGAGGTTGTACACTTTCCCCACACGAAGGGCCATCTTTTCCCACGTACGGTTGGTCAAAGGTGGTCCAACAAGATCCCGTACCGCTTGGGCCGTCACCCTAGGTATATTGGTATAATCCTCACCACGACTTCTCAGGGGTTGGAAGGATAACACATCACCCCAAGGATGACGCATCACCCTAGACAATATGGTGATACCAAATCACCCGCGGCTTTACAGGTAATACCTTATTACCCAACCTATACTGTCAACACCACACTCAATCATAAATCATCAATATGTGCCTCTAGCACTACACCATCATCACCCAAACACTTACGTGGAAGATCACTCGATCCACGCCAACCCACCCATGGGGCCACTCTCCCCATGTCTGCTCCTGATAGGTCGTTTGCCTACACCGGCCACCTTGGTTTGAAACTATACCTCAACCCAACGGGGTGTGGAATCAAGTCGTCCCATATCGGCGTGTGGTCATGCGTAATATTACACTAGGTAGAAGGTCTATGAACCGGTCCTTAGGGAGGCGAAAGCATCTCTCCGCGGATTCATCCCCGATTGTGATTAGTCCACCTCCATGTAGACTATCACCACTCACCTTTTGTTGGGAAGGTTCACATTTTTACTTAAGTTAACGGCAAAGCCCAAATAAGCCTCACGCACATAGCCCATGAGTACTCCCGCACGGCTTGCCCTCGGTTATACTTATCTTAATCATCTTATTAATTATTATAGTAATTAAGTCAGGTTAAGGGGGTAAGGACTTGCCTCTATCCGCTGACGAGTATATCCAAGGTTCTGGTCCTGATGCTCATGATTCCTGGGCTTGGTGTAGCGATGCTCTTGCTTTGGTCCGTCGGGTGGTTTCCGGTGTCGGCAAACATGAAACACAAGCATAACAATCAAGCATACGACGTTCCTACGCGGGTTAGCTTCGGGGATGACGGATAGATTACTATCTACTTCTATCGTTATTCTGTAAGTTTGAAGTATGATAAGGTAGAGAGAATCCATCCATTGGGTGGTTCCTATGGGCTAGGTTAGTGCGGTGCGGTTGCTAGATGGAGAACAAACCTCCTTATTAGGATTCACTATCATGTGAACCTGAAGGGTGTGTCTTAGCTAAACTTCCTACAGGACCAAGACGGGGTTAGTGACACACTCGGGTACGCATGTGTCTAGGTTTAGCAGGGTTAGGGTCCTAGTCTAGGGTTAGCCACACATATGTGTATACCCATACGTCGGGCATACTCTATGTATATAGAGGACACATATACTAAAGTATGTGTCACAACATACACATACTCTAATATACAACTAGGTTAGAGGAGTTAGCCATGCGTAGATATAACCGATAGGTATATATGTATATTTATTTATATTTAGAAATACCACTCTATGCATTTATATACGTACATAACCTATCACGTATACCTAGCATGTGGACAACTACGTGTATGTATACTCGAGTATTTACGTACGTGAAAAGTGTACACGCATACAAGAATATACTACGATGCGAGGTGTGGTTAGCGTAAGGGGGTAAACTAGGGTTTACGTATTCTACGATCGCGATTAAATATAAATAAAAAGGGCACGACATAAACTAGAATTTAAATGGGCATCAAATATTAGGGCAATGATGTGAATAAATAGAGTATGATTTTAGGAGAATTATGGAAGTTGAATGGAGCGATTTGGAGTTAAGATGGAGGAGATATGATATTCCAAAGTTTTATCAAGGAATTAATAAATGGATTAAACTTTGGAAATAAATTCTGGAATTTTGGGAATATGAAAACTGGGATGTGAAAGTTAGGGTAGGGTCTAGTGTGTACCTAGTTTATTTAGGAATTTTCTGGGAATTTTTTGTGTACATGGAAAATGCACTTTTAACCTCCTGCGTACGTTGCCTCGGGTGGCCATAGTAATTTTTGTGGGGCTGACGCGCGGGGTCTAGGGCACAGTGGACTGGCCGACTCTGTGTGTGTGCACCGATCTGCTGGGCCTGTTGGATGGATCCGGCCTCCCTCACTTGGTCCATGTGGAACAAGTCCATGGCAAGCGGGGCCCACGGAATGGGAATAAGGATGGATGGTGCTGTGCACGGATTGCTCTCGGCCACGGGCTGTCCGTCATCTTCGTCGTTCTGCGCCGCGAGAAAATCAAAGGGAGGAAGAGGGATGGAGGGCGGCCGGCCGCTGGTGGATGGTGGACGCGGCGTGGCGTGCTGGGCGGAAAGCGGCGCCGGCGGTGCAGGGGCGAGGGCGGTGTGGTGGCGCACGGTGGCGAGGCGGGGCGTTGCCGCGGCAAGCTGCAGTCACGGCGGTGGCGCGGCGAGGCTGTGCGCAGGTGGCGCGCGGCGTGCGGTGAGCATGGCGGCGAGCGAGCAGAGCGACGGCGTGGCAACTGGGCGGCAAGGCGACGCGGCGTTGCTGCGGATGCGCGTGGCGGCGCGCGGCCTCCAGCGGCGTTGCGTGGCCGCGGCTCCGGCGAGCTTGGGCGCGGCGCGCGGGCAGTGGACATGGTGGCCAGGCGGCGGGTGAGCTTCGCCTCGGCGTTCCTGCGTTCCGACGGCGGCACGTTCTTCGTGGCGAGTCGGCAGCGAGGAGCGCAGTTGCTTCGACGACGACGTCCTCGGTCATGGAGAGCAGGAAGGGGATGAACGAGGCAGGATCGCCACCTTGGCGCAAGTCTCGTCTCCCATTCGTCCTCCGTTTCGAGTCCGCTCCCGTGCGTCGGCGTCCGGGCAAACGCGAGCGCGTGCGCTGCTCGGCGGGCCTCTTCAGCCGTAGAGAGCAGAGAAGGCGCGGATGGAGGGGAGCAGGATCGCTGCGTCGCGCAAGCTCCGCTCTTCCCGTCTTCCTTTGCTCCGGGCTGGAAGGGCGAGCTTCCCCGGCGTCCATGGAGCGCCTATTTATAGGCGGACGGGGCGGCTCCGTCGGAGATCTTTTTCCGACACACCTCGCCGAGCTCCAGCTGTCCGACGGGCTGGCGGCATGGCAGCTCAGCAGCGGCTCTGTGGAAAGGTCGCCGACACAGTGGATGTCGGCACACGACGACGACGGGGATATTTTTCTGGCACAGCGACGGTGAGCTGGTGTCGGCGTGTTCCTCGTGTCCGTGGCGGACGCGGTTGCGACGCGGAGTTCCCTTGTTGACTCACGTACAGCAGCAGTGGGGCAGAGGAAGGGAATAAATATGACATGTGGGCCCGGTATGTAAGCGAGTGGGAGGAGAAAGAGATGGTGCTGTTGGGCTGCTGCTGCTGCTTGCTACGGTGATGGGCCGGATGCCCAGATGCTCGAGTTGGGCCGGGAGGAGGAGAAGGGAAGATCAGGCCCGATGCCTCATTCCCATATTCATTTTCCATTTTCTATTTACCATTTTCCATGTAATTGAATGTATATATTCACACATACTTATAAACATTTATATGTGAACATATACTTGTCCATGCTCTTATATATTCATATACATATATTTGAATACACACGTATATAGTTCATGATCGCATGTTTATGTGTATCCTATTATTTGTATATAAATATACGAGATGGCTTCCTTATTTCCCAGAAAAGTAAATAAGCCAGGTGCCAACGAGAGGGTTTGAGTTTTGGAGATGTGATGGTGTCTCAAGGGAGAGGTCAAGGAAGGTTATGTGAATTGGATTTTGGGGATGGTTGGAGTTAGGGTGGTTGAGGGATCGGAGAGGGTCACGGATATATTTGCTGGATGACGACAAGGAGTATATTTGGATAAAGGGTGATCAAGGAATTTATTATTCGATGCCAAAATAAATTCTAGCTCAACAAACATACAAGCAATCATACAAGCATTCCAAACATTTATCTAAGGAAAATCAACATGGTGGATTTTGATGCGTGGTTTTCAAAAACGGGTTTTTGGTCGAAAGGAAAAGGTAAAGTCACGTTTTAGTTGTAATTATAAAAGTTCAAATTTTTAGTGAATTTTAAAATGATGCAAAAACACGGGTGTTACACCTTGCATGATCCTTGGTGTCTTTTTTATTGAGTTATATGTTGGGTAAGTCTAGCTGAGTACATCCTCGCACTCGGGTTTATTCCCAATTGTTGCAGACACCGCTATTATCGGGGTTGCTTTGTGTACTGCCTCCTCCCGGCTGGGAGACGAGGACTAGACCATTGGGCATGGTCTCCATATCACTCTTCTCATGCTTTTGTGAGACATGATCAAGACTATGGCACTATAATATATTTGTTTCATACTTTGTTTCAAAGTAAACTTTGCTTCCGCTACTTTCGAACTTGGTTTGTAATAATAAATGAAACTCCGATGTATGGTAAGTTAATCTTGTGTTGTAATCTGTGATGGCAAGCGATGTGATACACTCGATGATTACGATCCTGTATGTTGCGATGTTGGTTTGAAATCCTTCGAGATTTCGGATGGTCGCGCTATTATATGACCTCAAGTTTGGAAAGTTGGTCGTATTTTTCGATCGAATTTCAGACTTGTGCTCTTATAATTTGCGGTCCGTCACACCAGAGCCAGCGTTGGTGGGCCTCCCTCGCGAGGAGCGGCGGTTCCATTGGCCGGGGCCGATGGCACCAGCGGAAGGGGGCCGGATCCGCCGCAACCAAGGGTCGAGACGCCACCCACCGGCGGCCGGATGGGGTCCCGCGCCTCGCCACCACGGCGTGAAGCTTTCACATGGGCGCAGCCGAGCGGTAGTGGAGTCGAGTGTTAGGGTTGGGGTAAGGAGGAGCAGGGAACGGGGCATGGGGGAAGGAGTCCGGGTGGCGAGGAGAGGGGGCGTGGGGGCGGCCCGCGGCGAGGTGGCTTGGTGGTCGAGGGGGAGTGAAGGCCCGGCGGGCGCGGCGGCTCGCTCGAACTTTTTCGCAAGTGCTGGTGAAGACCGCGGGAAGATGTCGGGCTACGGCAGATGGAGAATAGAAAAGAAAATGTTTCGACTTGTGTAATGGGAGTTGCGGGTAATTACGTGTGAACTCCATGTCCGGGTCTATTTTGAAGAGTTGTGGAGCTAGGAAAGAGGTGCTCCATCAGCTCCACCTAAAATGAACTACTTATCAGCTCTGAGTTGGGGTGTTTGGCTGGCTTTTTGCACCTCCAGCTTGGAGTTGAGCTCTGGAGCCATGCCAAACACCCCCTAGACCTCTCCTGCAACCAACTCTCAGGGGAGATCCCGCAAGAGCTGACCAACCTCACCTTTCTTGACGTACTGAACTTGTCAAACAACCACTTGGCAGGGAAGATTCCACAATCGCACCAGTTCTCTACATTTGACAGCAGTTCATTTGAAGGGAATGCAGGACTATGCGGACCGCCGCTGTCGGAATTGCCGTGTGGTGCTTCACCACACACTCCAAGCGCTCAACTCGTGGGCAGGTCGTCGCCTCACCATAACCATATTGATGTGATTCTGTTTCTCTTGATTGGGCTCGGCTTTGGTGTCGGATTTGCAGCTGCTATTGTGGTGAAATGGAATCGTGCCGGTCGATGGTTCGTTGCAACTGCAAGAGCTTTGCACAGTTCATCATTGTGAAATCTGTACTAGCCTGGCAAGACGAAAACAGAGCAGTATATATTGTGATAGTAGTACATGTTGCCTGTTATTAATGCTCCATATGGTGTAATAGGTTGTTGGTACTTTTATCCGAAAACTATTGAGAGACCATGGTTTGATATATATACAGGGCATTGCTCAGGTACTCCAATTACTTATTAGGAGGTAAGATCTCTATTGGATCTGGACCGTTGATTTTTTTAATTTAACAAATTACTAAATGAATTAACAATTATAATAAAATAAAAAAATAAACCCCCTCGCTCCCCCTTTTCACGGGCTAATTCACGCATGCAGAACTGGCGTCACCGAAGCCACGGAGATGGCTCCTCTCCCGCCGCCGCCGCCAAGGCCCCCGCTTACTTCCCGCATGCGAGCCGCCGCCGCCGCGAGTTCACGGGATTTCTATGTTTATGATTTCTTTACATGAAATCATTTAGTTTCCTAAATGATGTCTAAAGTTGTCATTTTTAAAATTTGAATTTTCAAATGTTCACAGGAAAAGGTGATTAAAATAATAGCAGTAAGAGCATAATAACTTGATGTCCACACAAATTAATTGTATCCATACTATGTCTTACAAATTTTAAATTCAAATTCCTTATGATAATACCTTTTTCAAATTTAAATTTCAAAATTTAAAACGTAGTTTTTTGTAACAAGATAATTTCAAATAAAAAACTTGTCAATTACAAAGTTTCATAACTTCTCGGGATATACACCTTTTATTTTGGTCATTTCTCCATCCGACATAGTAGTAGTAACATTGTTCACAAATCTTAGATATCTCTCTTCTAGTTTCATAAACTAAAAAGAGAGATATCGAAAATATTGTGAAAAGTGTTAATATCGTTGTCATTTCAAAAAATAACGAAAACAAAAATTGTACTTCTTGATGAGTTCTACAAAATTTATGTTCGTGGCTACTTCAACCGAAATCATATGATGTTTCAAGTTGACATTTTTTTAAATTCAAATTTAGAAAAGTTCATGACAGAATATGAGTAAAATATTATTCATAAAACACCATAATACCTCGATAGACCATGATTTTAGAAAAAAATAGAAAAAAACCATCACATTTAAAGTTAGTAATGAGTGAGAAAGCCTAGTTATAAATTTTAGCTACAAATTAAAAAGAAAAATAAATGTTCTTCAACAGTTTCAAGTTACATTTTAAACATGACTTCTTTTTTTCAAACCACCCCGTACCCCTTACCCCCCACACACACGTACTCTTTTTTAGAGCCACGCGCTGGTGTCACGTGCGTTAGTCAAACTAATCTAGTCACGTACACTAAAAAGTCTTCCATAAGAAAAAAAAAAAAAAACGTACACTACAAGTCTTCCATAAAAAAAAGTCACGTACACTACTACCGTAATCTCTACAACATAAAAAGAACAAAGAGGAGATATTTTTTTTGGTGCGACATTCGCTTTTTGAGTCCGCCCAATCATCACCCCATGCGAACCCGAAGGGAGAAAAGAAAATGAATCGTCCATGCGATCGATATTGGAAGGAAACCACCCAATAAAGAAAGGAATTAACCACGCAATAAAGGAAAGAATTAACCATGCAATAAAGGAAAGAAAAGGAAACGAATCGTACATGCAACCCGATAAAGGAAGGAATTAACCACGCAAATAAAAAGAAGGAATTAACCACACAATAAAGGAAAGAATTAACCACGCACGTTGGTTCTTGCGATAAAAAATAGGAAGGAAACCGTAACTCTGCTCTTCCACCCGTCCTCAGAAATAGAAGGAGAAAATCTAGGAGGAAAAAAAAAAAAAATCCACGGTGCCCATTCTCCTCTCGATCGAAGGGGAAGGAAAATCGCGGACCCATAAACCGTGGTTTTTTTTTTCCTTTTGAGCTCCGTGAGAGAAAATAGGAAACTAAAAATAAAAACATCTGCATGCACCCCCTGCACCCGTCCCCATGCCCAAGCGAATTTAGATGGTGCGATCAATCACGCCCTCCCCACCCGCACACAAATTTGAACGGTGCGATCCTCTCCACCCATGCGAATTTGGAAGGTGCGATCAATCACGCCCTCCCCACCCGCACGCAAATTTGGAAGGTGCGATCCTCTCCATCCATGCGAATCTGGAAGGTGCGATTAATCACGCCCTCCCCCACCCGTAGTGCGCCTCTCCACTCTCCCCACCCGCACGGAAATTTGGAAGGTGTGATCTCCGGACTCCACCTCACCGGTAACTACAATCTCTCCAGCCAAACATTTGGAACCCGCCCATAGTGAAAGAAGACCCGCCCCGCCGCCCCACCGCCTCGACCACAGGCGATCTCCCTCCCCGTGCGTCGGTGCCACCGCCGCCGTCTCCACAATGTCTGCGTCGTCGCTCTCGTTGTTTGGCCCCACGTCATCGTCCTCGTCTCCTCGCCGCTCGCACGTTGTGCACCCAATCCGTTGTTCTCGGCTTTGGTCGCTACCACGCCGCCGCCTCGGCGATATTGAATGGCTGCCGCCCGGAAAGAGCCGCCACCACGATCTGCTCCAACGTCTTGTCGATGCGATGACGCCGTTGTCCTCACTGGCGCCCGGCTCCATCGGTCGCCACGTGGAGGAGGTAATCTATTGATTTATTTGTTGTTCATGTCGTCGTAGTTTGGTCGCCGTGGCTTGCCGTGGGTATAGCTACGGTCGGCCGTTCTTTGGTTGTGGATGCCGCCGCCGTGTTCCGCTATTGAGAGGGTGCCGCGATGTGTGTCTTCCATTATGCATGCTACCATCATCTATAGTTTCCGAATATGCACC
This sequence comes from Hyparrhenia diplandra, assembly GCA_015847255.1. NCBI lineage: Eukaryota > Viridiplantae > Streptophyta > Magnoliopsida > Poales > Poaceae > Hyparrhenia > Hyparrhenia diplandra. The sequence goes on along the minus strand of JADLZK010005648.1, from coordinate 121,589 downwards.
GGCATGTGAAGACTAGCCGTCTGCATCTCTAAATTTTATGTTGTGAACTACGTGCCTGCAAAACCTAGATATTCTCATAGTTTGTTTAGAGTTTTCCTACATCTCTAAATATGCATAATATGATCATATATGGTTTATTTAAGATTTTGTGCGTACAACCTTGCCAAAATTTAAATTCCAAGGTAGAAACCAGTCCTTCTTTTTCTTCCTTTTTTAGGGTCCACTTCTTATTTGTCCACTACCGATCTACCATTATCAACATCAATCTGATCCATCAAGTTTTGAAGGTATCCAAGAGGACATTTTAAGCCTCTTGATCTTGACATTGAGTAGTCCTTCAATTTACGCTATCCATTATGACATTTTAAGCCTCTTGATCTTGACATTGAGTAGTCCTTCAATTTTAAGCTAGGAAGAAGTAGTCTGTGAACTTTTGTTTTGTGAGGGCCGGCGTACATGCTACTTGTAGTTTGCTACTATTTTATTTGTATAATTTATATTCAATGAACCTTGCTACTTTTTTTTTTTTTTAAATACTATCTTGGAGAAAACCTATGTAGAGATTTGGATACATGTTTGAAAAACTATGCTCTTGATTTGGAGACAAGCCTTCTTGGTTTGTCAAACCGGACTTTTGTATACTTGAATCTTGTTGCTCCATCACACCAAGTCGCATAGACAGTCTACTTAATTTTAAAGACCAATGGTCAAATATGCATACACGTGTCCTTGAAAATATTATTTAGGCGAATTACGGAGAAGCCCATAAAATAGAGTTTTAAAGCTCACGATATCAATGATTGATTGTGTTATTTTCACAAAACTTATTTAGATCAAATCTCACTTTAATATCATTGTTTAATTTCATAATATTGTTATCTTATCATACGATCCATGTGTTTTTATATAAAATTTAGTTAATCCATAGCAACGCACGGCGTTTAAATAGTGAGAATATATCAATTACAAAAAAAAAAATTAACCATATCAATTAAAGATCACGCATGCGCGCATGCATCAACAAAATCTATAAATAAGATTTTTTAATTAAAATCATCATTATTTATCCTATTTGATAAAATAAAAATTAAATAAATACTATTACCTTCTAGGAGGTAATAGATGATCGTGACCGTTTGATCGGAAAAAATGGACGGTCCACAATCATTTCGAATACCATAGCAATTGCTATACATGTAAGCCTATGCCACCACTGTTCACGGTCCGACAACAAGCAAGGCTGAGGACAACGCTACACAGGAAGCCATGAAGAGTGAGGTTCGACCCATTCGCGCACAAGACCTAACACACGTGTATCCGGTCCAGATTGGCGCAAGTAGGTGAGTATGTACATAAGAGAGGAGAGGGTGAATTTTGGGAGGGCATAAAAATTCTAAACTGAATTTCCAAACTTGTCTGAATCTGTTCTCACCAATTCTCGTTTTGCTCCTCTTCCAACTCGTTCCCCAAGGCTCCTTGCTGCTAATGGCCTAGTAAAGTGCAAATAGAAATCTATATGTTACAGATTTTTTATGAAATTGTAAAGCCAAACAAAGCAGTGCTTCATCTTCAGAGTAGAAGCAGGACAACGGGTCCTTTTTTTCTGAAGAATATGGAGGGGCCTGGAGAATATGTTTCCTGCTGCATTCTGATCTGCTCAGTCGGAGGACGAATTGATCGGCCCGTCGTGCTCATCGCGGCCCAATAAGGCACAGCTGCGGCTTCCAGTTGCCAGGCCCATTAATTCCATCACTTCACAGCTCACAGGCTGACGGGCAGCTCACGCCACGCCCCACTCCAAAACCTACAGAGAGTCTAGACTCGCCCTTGCGGCCGGCGGGAGGAAGGAACGCGGCAGGCGGCGGACGGGACGGGACGGGACGGGATGAGACGAGGAGGCCGTCCGCGGGCTGAGGTAGCTTCCTTGTCCATGGCTTTGCGATTCTATTTCTATCCTTTAGTATTTGTTTGCTTTGGAAGTTTCTCAGCTCGCTGATTAGTTAATATATACAGTACTCCCTCCATCCCCAAATTGTAAGTGATCTCAAGAATATTACAGAGTCCAAGTATTTAAGTTTGATCAAATTTATGCGATAAGATCATAACATTTAGAATTCAACTAAGTATATTGGATTCTTCGTTAGTTATATTTTTTATATTATACCTATTAGATGTCGCAAATCTTTGTAAGTCTTTATAATTTTGGTCAAACTTACCTCAACTTAAAACGTTTTGACTCTCCAAGATTCTTATAATGATTTACAGTTTGGAATGGAGGGGGAATAATATAATTCCGCCGTCCAGCCTGATGCAATGCAAGATTGATCCTTCTCTGTTCTTTGGTGTTCACTCCCCTTGTGTCGATGAATGCAAAGCATGTATGACAACCGATTGCCCAGGCCGGCCATACCCACTAGAATATCCCAGCGGACAGGACGAGACGGCCGCGTCCGTGGCAGTAGCGAGCGGGCAGCTTGCCAATGAATGCATCTCTTAGTTATAGATAATTCTTCCTTCCAGCCTCATGGAAGCTGCTTCAAGTTCCTTTTTCGTTGGAACAGAGATAGAAGGAAACCAGCGCTGAGCTTGTCAGTTTCTCTATTTTTTCCCTGCTATCATCTTTGGTGTCCACTCTTCCCTTTCGTCTATGAAACTGGAAGCATGACAAACGATTGCCCAAGCCGGCTGTGCTATGCCCAGTTGCCCACTAGTATTAAACATCCTGTGCCACTCCACTCTGCGTCCACAATCGGTGTCCAAGTCTAAGACACTTAATTTCCATCCCCTCCTGCCTAAGTCTAAGACACTTAATTTCCATCCCCTCCTGCCTGATCTCTCTTTTTCTGTATCCCAGCCACTGAAATCCTTGCCACCAGAAAGGTGACAATGGATACTGCAAAAAGGATCTGGTCAGTCGGCATGGGCATACTCCAAGCACCGACGGAGCGGGAGCGTGAGCTGGACAACCTCGACACCAAGCTGCAGTCTGCTCGCTCACTCATCAGTGACAGCGAGTGGGGCATGTTCAAGAGAATGGAGCTGGACACCCTTATCGTGAAGCTCAAGTATGCTGCGTACGATGCCGAACACCTTCTCCGCGAATACCAAGACAGGGAGCTGCAGCAGAAGCTTGAGGACGCCGGAAGGAGCAGGGCAGGTCAGATCATATCATCTGTTAAGAACAACACTATAATTTTTGCCATTAGAATTCAAAGGATAAGGGACGCCCAAGACAAACTGAAGAAGGTTATGGCTGAGGTTAAGGAAACGCTATCTTCATTGGGTCTTGACTGTGTTGCGCATGTGCAGTTCATGCCAACAACAACTGAAATCATCACCGCTCCTCAAGTGTATGGCCGTGATACAGAACGGGATCAACTGATGGAGATGCTGGGTGTGAGTGCAACCATTGACCGTGAGGACGAAATTAACCAGGTTGTCACACAGTTGATCACACAATCGGGGTCTGAAGGAAAGAGTGCAGCAGGCCTATGCGTTGATGCATCTACCCCCAAATCAGCCAAGCGACATAAAGGTGACTGCAGCAGCAGCAGCAGTGGCGTACTTGCTGAAACTACAAACTTCACTGAAAATGTTTCTGTCTTGCCAATTTTCGGCATCGGAGGGATGGGGAAGACCACCTTGGCTCAGCTCATCTACAATGATGAAAGGGTGACAGCCCACTTTACTGTGAGGATATGGGTCTGCGTTTCTGACGTCTTTGACATTGAAAGGATGACAAAAGAGATTGTCAAGACCATCTCTCCAAACTGTGACTTGTCATGTGATTTAGGTGATCTTCAAGTGCAACTGATTGAGATGCTAAAGAGCCGAAAAGTTTGTTTTGGTGTTGGATGATATTTGGCAGATTACTCAACACCAGTGGGAGTCTTTTAATAAACATTTGAGAAATGGTCTTGAAGGCAGCATGATCCTAGTAACTACAAGACATGAAAATATTGCTGATCTTGTTGCCACCAGCAATTGTAACCCTGTACATCTTAAAGGGCTGCCTGACGATATATTTTGGGAATTCTTCAAGAAGTGTGCATTTGGTAAAAAGTGCCCGGACTCATATCCCCACTTGCAAGAGATTGGTCGGAGCATCTCCTCTAAGTTGTGTGGTACTCCTTTGGCTGCCAAAACACTAGGACGTTTGTTAAATAGTAATCTGGATGAGCAACATTGGATGACCATCAAAGATAGTGAATTATGGGATCAAGAACAAAAGGAGGGTGACATATTACCAGCTCTACGACTGAGCTACTTGTATCTCCCAACTGAACTTAGGAGATGCTTTGCATTTTGCTCCATATTTCCAAAAGATTATAGCTTTAGAAGAGATGAAATTGTTGACATTTGGGTGGCAGAGGGCTTTGTTACAGCACTACGGAGCATGTGTATCGAAGATGTGGGGATTAGGTGCTTCGATGAATTGAGAGGCAGGTGCCTTTTCCAAGCTGATCCAAAGTTCCCTAATCAGGATAGATATGTAATGCATGACTTGATCCATGATACTGCACAGTATGTTTCTATGCATGATTGCTTTTCCATGCAAAATTTGAGCAGGATAACACATAAATTTCGCCATATTTCAGTGGATGTGGATGGTAGGTCCTTGAACACAGTGACAAGCATTCCACATTTGAATAAGCTTAGATCAATTAGGTTTGGTACCATACTGGACGTTGATATCAGCTGGTTCAGTCAGCTCTCTAATATCCTGTTTTTGAGCCTAAGAGGTTGCAAGATGAAAATTCTACCCCAAAGCATATGTGAGTTGAGTAGCCTCCGTTATCTTGATATATCTTACAGTTCTGTAAGAGAATTGCCAGAGAGATTCTGGTGTCTTTATAGCCTACAAGTTCTTGATGCAATTGGTTCAGATATGAAGACAATTCACCAGGATGTAACAAAGCTAATCAACTTGCGCCAAATAGCACTGCCAGAAAAAGCCTCTCTTGACTTATCAAAGAAACGTGGACTGGGAAATCTGTCTCAACTTCGGAACCTGAGCTTTTTTACTGTTGGAAAACAGAAAGGGGCGATTGGTGAGCTGAAGTGCATGAATCGCCTCAGAGGAACACTATGCATCAAGTGTATTCTTAATGTGAAGAGCAAAAATCTGGCCGCCGAAGCAAGACTCAATGACAAGGAATACCTCAAGGCAATAGATCTGCATTGGCGAAATAAACCCAGGTTTTCTTTCAATAGAGATATGCCCAGGACAACGGAAAAACTCTTGCCTGTTGAGAATGAAGTGTTTGAAGGCTTGTGCCCAAATAAGAGAATTGAATGCCTTACGGTTCATCGCTATTGGGGTGATAGGTTACCAAGTTGGCTTAATCCAAAATACCTACAGAATTTAAGAAGCCTAGAACTTGATGAGTGTCCTTTCATTGAAACTTTATCAATCCCAAACTTTTCTGATGGTATGCAAGGTGGTTCCACGAGTCAGCATGCAAGAAGCGGTATCAGTTGCAGCAATGGCATTGCATCATTTTCCTTTAAACACTTGACTTCTATAAGCCTCCTACGATGTGATGGGCTGAAAAGTCTTGACCAGTTCTTATTACCGAGGAATTTGCCATCCGTTGAGTCCATAGTGCTTGAGGGCTGTTGCAATCTAGGATCAATACCTCCTGATAGTTTTGGGGGATTTCTTCACCTCCGAGACTTGAAAATATGGTGTTGCAGGAGTTTGGTATGCCCACATGGAAGGGAAATGGTTTTACCCCCCTCACTCCAACGGCTCTGTATTGTTCTTTCGGGTGAGGTCGACAAATCATTTCCATCCTGCCTAGAGAAGGTTCCCTCTCTCACCGTATTGTGCTTGATTAGCTGTCACAACATTGAGTCATTACCGTTGGACTCAATCCCCTGCGGAAACACGCTCCAATTCCTAATTCTCCATGGATTGACAAAGTTGTCATCCATTGGTGCATCTGGTGTTCCTTCGTCCATACAGCATGTCAATATATTAGGAAATGATATTCTAACCCAAGTACAACAGCCATACAAGAAGTGTGCATCGAATACCGAAGAGGCCAGGAAAGCCAATAAATTTACTGGAGAAAATGAGTATTTTTGAAGGAATGGAGAAGAAGGGTATCGGCGCCTGTCATATTTGAAACTGATGTGGTAAGCTCCTGTTTTTTTATGGTAACCTTTATTGGAAGATGTTAGACTAACAGGTCTTACTAAATAACTGTAGATCATTGATCTTGATGAGTTTTTATTATAGAGTTATACTCCAATGGTCCTCTTAAAAAAATATTGCACGAATCTTAAAGCATCCTAACAAACAGCACTACCTGCTCCCAAACAGAACTAGGATCCAGCCCCCAGCCCAGGCCGATCTTTGTGGATCGTGTGCTGCTCTCACAATAGTGGGCGACAGCAGCGGATTGACGAACAGATGGACAGTTGCGTCGGGCGCCAGACAGATGGGCAGCGCAGGCAGCACCCAGCCACCGAGCTCAGTCCCCTTTGCCGTCCACCGTGGTACTTCCGCAGCATTTCAAGGTGACAGTGTTCCACACGTCGCGTTTCAAGGTGATGGCATTCCATGTCCGCATCAACATCCATCCAGGTATGTATCCTGCGGTTGATCTCTTTGTCTTCATTTCCAGTTTTGGTCATGTGATTCCCTCTTAAGGAGGAAGAGAAGCCGTCCTTCCTTTACTTGGCCCCTTTTCCTGGACCACGGCGACGGTGATATGGCTCTCTTCCAGCACAGGAGATGCCCTCTAGCTGCTTGATAAAATTCCTAAACAAGTTCAAGACAATGAAAAGTGCCACCCGTGTTTCTTTGGTTTTGCAAACAGGGAACAAAAGATACTATTCATGTTGTAGAAATTGCATCACTCATAGAGTTCCTTAATAAATATACGACATCATCTGGGTTTATGAATTCCCAAAAAATCTTGAGTTTTTCTGAAGCATCACATAGTAGCCTGGCTATTGTAGCATAGCTTTGATTAGCCATGTTTGCAAACATCCCCTTGATTTAACAAGGAAAAGTAGATGCAATTGACGGATATCAATACTGATTGATTCTTTTTTTTGTTCTGACAGCTCTAGTAAACTTTTAGCTGCTGTGTGTATTTGTTAACTGCTTTGAAATGTGTTGTGTTTTTAAGGGTCATGTAACCTAAGACCAACATTTTCTTGACTTTGCCTTTCTAGATAAATGGGATCACCAAGCCAGGACTCTCACCATGGTCCATACAATGTTTCCACCTGGAAAGTCATACAGAAAGAACATAATGCCACGCAAAGTGATGGGTATGTAAATGTAGATATTGATTGTTTGCATGCTGTGTGCATTATTGTTGTCTCATGTTTGTCAATGTGCAGGTACTCATGTGGAGTATTTATTAATATACATGGAACTTTGGAATTCTACTATTTGTTTTTTTAAAAAATACAGGTTGGTCATTTTATCCCATCTATTTTGAAACCTTTTTTGGCTTGCTGCCATGATCTAACTTGATGTTAATTATTATCATGTCAATTGCAGAATGATATACCCAAGTTCGTGGAACAGATGGTTGCTTAACTTATATATTTTGAGAAGCAAACCAAGGCTCAACAGGCAAACGAAACAACCACAGAAATCATGAAAATGGTGGAGCAGTAGCTGTTTTTAGTTTCCCCAGTGTCTTTAATTATATTGTACACGTCAAACCAGTGTCTTTCCACAGATAAGGTTGTTGATTTGTGGTTATATTCATTGAATTGCAAATGCATTTGTGCCTCTGTGTTCGTCAAACCAGTGTAGTTTATTTGTTGAATCTGTACCACAAGTTGGGTTATGAAACTAGTACATGCCTTGATTCTCCACTAGTGCAGAACTGACTCTCGGGCAAAACTGATACTCCCTCCGTCCCAAAATAAACACAATTATTTGACTTTTAGAAACTATGTTTGACAGACTAGAAGTTACATATTGCTAAACAGAGCAGCCTTGCCTTACCATTTCATAATTGTCTTATGCGGGTGGCAGGCAAACCCTTGGTGAATTTGTACTGTCCTGTGCAGTGGCTGGGTGTCTCTGAGCGTCGATTTGAATGGGGCTGAACGGAAACGCAGTGAGGCCGGTGCTCCTCGCAGCCGAAGGCAACCTGAAGAAGACGACCCCTGCTCTGTTCAGTCTGTGGAAAGCCATGGATCTGATTCTGATGAGGTGCTGCTGCCAGGTTGACCAAGCAGAAAGGGAGGAAAGGCCAAAAGGATCTTCACTGATCTGAGCATCTAAGGCCGGAATGAATATAAGAAGATGAACACCCGAAACAAAAAAGGACGAACATACACTACTGAAGTACTCATATATACTCCATGTAATAATAAATAAAGGCCTGTTGTGCATCATCTGTTGAGTACATGTACATATGTTTGTAGTTCGTGTCTCTGGTAAGTGGTAAGAAACAATCGCTTCTATATTTCAATGTGTTTTTGAGAGAATCAGAGAAATAAAACCGGGTGGAGAATATCAAAGCAAGATCAGTTGGAACACAACTAGAATTCCATTAAAACCTTATCTTTTGTGGACTCTCATAGGAAATTCCAAGAAACTCATTTTGTTTTTTTGAGATTAATTACAAGAAACTCATGTGCTTCGCAAAAAATGCTAACAGGTGGTCTGTAGTCTGTACAAACTCAGCACTTTGTCGTTTTTTTGGAAAAAGTCCACATTCCCTCCCCCAACTATCACGAAGTTCACTTTTCCTCCCTCAACTCCAAAACCCGGACAAACCGTCTCCCTCAACTTTTCAAACCATGCATTTTTCCTCCCTCGAAGTGGTTTTGAGGGCGGTTTTGCTATAGTAACCGCGGCTTGGTACAGTAACCATGGTTTGCTACAGTACCAGCACCTTTTGCCTTTTCTTTTTTTAAAAAAAAATTTGGTTGAATCTTTGAAAAAACATAGTAAATCATAGAAAAATCATAAAAATAAAAAATCCGATTTTGTTGGACTCCACATGAGTAGATCTACACAGTGAGTATATAATATGATATGCTTTAGTACAAAGTTTTTGCTATGAAAGTTTTGTCTTTTTTTTTTTTTTTTATTTGGTCTGAATCTTTGAAAAATCATAGAAAATCATAAAAAATCATAAAATAGAAAATCCAATTTTGTTAGACTCCACATGAGTAGATCTACACAGTGAATATTTAATATGATATGCTTTAGTACAAAGTTCTACACGGTGAATATATAATTAATTAAAATAATTCGTAGTCGCAACTTCTATAATTATTTTGTTGAACTAAAGTATACCATATTATATGTTCACTGTGTAGATCTACTCATGTGGAGTCTAACAAAATTAGATTTTTTTATTTTTTAATTTTTCTGTGATTTACTATGATTTTCTAAAGATTCATCGGATTTTTTTTTAAAAAAGGAAAAGGCAAAGGTGATGGTACTGTAGCAAACCATGGTTACTGTACCAAACCCGTGGTTACTGTAGCAAACCGCCGTTAAAACCGCCGGCGGGAGGAAAAAATGCATGGTTTTGAAAAAGTTGGCGGCGAAAAGCCAACTTCGCGATAGTTGGGGAGAATGAATTTTTTTTTTTTTTTTTTTTTTTTGGTCCGGCAGTAAACAGCGCGAGGGTGATCGAGGCCCACGGCCCAACTACCATGATGTTTTCACTCGTCGGCCCATCAGTATCACCAATGAGGCGCCGATGGCCGTCGCAGCAGCGGCGGCCGCCACTCCGGCGACGAAGAGAAGACCCGCCCTGCCCCCGTCCTTCTCCTCTCTCTGCAGCTCCCCAGCCGCTCGTGGTGGTGCTAGTTGGAAGGGGAAGGTAGAGGCGGGGCCGGGGCCGGGCCGGGGGCCGGTGGGGTCGCCTGCATCGTTGCCACGCGCCATCGCTGCCAACATTGCGAGCTACTACCACGGCGGGAACATTGCGAGCATCCAGGTAATCATCTTGACGCGCGCAGTTTAGTTCTATATCTGGGTTTCATGTTGTTATCCCAATGACCAGAAGCCAACATGCTCTTTCTGCTAAAGTGCTAGAATTGCTTGTCAACAACGTTTTCAGAGCATTGATTCAATTCTTCCTGGAAATGATGGTTACACATACAGATGGTTCGAACCAATTACACTTCCTTATCGGACCTGAAGCAATTAGTAGGTGTTGCACAGGTCCGTCCCTCGTTCCTATGTGGGACAAGAAAGAGATGAGCACATAGGTCTCTCCCTGGAATCCTACAAAATAATATTATGTCGTGTGAACGGCTGTCAGTTCTTTTCAACCTGATCGGTTACCACTTTTCCCAATCCGTCCTGATAATGCGTCTTTGGGCATCCAAAGTGGCTTTAGTTGTTGGAGACAGAGCATGAGTGCATGATGGCTCACGCGTTGGGTATACTTTGTAGGTCGTGGAATACTTTGGGCATAATGTTCATTAGCACGCTTCTACACTTTGGGTACCTACGCCAGTTGATCCTCCCATTCCTCCATGAGATCTCTCTCTGCCTGAGGTTTCTAGAGCAGATCCCCTCACGGTTCACTGTGCGTCTCCTAGAGCTGCCATCGATTCAGCTGCGAGGGGGAGCTAAATGGATACCGTGAAAGGCATCTGGTCAATGGGCATGGGCGTGCTGCAAGCGCCGACGGAGCTGCAGAGCGAGCAGGATGCCCTCCAGACGAAGCTGCTGTCTGCTCGCTCGCTCATCAATCGCAGCGAGTGGGCCATGTTCAAGAGCATGGAGCTGGACGCCCTTCTCGTGAAACTCAAGTACTCCGCCTACGATGCCGAGGACCTTCTCCGCGAATACCAAGACATGGAGCTGCGGCAAAAGGTTGAGGAAGCCGAACGAAGCAGGGCAGGTCGAGTCTTTTCCTCCTCTCTGAATGTTGTAAAACATGTTATCTTTGATAGCAGCGAAAGGATAAAGGATACCAAAGATAAGCTCGACAAGGTTATGGCTGAGGTTAAGGAAGTGCTATCTTCAATGGGTCTTGATCGTGTCGAGCCTGTCCAGTTGATGCCAACAACAACTGAAATCATCACAGCTTCCCAAGTGTATGGCCGTGACACAGAACGGGATCAACTGATGGAGATGCTGGGTGTGACTGCGACCATTGACCGTGAGGATGAATTTAATCAGGTGATCACACAATTGCACATGCCACTCACTATGGACAGTACACCTGCAGGGTACAGAGGAAAGAGCAAATCAGCAACAGGCCGTGGTGCCCTCGCATCCACACACAAATCAGTCAAGAGACTCAGAGGCAGTAGCACCCGACTCACAGAGGCTACTACCAACTCCTTCACTAGCCAAGTTCCTGTCTTGCCGATTTTTGGCATTGGTGGGATGGGGAAGACTACCCTGGCTCAGATCATCTACAACAATGAAAGTGTGAAAACTCACTTCACTGAGAGGATATGGGTCTGTGTTTCGGACCTCTTTGACATTGAAAGGATGACACATGAGATTGTCAAGACCATCTCTGGTTCAAACTCTGACTTACCCTGTGGTTTAACTGACCTTAAAGCAGAAATGAAGGAGCAGCTGAAGAGCAAAAGGTTCATTTTGGTGTTGGATGACATTTGGCAGATTAACCAACAGCAATGGGAGTCTTTTTATGCATATTTGAGGGATGGACTTGAAGGCAGCATGATCTTAGTGACTACAAGGCATGAAAACATTGCTCAGCTTGTCGCAACTAGCAACTGCAAGCCTGTCCAACTCAAAGGATTGCCCGACGATACATTTTGGGGAATTCTTCAAGAAATGTGCATTTGGTAGAGCACACCCAGAGTCATATCCTCACTTGCAAGAGATTGGTCGAAGAATTTCCTCAAAGTTGTGTGGTAGTCCTTTGGCTGCCAAAACTCTTGGACGCTTGTTGAATAGTAATCTGAATGAGGAACATTGGATTTTCATAAATGATCATGAGTTATGGGAGCAGGAACAACAAGAGGGTGATATATTACCTGCCCTTCGACTGAGTTACTTGTATCTCCGACCTCAACTTAGGAGATGCTTTGCATTTTGCAGCATGTTTCCAAAAGATTATAGCTTCGAAAGGCATAAGATTGTTGACATTTGGGTGGCAGAGGGCTTTGTTGAACCACAGGGGAACCTGCATCTTGAAGACATAGGGATCAGATACTTGGATGAACTGAGAGGCCGGTGTCTTTTCCAAACTGATCCAAAGTTCCCTAATCATGATAGATATGTAATGCATGACTTGATCCATGATACTGCACAGCATGTTTCTATGCACGAATGCTTGTTGATGACAGATTTGAGCTACTCACGTGGACTTGAGTTTCGCCATATGTCAGTTGAGGTCTACGGTAAATCCTTGAGCACAATGAAAAACATTCAGCATTTGAATAAATTGCGTTCACTTAGGTTCGGTTCCAAATTGGATGCTGAGATCACTTGGTTCGGTCAGCTGTCTAACATCCTGTTTTTGAGCCTAAAAGGATGCAAGCTACTGAAGCTACCAGAAAGCATATGTAAGTTGAGTAGCCTTCGTTATCTTGACATATCCTGCAGCCTTATAAAAGAACTCCCAGAGAGATTCTGGTGCCTTTACAGCCTACAAGTTGTTGATGCAATCGGTTCAGATATAAAAAGAGTTCATAAGGATGTAACTAAGCTAATTAACTTGCGCCTACTAGCACTGCCAAATACTGCTTGTATTGCCTTATCGAAGCTACCTCGCCTAGGAAATCTGTCTTGCCTTCGAAACTTGAGCTATTTTACAGTTGGGAATCAGGAAGGGTCGTCTATTGCTGAGTTGAAGGGAATGAATCAGATCAGAGGAAGACTATGTATAAACTCTGTTAGTAATGTGAAGAGCAAGGAAGATGCTGCTGAGGCTAGGCTCGTTGACAAGAAGTACCTCAAGGAATTAGAGCTAAACTGGCAACAGTCTACGACAACTCAGATGTGGAGCCCTGGTAACAATGAAGTGGCTGAGGGCTTGCGCCGTAATGAGAGAATTGAATGCCTTAGTGTCGTTGGCTTTCCGGGTAATAGGCTACCAAGTTGGTTTAATCCAGAAGACCTACAAAATCTAAGAAGATTGGTGCTTTCCAAATGCCATTGCATTGGCCAAACTTTATCAGTCCCCCATTTTACTGATGGTACACAAGGTGATTCAACGGGTCAGCATCATGCAAGCAGCAGTACCAATTGCAGCAATGGCATTTCAGCCCTTGCCTTCACACAACTCACTTCTATAAGAATTGCAAACTGCGAGGGGCTGAAAAATCTTGACCAATTCTTGTCCCCGAAGTGCCTGCCAGCCCTCGAGTCCATATATATTTTTAACTGTGCGACTTTAGAATCAATACCTGCCAATTTTGTGGGATTTGCTCACCTCCTAGACCTGGTACTAAATCGCTGTAGCAGTTTGATGTGCACACAGTCACAGGAAACGGGTTTTCCCCACACACTCCAAAGGCTATATATTAATTCTTGTGGTGAGCTGGACAGATCTTTTCCATCCTGCCTTGAGAAGCTCGCCTCTCTCACTGTCCTGTACTTGAATAATTGTGACAAGGTCGAGTCGATCCCGTTGGACTTGATCCCCTGCAGAAACACGCTCAAATACCTGCGGCTGGAAAATTGCCCCAAGTTATCATCTATCGGTGAATCGGACGTCCCTTCATCCATAAAGTATGTTAAGGTATTTGGCTGTGCTCAGCTAACCCAATCATCACGGATCTACGGAAAGAATGCACTGTCGACCGAAGAGTCTGATGAAATCAGAAAGTTTCTTTATGGATGGTAACATCACTGTAATTAGAAAAGTAGAAAGACTTTCTGCGGACAGATATAAATGTAGACACATGTGCTTGCTCTTTTTATATCATGTGTATGTATTTGCAGGGGTGGCCTACTGATCTGAAATCAATTACGCATGTGGTTAAGACTTAGTATTTTTGTGGTTGTAGAGTCATCTGCAGAGTTTGATTTTATATTGATTTTACCTTCTCATGAACCGATTTTTTCTAGTTAAATCGGGTAGCTTATATTGGATTAATTGGTTTCAGTGATATTTGCCCACCCCGTAGGCATGGGCGCTGGATGAGGGTGAGATGCCAGTGCCACTGAGGCGTTGTGCATAGCTTCTAGATATATCCCTCAGCCTCTGTCCCTCGGCCTTTTGAGCTTTGCTGCATCACTGTGGATTGCTTACGTATTTGGCAGGTCTTGCAGACAGTATGTACTGTCAGTAGCGAAATGTAGATGAAAACAGAACAATATATGGTTGTACATGCTGTTCTGTAAATGATCCATTATGTAACAGATTGTTAGTACTTTTTGTCTCTAACACTATTAAGAGGCGATGGTTTATGCATCTAAGCCTAGCATAGCACAGACAGAATCAATTTTTTACAGACTTTAGAATTTACATATTGCTAAACAGAGCAGTGTTTGCCCTTCCATTTCATAATTGTGTTAAGCTTTGCTTTTCTTCTCTTCTCTTCTTCATTGTCCTCTTTCTTAATATATGAGAAGACATTGACGGCCCATGAGAGTGGGACAGGCAACCCTTGGTGAATCTGTCCTGTCCTGGGCAATGGCTGGGTGCCTGTGGGCGTCAGTTTTTTTTTTTTTTTTTTTTGAATTTTCACCGCGGGGGGGATTTGATTCCCCACCTGAATTTTATTTCCTGAGGCCCTTGAACGGCCAAATATAGTTTACATCAAAAGTATGTACAACACCACTGGGGTTTTAAAAAAGTACAAACGGCTATTAGCTAGTTTTCCATGGCCGTTTCAAAAATATGACACCACTTGTCTGCGATATGTTTCTTCTTTCTTTTGAACCTTGCTCTCCATAGTTCTGCTGTTTCTTTGCACTGTTGAAGTGCTAGCCGCACCGTTACTGTTTCATTTCTGAAAACGGCCGCATTTCTAGCTTTCCACAGTGTCCAGCAACATAGTGCGATGAATGCCGGCGTTTTGGCACTCCGGGCAGGTTACTGACAGTGTGGAGGTTGTGTACATCCATCCCAATAAGCTGGGTCAAATTGAGCTTCTCCCAGAATGCTTTGCCGAGGGTGCATCCACCGATAATATGCTCTGGTGTTTCTTCTTGCTCACCGCATACCTCACATGTTGTGTCCGGCACAACGTGCTTCTTGTGCAGAACCATCCTGCATTGGATCCTTCTCCAAAGCAAGAGCCACATGAACAATTGCACTCTCGGTGGGGCGCAGTTCTTCCAAATGAATTGTGCTCTGTCATCCTTGTGGTGCCCTTGGGCCTTGATGAAGCAGTATACAGAGGCGCTATCTACACCCTTGGAATTGAAGAAAGGCGTCAGTTTGAATGGAACTGAAAGGAAACGCAGTGAGGCCGGTGTTGTCTCAGGGCAGCCTGAAGACGACGTCCCCTGCTCTGCTTAGCCTTTGTTGTCTCAGGGCAACCTGAAGACGACGTCCCCTGCTCTGCTTAGCGTGTGGAAACTGGAAAGCCATGGATCTACTGCCTGAGTGCCAGGTTAACCAAGCAGAAAGGGAGGAAAGGCCGAAAGGTTCTCCACTGATCCAAGCATGAGGATTCAAGGCCGGAATGAATAAGATGGACACACACAAATACTTAAATTTGTGGTAGATATTTGTAGTTCAGTTGTGTACTTGTGTATATATATTTGTAGTTCGGGTCTCTAGTAACAAACAATCGCTTGAACAGAGAGGCAGCAGCGGTGTTTTGGTCCATACGGAAACTGGGTATACGTATACAGCCTGACCGTGGGTTCAGACGCTTTGAAGACATAGAAAAATGACAAGAGTTTGGTAGAAGAAGAATTATAATGGCATGCTTCAAAATAGGTGAGTAATTTTGGCAGATTTCCAAAGTTTAAGAATTGTAATAACAGGGATCAAAATATCTTTCCTCTTTTCTTTTTTTTTTTCTTTTTTTTTTTTTTTTTTTTTGCGAAGCAGAGTGAGATGCATTATAGCTACTTGACTTGACCTGGCCATCACCATCACCACCGGCTACATGCTAGCCTGAGGTTCGTGGAGCAGTTCCCCCCGCGGCTCAGGCTCACCACCTCCTCGAGCTGCCGGATCTGAGGGCTGGAAATCGAGACGTCCATAGGTCAGATCCCGGCTTCAAGATCCGGTCATCACCGGCGTCCCGTAGCTGTTGGCCTGTTGCTGCTGTTGAAAGCTGTTGCAGAGAAAGTGCTTGTTTGCTTGGCTGTGTGAGTGTGTTGGAAAGAGACTGACCGTGAGTTTGTGTGTGTATACTCATCCTGCGGCCCAAATTTTCAACCTCTGTGCTTTTTGAACTTTTTGCAGGTGCAGATGAGAATTTAAGCGGGAGATGAGATTTTCAAGTTATAGCTAAGATATTGGGTTTTGGATCTGTTAGCTAACGGATGATTTGCAATTTGTTTATGTATAAACTTTGTAAGTTTTGTTATTGTATAAAAAATTGACAGATTTTTTTATACAAATCTGTCGACAGATTAGTGTGACAAAAATTTGTCAACAGACAAATAGACAGTCTCATATTTAAATCAAGCAAGCAATTAGTTATTTTATTTACCTAAATTTTTATAGAATATGCATCCATTTGGAAATTTTGGAGGAAAGTTGGGAACTAAACATACTCTTAATGTTTTACAACGCCCTGAAGCAGAGTGAGATGCATTATAACTTGACCCTCCCCTTCCTGCCCGATCTCTCTCTCGTGCCGACTCCGTGAGATCACCGAGCCAGAGGCAGGCTAAGGCTAAGGCTGTCTCTAACCGTTGAGGCAAAAGAAGACCCATCTACTCATTCCGAGTCATAATACAGGGGAAAGCATAGGGCACCGAGAACCTTCCTTCTCCAACAACGAACATAAAACAAAAAACGAAACTGCCGGTCCGCTCCGCCGCCATACGGCACCGCACCGCCGGCCGCTTTGCCGCTCTCCGCCGCCGACCCGCCCCAACGGGTGAGCTCCTCCCAGCAGCCTCAAAGCAAGCTCCTCCGTCCCCCACGGCCGGCCACGGAGTCTGCGAACTCCGGCGCGAGATCCGGCAAGCGCGCGGCGGCCACCCGCATGGTGATCCCGCCGGCCACCGAGTCCCACCGGCCTTGAGGCACCATGACCTCCCTTCCCGTCGCCGCACATGGGCGTGCACTACGGGCGGCGCGACCTTGATGCGGCACCGACGCAGTGCGTGCGGCCTCCGGGCGCCCCTAAGACGCCAAGACGCCTCGCCGCCACCGCCGCCGGGCGGCCTCCGCCGCTTCTCCCGCTCCTTCGGCCGCCGAACCTTTGCGCCATCTCAAGCGCCTCCGCCAGCCAAGGTTGCCGTCACGCCGCTTCCTCCTCGCCCCACGGCGCGTTGCCGCCCACCACAAGGGCGCAAGCCCGACCGGGACGCCGTCATATTGACACCGACCGCTCACCCCTTGTCCGCGGGGTCTCCGTCCCCGCCATCCCCACCCCAGCCGTCCGCCGGCGAGCACACCGACACCATCCCCGAGTGCGACGCGACGAGTCCGACGTCCCTTCCACTCCATCTCCCTCCCGCCCGAGAGCCGAGCCGCCAGAAGCACACTCCCTTCACTCGTCCCTACCGAGGTCGAACGCCACCGCTGAGATCGACTCGCCGCCGTCCGCGCGGCCACCCTCCCCGCCACGGGAGCCGAAGGCGCCGCCGCCGCACTCCTGGACTCGTCCCCCGCCGAGGCCGGAACGCCCGCCCGCCGAGATCCCGGCTTCGCCCACCGCCGAGGCCACGCGTCGGCGGAGGAGGAGCAGCACAAGAGATGCATCGGCAGGAGAGAGGAAACCTTTATTTGCCAACTCGATGCAGCGGTTGGCAAAATGAGCAACCGGATGCATCATCTGCCGGAGGTCGCTTTTGAAGCCAAAACCACTGTATATTACCTGCTTTGTGTTTTGCATATCCTGTTGTAGATAGCCTAAGCTAATCGGTGGCCATCACCACCGGCTACATGCCAGCCTCAGGTTCGTGGAGCAGTTCCCCTCGCGGCTCACCGCCTCCTCGAGCTGCCAGATCTGAGGGCTGGATATCGAGACGTCCACAGGTCAGATCCCGGCTTCAAGATCCGGTCATCACCGGCGTCCCGTAGCTGTTGGCCTGTTGCTGCTGTGCCCGACCGAGGCCGTGAAGGAGGACGACTGGAGCCTGGAGGAGCATAAGAAGAAGCTCCACCAAGAGCTAGGAGAGGCGTGGAACCGGCTGCCGCGCGACCATGGATGCCGTGCAAGGCATCTTTTCACTCGGGGTGAGCATCGGCCAAGTGCCGACGCAGCTGCATGACGAGCTGGAGCAACTCCAGGTCAAGTTGCCCTCTGCTCGTTTGCTCATCAGTCGCAGCGAGTGGGGCATGTTCAGGAACAAGGAGCTGGAGGCCGTCGTCCTACAGCTCAAGTACGCCACCTACGACGCCGAGGACCTTCTCCGCGGATTCGAAGACCAAGCTCTGCGGCAAAATGTCGACACCGCCGGCCGCAGCAGGGCAGGTCAACTCATGTCATCCTCTCTGAATATTGCAAAACATTTTATCTTTGCTAGCAGCAGAAGGGTAAGGGACACTCAGGATAAGCTCGACAAGGTTATGGCTGAGGTTGAGAAAGTGCTCAATTTGATGGGCCTGGATCGTGTTGAGCCAGTACAGTTCATGCCAACAACGACCCAAGTCATCACCGCTTCCCAAGTATTTGGCCGTGACACAGAACGGGATCAACTGATGGAGGTGCTGGGCGACCATTGACCGGGAGGAAAAAATTAACCAGGTGATCACACAATTGGGCGTGCCACTCGCTGCAGGATCTAAACGAAAGAGCAGAACAGCAGTAGACTGTGGCGCCCTGGCATCTACACGCAAATCAGTCAACAGGCTTAGAGGCAACAGTAGCAATAGCGCCCCATTTGCTGACAGAACCAACTTCACCAGCAATGTTTCTGTCCTGCCAATCTTTGGCATTGGCGGTATTGGGAAGACCACCCTAGCCCAGCTCATCCACAATGATCAAAGGGTGAAAGTTCACTTTACCATGAGGATTTGGGTCTGTGTTTCGGACCTCTTTGACATTAAAAGGATGACAATGGAGATTGTTAGGACCATCTCTGATCCAAACATGGACTTACCCTCCGTTTTCAGTTTCACTGATCTTCAAGAAAAGTTGATGGAGCGACTGAAGAACCAAAAGTTCCTTTTGGTGTTGCATGATATTTGGCAGATTACCCAACAGCAATGGGAGTCTTTTATGCAACTTTGAGGAATGGGCTTCAAGGCAGCATGATCTTAGTGACTACAAGATATGAAAACATTGCTCACCTTGTCGCAACCAGAAACTGTAAGCCTGTTCAACTCAAAGAATTGCAAGGTGACATATTTTGGGAATTCTTCAAGGAATGTGCATTTGGTAAAGAGTGCCCAGAGTCATATCCTCGTTTGCTGGAGATTGGCCAGAGCATTTCCTCTAAGTTGTGTGGTTCTCCTTTGGCTGCCAAAACTCTCGGACGCTTGTTGAATAGTAATCTGACTGAGGAGCATTGGATTAGAATCAATGACAGTGAATTATGGGAGCAGGAACAACAAGATGGTGAGATATTACCTGCCCTTCGATTGAGCTACTTGTATCTCCCAGCTGAACAAAGGAGATGCTTTGCATTTTGCTCCATATTTCCGAAAGACTATAGCTTTGAAAGACAAGAGATCGTTGGCATTTGGGTGGCAGAAGGCTTTATTTCATCACGGGGAAGCATCCCTCTTGAAGACGTGGGGATCATCTATTTGAATGAATTGAGAGGCAGGTGTCTTTTTCAAACTGATCCAAAGTTCCCTAATCAGAATAGATATGTGATGCATGACTTGGTCCATGATACTGCACAGTATGTTTCTTTGCATGAATGCTTCTCCATGAAAAAATTGGGTGGGATGATATATAAACATCGCCATATGTCAGTGGAGGTGGACAGTACGTCCTTGAGCAAAATGAAAAGCATTCCACATTTGAATAAGTTGCGTTCACTTAGGTTTGGTACCATATTGAGCGCTGAGATCACCTGGTTCAGTCAGCTATCTAACATCCTGTTTTTGAGCCTAAAAGGATGCAGGATGGAAAGTCTACCTGAAAGCATATATGCGTTAAATAGCCTCCGTTATCTTGATATATCCAGTAGCCGTGTAAAAGAATTGCCAGCGAAATTTGGGTGCCTTTACAATCTACAATTTGTCATTGCGATTGGTTCACAACTGCGAAAAATTCATGAAGATGTAACAAAGCTAATCAACTTGCGTCAACTAGAACTGCCAAAGAAAGCCTCTATTGCCTTATCAGAGGTACCTGGGCTAGGAAATCTATCTTGCCTTCAAAACTTGAGCTATTTTAGAGCTGGAATGCAGAATGGAGGAATTGGTGAGTTGAAAGGCATGAATCAACTTAGAGGAACTCTACGTATCAGATCTATTCATAGTGTGAAGAGCAAGGGAGAGGCTGCTGCAGCTAGGCTTGTTGAAAAGAAATACCTCAAGGAATTAGATCTAAACTGGCGAACTAAAGAGCATGCGAGCCAAGTCCCAGGGAGAATGAAGTGGCCGACAGCTTGTGCCCAAATGACAGAATTGAACACCTTAAATTCCATGGCTTTGGGGGTGATAGATTACCAAGTTGGTTTAATCCACGTGACCTACAAAATCTAAGAAACCTAGTGCTTTCTCATTGCCCTTACATCATATCTTTTTCAATACCCCACTTCACTGGTGGTACACAAGGTGGTTCAACGGTTCAGCATTCAAGCAGCAGTATCAGTTTCAGCAATGACATTGCATCCCTTGCCTTCAGGCACCTCACTTGTATAAGCATTGTCAGTTGCGATGGACTGAAAAATCTTGACCACTTCTTGACCCCAAAGAGCCTGCCATCCGTTAAGTCCATATTGCTTGAGGGTTGTGACAATCTAGAAGCAATACCTGCTGGTAGTTTTGTGGGATTTGTTCACCTCCAAGACCTGAAACTAAGCGGTTGTAGAGGTTTGGTGTGTCCACAGTCACAGGAAATGGTCTTGCCCCCCTCACTCCGACGGCTCTGTATTCAGTCTTGTGGTCAGCTCGACCGATGGTTTCCATCCTGCCTAGAGAAGCTCACCTCTCTCACTGTATTGTGCTTGGTTGCATGTGACAACGTCGAGTCAGTCCCGCTGGACTCGATCCCCTGCAGAAACAAGCTCAAATTTCTGCTTCTCCGTTCCTGCGCCGAGTTGTCATCCATTGGTGGATCGGGCGTCCCTTCATCCATAGAATATGTCAGTATATACAACTGTCATAATCTAACACAGGTATCACAGCCGTTTATGAAGAATGCACTGCCAACTGTGCAGGTGAAGAAAATAAAAAAGTTTGTTCGACCAATCCTTGCTCCTAATATATGGTCAGATACAGAGTAGAGACGACCTGGTGAAGAAGAACAATGTTGATGATGCAACCTGCGAAGTATGCAAGATGAGGACTGAAACGCCTTCCCATATCATCTATGGCCGCCCCTTTTCTATGGCTTTGCGGGTGATAGGTTGTAAACCTGAGGCATTTGTTTATACCCTTTATTATTGTGTTGTAGTATGTGTAGTCTCAAATTTTTTTTTTAGAAACCGGGATTACATTTCACAAAAATTCTGATGGTTTACATTTCAACACTTACAAATACACCCTTGAAAAACATGAAAATTACAACCATGTCCTTGCAAGCTTCTCCCGGTGGTCCTCGTCACCATCGCCGACGGCGAAACAGTCTCATTGAAGCCGACCATCCTCCTGACGAAGAGACAAAAGATTTTGAGGGGCACCCACCGACGCGCACTTTACTCGCTGAACGTTGCAGGCCTAACAAGTCTCAACAATTATTTTTTTGAACCTAAGTCTCAACAATTATGTGTGTTGTACACATACAACCGGAAAAAAAATGAATCGGAAGAAAATTCCAATCAGCCTACTGATGTGTGATGTGGCCACGGCCCATGATAAGTCCTCAATTCCCTAGCCTCCGTTGACACAGGGAAAGCGTTAGGCCCAGCTTCCGTATTCCTGTAGGAAGACGCCGATAAACAGCTCGTCGGGCCTATAATAGTCAGCGCAGAGCAAGGGTGATCAAGGCCCACGGCCCAACTACTTTGATGTTCCTTCACTCGTCAGCCCATCAGTAACACCGATGAGGCGCCGATGACCGTCGCCGTGGCGGCCGCCACTCCGGCGACGAAGACAAGACATGCCCCTCTCCTCCTCTCTCTGCAGCTTCCCCAGCCGCTCGTGGTGGAGCTAGTGTGGGAAGGGGAATGCAGAAGCGGGGGATGTGGGTTCGGCTCCGTCGAGGCCGCGCGCCACCACGGCCAACAGTCTAATCGAGGACCACCACGGCGGGGAACAATTGCGAGCATGCATCCAGGTAAGTAACCTCGAGGCAGTTTAATTCTATTTGGGTTTCATGCTGTTCTCTGCGGACTTCATGTCGTTCCACGTGCTCCAGCCAAAGTTCAGCAGATTTGATGTTGTTTATCTGCGGATCTCTTCCCAGTTCACATCTAGATTTCACCTTCCATTCCAGTTTCCACCTCAGCACTGCCGTGATTGGGAAGCAAATCTGTATCATCATTTCCAGAATTGCCTGGAAATGATTATGCAGATGGTTCGAACTTCGAAGCAATTGCACTTCCTTGTTTCAAGCTTGAAGCAAATCAGAACCGCAAATGCTTGCTTATTAATGCGGATTGTGCTATGCATAAAACTCTGCTTCAATGACCTAGATCATATATCAAAAATGGAACTCTGATTCAAGGACCTAAACAGCATGAATGCATGAGACACGAACCACACACACTTCATTGTTGTGGAACTCAATCTATCAAACATTCAAAGCATAGTGTAACTCTCTACACACACTTCATTGTTGTGGAACTCTGATTCATGCCGTTCCACGTGATCCAGCCCAAAGGTCGAGAAACACACGGCAGCAGATTTGATGTTGTTTATCTGCGGTCTTTATCCCAATTCCCAACTAGATTTGACCCTTCCATTCCAGTTTCCAACTCAACACTGCCGTGACTGGGGAGAAAATCTGTATCATCATTTCCAGAATTGATTATGCAGATGGTTTGAACTTTGAAGCAATTGCACTTGCTTGTTGACTTGAAGCAAATCAGAACCGCAAATGCTTGCTTATTAACGCGGATTGTGCTATGCAAAAAACTCTGCTTCAATGGCCTAGATCATATATAAAAAAAAATGGAACCTGATTCAAGGACCTAGATAGCATGAATGCATCAGACACGAACCACACACTTCATTGTTGTGGAGTGGAACTCAATCTATCAATCATTCAAAGCATAGTGTATATTGGTTTAGCACGTGCAGGACACTAACAAATAAAATGTGCACACAAGCATTGCACTTATTACAAGAGACCATGCAGCATGAATGCTTCACAGTCGATACAGACGAAATACACACAAATCAAATCCGTGAGCATAGACACAACCATTATGCTCAACCATAGTGCCACGACACTGTAGAACAAGTTACCGAACTCACAGACACACTCAATCGACACACATGTAGAGTACAAATGCACACCACACACAGCAGATAGAAACACACAATGGCCAATCATGTAAGCACACAAATAAAAACCATGGGAGGGACTCGATGGTGAACCTTTAGTTCCTCCTGCGCCAACCCTTGTCCTTCCAGATGTATAGGCAACTTGCAACACTATCCTCTTTTCCTGTGCTTCTTCCTGTTTGATCTTGCCTCTCCAGTTTGTAGTGTGTACAATGAATCATACCTTTGTGTTTATCAATGCCTTCTTTCACTTCATCCGGTAGAAAGTCCCTAGTGAACTCAAATTCCTTCAATCTTGAAAGGTGCTCAATACCGGATAAAGAGGTCATTTGGTCGAAGGTCATGCCGGATAAAGAGGTCCTTTGGTCGTAGGTCCATACAATCTTCTCGAGCTTAGGAGCAGACCCACTCTCAAATTTGATATCGGTGATTTTAGGGCAGTTGACAATAAGAAGGTTCAGTTTTGTGAACTCATCTTTCTTTAAATCAAGCTGGCTTTGGTTATAACACCCATGCAAGAGCACCAGGCAGCGCATGTTTTCCATACTTGCGAGGGTTCGCATACCATGTTCCACTAGCATTGTCCCATGAAGAGTCACCTTGGTTATTTGTTTGGCATCGGAAAGCAATTTCAGAAGCAACACGTTGTTAGTGGAGGTGGTGGGAGTAGAGAGCGATGGAGAGGGGTAGGGTGAGTGCCAGTTGGGGTGGAGGGGACGACAGTGGTAGTGTTCTGGGGAAGGGGTGAGGGATTGCGGCGCCCCTAGTTAATGGAGCGGGAGTAGGGTTATAGGGACTATTGGTGTTGAGGGGACAACAGTGGTAGTGTTTGGGGGAAGGGTGAGGGATTGCGGCGCCCCCAGTTAATGGAGCGGGAGTAGGGTTAGGGACTATTGGTGTTGAGGGGACAACAGTGGTAGTGTTTGGGGGAAGGGGTGAGGGATTGGCGGTGCCACCAATTGGGGGGAGGGGCCAGGGTGAGTGCCTGTTGAGGTGGAGGGGAGGACAGTGGTAGCGTTCAGGGGAAGGGGTGAGGGATTGGCGGCAGCGGTCGCTGCAAGGGCGGAGGGGTCTTGGTTGGTGGTAGCAGTGTCTGTGTTGCATCCACTGTTGTTGCCGCTCTTGTTATATTTGTTCAGCTCAAGCTCCTCCAATTTTTTAAGGTGTTCTACTCCAGCTATAGTCTCTATGTTTTCAAAGGACAAAACAATCTTCTCGAGCTCTGGAGCTGTTGTATCTTCTTCAAAACTGATTTCAATCCAGTTGGAGCCCTCGACAAGAAAGTACCTGTGTTTCTTGAATTCATCCTTCTTGAATGTGAGTTTGTTGTCGTTGTATGTATTGTGCCGAAGCTTCAGACATTGTAACTTGGGCAGATTGGAGAGAGCCCTTAGGATATTCGGATCCAGTGAGGCTAGGTCACCCACCCTGCAGCTCTTGACCCTTCTAGTGGCACTTATCTCAGCAGAATAAACAAGCCCCCTGTTGACGAGAACGTCAAAACATTGTTCAGCTTTATCCACTGAACTTGACCGACGCCAATCTTCTGTTGTTATCCTCCCTTCTGCAACCCATCGCCCTATCAAGGTTGACCGCCTTATCTTGTATCCTCGAGGGAAGATAGCTAGGTACAGTAAGCAGGACTCGTACTGTTTAGGCTTGTCCCTTTTCGAGAACTTGAACATGTTCATAGCAATACTATGGAATGACTTTGGCGGAAGCACCTGCAGGGCATCATGCAACTTGTGTAGTTCTTCTTTGCTTCTCTTGGGCTTGGCATACAAAGCGTGAGTGAAGATCTCCATGCATAATTGATAATGATCACACTTGTCGAAGATGGCGCGGAAACTCTTATCATAGTTATCTTCATTTTTCTGCTGGCTTATAATCTTGAGCACAATACTATGGTAGAGTGCAGCAAAAGAAGAATAGTCTATGGGCTCCCCTCTTCGATAGCAATATTCTTCTCTGGCCCTTTCTTTATTTCTGTCTGTGTTGGTCAGAAGAATCATCACAACGGCGATGCAAGGCAACAGGCTCAAGGCATTTCTGGCCTGCTCCCGCTGGCTCACATATTTTTTTTCATGTACTTTGAGGATGATCAGGGTCTCTTCATGTTTCAGATAATTTTGGATCTTGTGCACAATTCCACTGATATGCAGCTGCCTTTTAATCTTCCATCGGACATAATATTTCATTTTCTCTTTGGTTTCTTTGATAGCATCATCCGGGATTTTGTTGGTCTTCTCTGTGGCTCCACCATCAACATTAGCTTCGTGAGTTCGACCCTGAGTCCTATTAGCACCGCCAGTTGCTGGCTGGCCCTTGACCTTCATTTAGTTTAGGAAGAGCTTCAGCATTTGGACCCTGACCACCGATACACCTGTTTCTTGTTTCTTGCCAGGTTTTTCTTCCTTCAGCTGCTGTATGATTTCCATTTTAGCCTCCTGAATCATTCTTTTCACTTGATCCTCGTTCAATGTAGTAGGTATATTATTCTTTGTTGCTTGCTGCTGACTTTGGCTGTCAGCGATTGCCATGGACACCTCCCTCGGGATTTCTTGTTTAACCTTGTCGACAATTTCTTGATTTGATTCTTGCTCGATGTAGCTTCCCCTGTGACTTGTTTGATGTCTTGTGTGCCCCGCGAATTAAGGCATCCCTCATTCTCTGACACCTTGAAGCCCGTAAAGCCCACTCACGCCCCACCGTGCTCGCCATCGTCCCCGTCATCTAGCGCCGTCCAGCCACGTCATCAAACCGTCGCGGCGCACGCGAGTACGAGGGCCTTTACAACTGCCCACCGCCACGTCCGTCCGGCGAGAGGATGCGAATCGATGAAGGCTGGCGGTGGGCCAAGACCGAACGCCCCATGATGGGCAACATGGCCCAATGGTCCCACACAGCCCGACTCGGTCAGCCACCCCAGCTTCTGAGGCACGAAACTACACATCATGATCATCCTCAGGATCCGACAAAGACATCGAGAAATCAGGGAATCCCTCAGCAGAATATAACCATTCCTTCGAGGCCTCGTGGGCTACACCCGGTGGGTACGCTCGTCGCGCACCCACCGAAACTGATACCTGGAAAAGCGCCAGGGACCGGACTCGGATCTTGAACTATTGACCCTCTGATGGGATGAGAACATCCCCCTCAAAGGTTCGGAGGCTACAGTTGGGTATCATAATTAGGGGTACCCAAAGTACCTCGCCTACAAAAAGAATTCACTCCAAAAGACTAACCGAGGTATAATGGTCCACAACGTGCCATACGCCGAGGGCCATTCAGCCCAAAGGTATTCTACGACTCGCCCGAGGTCCCCCTCAGCGCCCGGCGGGCGGTCTCACGGCTACTACGAGGGCCCTCCTTAGGTCCGAAGGCCTCTCCCGACTCACCCGAGGGTCCCTCGGATGGAGCCCCTCGACGGTACCCGGTGGACGGCCCCGACAGAGGCGTCGTGCACATTTAATGCATCCCGACACCCTCGATTCTCGCTAGAGCGGCAGGATTCCCTCAGGTCTGATCGGGATAAGGGTCTAATCCCGCCATGATGCAATAGTCATGCCTCGGAATGATCATCAGAACACAGTTCACGCCTCTCCGGCGCCTTTTTTCAACCACTACAACAGCGACCCCTAGATGACAACAGTCTTCACGACCATGATTTCGCCCCTCGGGCCCGGTGCAAGATAATACAATCCCTACGGCACACTAGACGTAGGGTATTCCTTGGCTTGAACCAAGATAAACCCTTGTGTTCTTCTTGCATCACCATCCAGATTACGGATCGCACAACACATTACTGTTGGTAGTTAGGACCGCGGGTCATAACACCGACACATTGTGTTCCGCTTCTTTTTTTTTTTTTTTTTTTTGACAAGTACCACTTTTTATATTAAAGCAAAGAACTTACAAGAAGGCTCCTAAGTAAGAAGCCTTTTACATCAAGGTAGAACTTCGGTGCTACAAACACTAAAGGAGAGCAGGTCACCGGTGGGCCGGTACGCGAGGCGTCCTGAGCGCATGTTGCCGTTGGGGAGGAAGGGCCTCGCGGAGCGTAGGCTTGAGCTGGTTGAGGGCGGCGTCATCGAGTTGCATCACCAGCGAACCAAAGGTAATGTTGAAGAAGTTGTCGGTGGGTAGAAGGTCGCCGTCGTCACAGCCGGTGGGTGGCTCGCTGCCGAACCGATGGCGAAGGAACTGAAGAGATCTTGATGCCACTGTATACTGCGCTGCTTGGTAGTGGATAGAAGAAGAAATAAAAGAAAAAAGAAAAATAAAAATAAAAAGAGGATGAAGCCTAGCCCTATGGATAAAGATGACCACCAGTAGGATGGTAGAGCTCACTGGAGCCCAATACCGCAAAGTTAGGGCAGGAAAGTAGCGCTCTATGGATGGAACAGACAGGGTCACCCATGGCCCCGGTCGGCGATAATTGTGTATCACCACAGATCAAGCCAACAATAACAAGCCAGAACGCTCTCAAATCGTCGAATAAAAAATTCTCCAAAAATAGCTCCGAAAATCACAGAAATCCCTCAATGAACCCACGAGATGAAGACGAGGGAGAGGGAGGACGACGAAATCAACATCCTGCAGACCCTACCCTAACCCAATCCAGAGACATACAAACCCGAAATCACCAAAATCAAATGAAAACTCAACGAATCCTAAACGAACTCACCTTCGGCCTCGCCCGAGTGGAAGACGACATTACGATCCACCGAGGAGACGCCACTTCCACCGATACATGTGCTAGAAACACACCGGAAGGGAGAGGCCGGGAGGCGGTCACCGACAAAGAGGAGCAGCGATTTTTTTTTTTTTTTTTTTTTGAGTAAGATGAGGAGCCATCGACCGGGAGGAAGGAGAAATGAAAGGGTGAGAGAGCAACTACTTGGTTCGCCCGAAAGGGAGCGGGGGCGCTGTTCACGCCAAACTCGGTCCGATAATGGTTCGGTATCCAACTGGACTTGAAACAACAACGAAACCAAAAACAATACTCCCTCCATCCGAAATTATAAGTCGTTTGACTTTTTAGCTCCAAGTTTGACCATTCGTCTTATTCAAAAAATTTGTGTAAATATAGTTAAATTTAAGTCATTCTTTAAGAACTTCTAATAATAAAGAAAGCCATGGCAAAAGAAGTGATATTTTGCATAAATTTTTGAATAAGAGACGAGTGGTCAAACTTGTTGTATAAAAAAAGTCAAACGACTTATAATTTGGGATGGAGGGAGTAGATAATGGGTTTGAACTGCAGCACAAATCAAC
Source organism: Hyparrhenia diplandra (assembly GCA_015847255.1). Taxonomy (NCBI): domain Eukaryota; kingdom Viridiplantae; phylum Streptophyta; class Magnoliopsida; order Poales; family Poaceae; genus Hyparrhenia; species Hyparrhenia diplandra. Next base: position 92,730 of record JADLZK010005648.1, on the reverse strand, counting down.
AAGACCATCGGACAGAGGAGCACGTTGCCTAGGGAGGGAAGAAAACCCAAACGACAGAGGGATAGATAGGAAAGGTGTTAAAATATTTATTAAAAATATTGAAATATAAAAATTTGCCCCAATGCCCATGAAGAAGCACGGAGGTGCTAATGTGCCATTGCCACCTGACGAGGGCAACAGCGAGTCCACACTCCACAGGCCACAGCAAAACACACGGCAGCGCCACTGCCCAAGCTCCAAGACCTTGCCGAGGCTGGCCACCGCTTAGCTCAGCGGAACCTGCGCCACTCCTCGGGGCACACAGGAAGAAGGTGACGGGATTTCCACCTGTACTTGGCGTGGGAAGGAGAAAGGAGCCGAGAGACGAATTCACGTCGTTAGCTCAAACCGTGACAGAATGCTAGTTTCAGCTAAAACAGAGTGACCTTTCAATGGTATTTCACGTGTTCGACATATTTTAGTAGTATTTTACAAATCTGGTGATCTTTCGATGTAATGAAACTAATTTTCCCAAGAATCATTTGTCTTTGGTTATCCACACGCAGAGCAAAAAGATCTTATTACTTCTCAAGAACTGAAGTATGGCTAGGACAATTTGTGTAATCTGGTTCCTTTTTTGTGTAACCATCTTTTGTTTCTTAATCTCTGTACGGAACTTCTAACACCTAGCCCATTTGGCTAGTTGGGCCGGATCAAATTCGCGACACTGGGGCGTTACACAAGTATTTTTCACCCCGTGTGTCCTATTCACATCAACAACTTTTTTTTTTGAACGGAATAGTCTGCCCTTTATTTAATTGAATAAAACAATGTTTATGTACATTTGGTTACAGAGCAACAAGGCTCAAAAAAGAGAACAAAAGCAAAAAAAAAAAAAAAAAAACTTCCAAATAATTGTCTCTCCAGGCAATGAGCAATCAACCTCTATTAGTTTTGGCCTTGAGACAGACTAAACCAAGTTCTTCCTTGAACATGATTTTCCACAAGGCGCGGCTTCACTGGCCAAGGTCAAGATGATACTGTTTCTCATTCTCCAGATGATCCAGCAAGCTGTAACAAGTATTTCTCTGAAGATGACATTACCAAATCCAGCTCTTGCTTCCATGATCATGTCCTTAGGATCAACATTCAGATTCCAGGCAATGGGAATGGAATCCCAGCATCCAGTACTGAAGGGGCACTGAAAGAAGATGTGAAACCGGGTTTCTTCTGTATTTTGATCACAAAGAACACAGCTATAGTCATCAAGATGCATATTTTTCCTCCTCAACATGTTCCTAGTGTTTAACCTGTCTCTCAGCAGTAACCAGAAAAAGAATTTGTGGTTTTCAAGATTACTAGATCCCCACATCCATTTAAAAAGGGGTAAGGTTGGGTTGCTCTCTTTCAGAATAGTGTAAACTTTCTTGCTACTGTATTTGGGCGACCCCATTTGTATGACCATGTATCATTAAGGCTCTCATCCCAGTTACCATTTTCGGTTACATGAAGCACACCTTCTAGCTGAGTTGTAGGTATTTGGGGCAGGGGCATAGGACTAAAGATCCTGTCCATTTTATTGTTCAGAAAAAAAAATCTGATTGAGCTTTTAGGCTTCCTTGCAAAGGAGAATAGCTCTGGATGTTTTAACAACATTTGTTGATCAATCCACACATCATACTAGATCATAGCTGAATTGCCCCTTCTAGGATTACAGGTTGCAAAGGTTCTGTATGTTTCAAACAGTTTTAGCACATCTTTCCACCAGAAGGATCCAAGGCTTCGAGCTAGTGGTGGGATATTTTGATTTGAGTAGAAGGTCGACCAGGTTAACGACACCCATGGGCTATCTGCATGATTGTAGAACTTGTCTACGAATTTCATCAGAAGGGCATCATTTTTTACTTTTAATGTCAATGATACCTAGACACCCTTGGTGTTTATTTGCAGGCCTCTTCCCAGGCTACCAGGCATGTACCCCTCCCGTTTAAATCCCCTTACTCCAAAGGCAGTGTTTCACATCAACGACTAGGAGGGGGAAATAATTATTATAAACATCATCATGTTGCATTTGATTGATTGCACATGAAAGAAGCTACAACGAGCACTCAATTTATTTGCCAATGAAAATGGGATCACATTCTAGTTCATTGTACATGATAATTAGGAAATGATGAATTATTGCGAGCCGTCCTCCATGCGAACAGTCACTTGAGATTCCTCTGCTTCTTCAGGTTCCTCTGCACTACGGTGATGTCCACCCTTGTGCGTAAAGAGTGATAGCACTAAAAGGAAACCAAAATAAGCCAGCACCAAGAAGAATATAACAACAATATTCACAGACGCCTTCCACTCCCTGTTGGAGCCACTCGCGTAGGCCCCTAGGAGTCCGAGGAAGCCCAGCATGAGCGTCGTGTTCATGAACATGTGCAATCGCTTCTTCAGCTTAAACAACGACAGGAGCATGAGAAAAATGGATGCCACGAAGGAGGCGGAGTTGCTAAAGAAGAAGAGGATGTAACGTTGCCTCCTGTTGTTGTGCATTACCGGACTGCCGGCGTCATGCCCGTCGCCGCTACTCTGCCATGATCCTCCGGGCGGATCTAGGCCAGCCTGGTATGTGACACTCGCCACCAGGATACCGACCGTCATCAGGTACATCCGTTTGGACGGAGCTGCTATCCGTTTGGCAATCACTGATGATGAGTTGGTTGGACGGAGCTCAATGGGTGGGTGTGGGTCTGCAATTGCATCTTCTTCCGCTTGGGCATTTCCTTCTGAGCTGGTGGGATTGGGTGGGTTTGCATTGTCTGTGGATAACCTCAGCAAAATTACTAGCAGGACCCCGACTGAAATGATGATCACAGACAGCAATCCAAAGGTGTACATGGATGGTTTCAGATGGTGGGTGATCCCGGCAAAAAAGGCAGCCAGGAGACAAAAGAAGCTGACAGCGGTGCAGACAGATAACGCATGAGTTTGTATGGCTGGCCTGTATAGCTTGGGGTTCACAAGGAGTATGATGACGGCGATGGACACAAGGAAGCTCACGGAGTTGCCATAGAAGAAGACTCTGTAGCGGCGTGGAAAGCTGTGCAAGAGTAGCGGGTCTCCCGCGTGGTTCCCTTGGAGCAGGAAGCTGCCAGGAGGGGTCAGCCCGGACTGGTAAGTAATGGTCGCTACAAAGATGGCGAAGACGAAAAAAACATAGCCCATTCTATCAAGCGCCAGATGGTCCTCCTTCCTCCGGCCATGAGTGTCTTTGTGGTCGTCCAGCAAGGCGACATGGAGGACCACGTAGACCAGAGCAGCACCGCCCATGCCCATGGTGTACAAGGTGGTCGTTTCCTCCCGGCAGCTCCCAAATGCATATGATCCGACAAGGCTAAGCAGGTCCAGTATCATGGCCTGCTCCAGCGCCCGGTGCTTGAGGTTGATGTGGTGCTTTAGGTGTTCCAAGATCATGCAAACCAATGAGGCCACGAAGGCAACCGAGTTGAGGTAGAAGAAGGCGTTGTACCTCCTAAGGTTGGTCGTTTGGAGTATCGGGTCGCCGGCCGTGTGGCCGTCTCCCTCGTCCTGCCAAAGCCCACCTGGCGGATGCAGCCCGGCCACATAAGTTATGGTTAACGCAAGAGTGGCGAGGTATTCAACATAGGTGGAACGAGCCTGATTCTCAGGATCCAGCTGCCTAATAATATAGGCAGTTTCATTCCTGCAAAAAACATATCGTACTATTACTGATTGAAGGCTTCAACAGAGGCTCTACGTTAATTCTCACCAAACGTGCTAGAAAAATAGATAAATACTATAAATCCTCACGTTAATTAGAAACATTCGGATGTCAAAAAAATATGTATACATAATTTCAGATCAAGCAGCACACACCGTCCAGTTATTATTATTAGCAAATTAAATGATGAGAGATCAGGAGCTTGACTGAAATGAATTGAATGGCTTATATTAAACAAAGGGCTCAAAAATAAATACTACTACTATATATATATGTAGACCAGAGCACACACCTTGGATCTTGAATTTGTGTCGTTGCATTGAACCACTCTTGCATTTTTTTTCAGGGAATTTTTGTGACAACAGCCAGGAATATAATGTATGCCACAACCACACCTATGAGGCTGGCCATGTAGATGATAGTGTTGGTCTCCTGGCAACTACCAGCCAAATAGGAGCCAAGGAGGCCAAACAGCAAGATGACGCTGCCCGCATAGACAACCTTCATGCGGCGAATCTTCCTCAGCAGAAGCACTAGGACCATGAGCAGTGACGCCGTGAATGCCATGGTATTGCAAACGAAGAACACAGTCGAGCGTGCGCCCTTGAGAATGGGGTCGCCCGGGCTGCCACCATCGGTGCTGTCCCAGAATCCACCTGGCGTGCTCAGCCCACTGCCGTACGTGACGGTCAGTGCGAACGTCGCCAGCTGCATCAACACCTTACGGTCGCGTGTTTCTTTGCGGGATGCGGCCACAACGACATTGGAGCTTTTGTCTCCAAAGTAGGTCAGCAGCACCTTCTCAACGGCGACGTAGGTGAAGGCGGCGGCCACCACCAGCGAGGTGAAGACGGCAGTGAACACGTCCCGGAATGTCCCGGCGGCGTATGCGCCGATCAGGCTGAGAAGGCTCAGCAGCGCCGCCACCACCAGCGGGATGATAATGATTCTCGGGTTTTCTTGGGGCCGGACGGCCATAAGGAGTAGGACGAGGACGACGACCAAGAACGACGAAGCAAATGCGGTGACATTGCAGTAGAAGAACAAGTAGTACCGCACGTACTGGGTGGACCTGATGATTGGGTCTCCGGCGAGGTTGTTGTCGTCGGTTTCCTGCCAGACACCCCCAGGTGGGCTGAACCCCGCCGCGTAGGTCGCCGTTGCCACCAACGTCGCCAGCAGCAGGATGCTCTTGGCCGTCTGTTTCATGTACTTCCTCTCATTTTCGCTGTAGCTATGTGTCTGGTCAGTGGCATTAGACTCCATTTGCAGCCTAACTTCAGTTGTTTGATTCAAGGCATGACTCCAATTGAAGCTCTCTTATCAGGTATATATATATATATATATAGTCACGCCCTGCCGAGAAGCAGGACAATTTTAGAGACAATTATATATTCTCCCCATTCCAAATTATAGGAAAACTTTTTACATCGAATCGAATAGCAGATTCAATGTGTATCAAACAAATGTCAAGTGGATTTAAAGTAACCAGACGAGAGAAAGATAGTACTACTTTTTTCTGTGCATTCACCTCGACCAACGCAAACATATCGATGCATGTGGCGCCAGCTAATACACATCTAAAGAAAGGGGACACGATGTTCATTGGCCCAAAAAGCCTGCAGAGGGCAGCAGACTAGCTCTTCCTTTTTTTTTTTACTGGATCCATACTCTTATAGTTGGCGTGTACTCCCTCCGTTTTAGAAAACATGCAATTCTCGTTTCCTCGAGAAATTAATGTTTTCAAACTGCCGATAATTATATATTAAAATATATAAATATTTACACTAAGTAATTAGTACGTATCATTGGAAAGATCTTTACGTATAGTTTTTTTAATAAATTTGTTTGGAAATATATAAATGTTGCACATATTTCTACGAACCTAGTTAAAGTTAAGAAAGTTTAACCGCACGCTTCCCATAGTTGCAAACCTTTTGGAACGGAGGGAGTAGTATAAACAACTATGCCATTAGAGCATGGCTAATAGTAGAGCCAAGTCTTGAGCTATAAGCCAAGTAATAAGAGCCAACCTATCACGACAATTAATGTCTTAGTTGGCTACAAAATTTCTTTATTATTATTTGTTTTTTCTCCTCTTTTCTATTCCTCCTCACATCCGTATCTATTGCGACCCACTAATGTCTATGCATGCGTGTCCAGCTTGGTGGTAGAAAGCCAAGCTCTCTTCTCTCTCTTCCCTTCTCCCATCTACATCATCGAAACTAGTTGGCTTTTAGCCTATTATTGTCCCCGCTCTCACTACTACTGAAATTGTCCATCAGCGTCGGGCTCCAACCCCTCTTCAACTTTGCCGGCTGAACCGGCGTAACCATAGCGATAGTGATGTGGGGTTTGAAACACTACCGGGTCAAAACACCGGCGGTGATGCGAGGAGAGACTAGCCGGTTTGATATCGAACCGGCGGCGCACTCCTCACCGAACAACGTCGGGTGTTCCGCGGGCCGGCAACATTTTTGATCCAAGCAATGCGGTTCGGAAGTCAGCCGACGAGTTGATATTGGGAACAGCATCGGGCTTTAACGAACCGGCGAATCGTAGGATAACACTATCGGGTTACATTGAGCCGACGATGTATCGAAGAGCTAACAATGGCGGCTTACTTTGGACCCGTTAGTGAACTTTACGTGAACACCGTCGGCTGATTTCAACCCGAAAACGTTATTGGAGTGGAGACTATCGGTTGGTTAATACGGCCGGCGGTGATGTTTTCGACAAAGAAGACGGTTTGTAATTCAAACCGATAGTGTTTGGTATAGTTAGACTACCGGCTTGTTTCTCATTCACCTTTGCCGGGCCCATGCCACCCGACGTTTTTTTGTATTAAGTTTTTAAATTTTTTGAATTTATTAGTGAAAATCAGCTATTTTTAAACCCATAAAAGCATCATATATACATTAAAATCGACAAAACATTACATGGTTCAAAGGTTACATACAACTAACTCCACCTAATGTTCTACGAAATTTAGCCTAGGACATCAACTTCTAAATAAGAAAAACAATCACAATGGACATAACTAAAATCAAGACATCTTTCATAGGCCAAGTCGCAATTCTCCTAATCTTCATATCTATGGAGAGAGGCTTCTCATCAATCTCCGGGGCTGGTTTATAGTCAAAGTTTTCACCATAGTAGGCCCTGAAAGCTTCAGCTTCCGTCTTGTATTTTTTGTAACAATTACCGGGTAGCCAAAGACTTGAGCGAGCAATCTTTTCAGGTTCGATAGATCACTGACACTTGACCAACATGCACTACATACCACGCCATGGTTTGCCTATACATGCAATCAAAACAGGATGTTAATGCTATGTCATTCGAAATGTTGTGCGGTAAAGATTTTTAACACCACAAAACTCATCAATTTCAACATCTATCTCATTGCAATCACACTTGAGCATTAGTATGTCTTCAATCATGCCAGTAAATGACGACAATATTTAAATCTAATTTGTTCACCATAGACCAAATTTAAAAACATTTGCTACTATATAAGGATCCCGAATCTGTTTGAAAGCAAAAATCTAAATAGAAAAGGGAAATAGCGAAAGTTGGATTTATCAACACGGGCATTTCGACAAACAACTCAAAGGCGGTGATCGACGCACTTCCCGGCCGAAGGCCCCGTGCGGTCCGCGCGCTCCTGTCTTGTCTCGGTGGTGCGAGACGCAGGCATCCTAGAAGGAAGCGAGGGGCGCGGACGGGGCGTTGCTCGGCGAATCGAGGGAGTTCGAGGGCCGCGGCGGGTATGGCGTCGGGCCTAGATGGGGACGGCGTGAGGCCTGCAGACGGCGGAGCGGTGGCGGGCGGTCCCCCGTCGACGTGGAGGAAGAACAAGCGGCCGAGGCGAGGCGAGAACAACGGCGAATTAGGTCTCATTCTCATAGGCAAAATCTCGAAGAACTAAATGGCTAATTAGTTCTCACCGTGGAAGGGCGCAGACGCCGGCGCGGGCGTTGGGGACGCCGGAGAAGAAGAAGAAGAGAACGGGGGGGCGCAGTAGGGGGCGACGGACGATCTGCGGCGTGTGTGGTGGTGGTGCTCCGTCGGCGGCGGCGGTGGGGAAACGAATGGGGCGCGGGGTTGAAATGACTTGGGGAAAATTTCAGCTCGCCACGCCCGACCAATATATATCGTCGAGGTCGGAAAAGAATGGCGCGGTGTTCAAATGAGTTGTGAAATTTTCACTTCGCGCCCCATATCTATAGTTAATCACCGCCGGTTGGCGGTGTCACCGGCGGTGACATCAAAGGTTCAACGCCGGGGTCTAAACGTCGGTGACCCGACGGTAATATCAAACATCGTTGCCACCTACCACCGCTCACGATGATAAGATCAAACTGTTGCCACCTACCACCGCTCAATCCCACCTACCCCGCCTATAAAAAAACCCCGCCCCGTGAGCCATGTATGGCCAATCGAGCGCCGGGCGACCTCTTTCTCATTATTTGCCCATTTTCCTATCCACTTATATGGCCTCTATTTGGGAGAAAGCCCTCCACATAAACATTTTATTATGGGTAGACGGTGTATACTGGCCCGTACTAGAAGGGTGTTTTTGAAGATTAAGCTACAACGTTACTTACAGAAGCTGGGTGTGATGCTCGTGCAACGCCATTGTTGCATGGACCTCCGGATCAAGACGGAAAGCCGGAGCCAAGTAACATGCATTCTTGTGCTCCTCGGGAGATGAGCCCCGTCTCTGTCGGGGCCTTTTGCCGACACGGAGAGACATTGGTTCTTCACAGAGGTCTCCTATCCGCCTTAACTCGTGTAAGCATAATGGGTAGCATTGTTGTAACACCCCAGGTGTTATTTACTAGTTAAGCCTTGGATTTGGACAAAAATAAGTTTTGTTATGCTTGGTTACGTTGTCGGTCGAAAAGACGCCGAGAGAATCGAGATTCGAACTTACCCCCCTTGCGGAAACCCTAGTTTTTAAATCCTAGTTTGTCCCCTTCTCTTTTATTCAAAATTTATCAAGATTTTGGGTATGGTTATTAAAGCCAAAAGGTAGATTTTTCAAAGTTGAACAAAGTTGGTATTTTGAGTTTTCAAAGTTTAGTTCAAAAATTTAAAGTAATTTTGAATTCGACAAAACCCTTTTTACCCCCTTTTCTATATTTCAAAATCTAAGCAAAATTTGAGAAAACTTCCAAAAACTAGTTTGTAGATCTTGTTGAGAGGAACAAAAGTTATGTACAAAGCTTTTCAAGTTTCTACATGATTTTAAAAGTAATTTTGAATTCAAAATTCAAAAGTTTGACCCCATTTCAAAAGTCACATTTAGGGGCAGAATTTGAAAATCTTCCAATTGTAAAAATTGTAGATCTTGAAAATTAAGGCAAGTTGCTTTTTGGAAATTTTTGAGTTTAGTTCAAAATTTGGGAGTAATTTTGAAATTTCAGAGTTAGGGTTAGAGATGAGCAAAGAACCCGACCCTCACCTCGCGCCACACCGCCGTCAAGCTTAGCGCCGCCGTCCACCGGGCGAAAGCCCGCGCGCTAGACCACTGGGGACCTTCTCGACCTCGCCAGCCACCTGTCCAACCTCCCTTCTCTATAAATACCCGTCGTCGCCGCCGTTTTCCTTTTCCCCAATTTACCGCCGCCGGAACTGCTTCCCTCCGCCGCCGTCGTGCGTCGTCGCCGTCGCTTCACCGTTTGCCAAAACCGCTAGCCGCCAGAAGCCAGAACTCCCTCACCTTCCTCCTCGGAACCCGGCGCGATCCACCTCGCCGTCGGAATCGCCCGCGCCACCCGTCTTTCTCAAGTCCTGGCCGGATCCCCCCCACGTTCGACCTCCGCCCAGTCAACGGCGTGCTCTGGTGAGCTTTACTACGCCCTTCTTCGCTTTTCTCTCCCTCTCGATGAGCTAGTCGTGAGCGGCTCGTCTTTCACTCCAGCCGTGACCCCAACTCACGGAACACCGTTGCCGCCGCCGCCGTCCATTTTGCTCGCCGCCGACCCCACCGCCGCCCTAGCCCGCCGTGGCCGGAGCCCGCCCCAAGACCGCGGTGAGCCCCGGCCGTCATCCTTCTTCCGTTTTCATTTTTGTCCATCACCGGCGCGAGCGCGCGCCGCGCCAGCCGCGGTGCAGCGCGGCGTCCACCGCCGGTGAACACGCAGCGTGGCACGTGAACAAATGTCGGGCCAAACACTATAGCTTTTGGGCGGCCCAACATCATTTCACCGGGGGCGGCTCACCACTATTCATCGAGGCCAGCCCATCATGAACAGTTACGGGCCATGAACGGTTATGGGCATTACACGATAACAGGCCAAATTCAACCCGAAACTCTTTTCCATTTTTGAAATGATTTATTCAATTTCATTTATTCGAAGAGTGTCGATTTGTAAATTTCATATAAATTCAAATACTAGCTCAAAAATTCTAAAAATTTTTTGTGTAGCCTTCCCATGGGTATGTCTATCCATGAAAAATTTGAAACCTGAATTTTGAATACTTTTGATAGGATTTAAAAATACAAATTTTAATTGAAAAATGCATTTTCCTTGATTTTTAATAATTATTTTATTTATCCAAAAATCATGAAAATTATTTTTGTACTGTTTTTATGACATGATCTACCTGTACAAAAATTTTGAGCTTGTTTAGAGAAAGCTAAAATATTTATTATTTCATGCCCTATTATTTTATGTGTTAAACAAATTGTTTAGCGCTTTTATAACTTAGGGTTTTGGGTGAATTTTGGATTGTTTGTGAACCCTAAACCATGCCTTTATCAAGTGGTCCTTGAGAACTCCTTAGGCAATGGTGATGATATCTCGTAGAGTAGTTCAACAAGTTGGTTTTGTTAGGTTGCAACTTTATCGTGAAGGAAAGTTGTACTCAAGCGTTTATCATTTCATGCACTCTCGCACCTCATGTTTATATGCATAGCATCATGTTAAGCATATGTTATTCTTTCGAATAGAGAATGAAGGTGACCGAGAAGTTGTTGATCAAGCCTCACGAAGAAGGCTATCTTGTTGACACGAGTTTAAATATATCGTGATCCATCGTCGAGTCGATTACATTCGTCAATCAAGGCAAGCCCGGTTCATTTAAACATTTCCTTGTGTTTTACAAAGCTTTATATCACCTTTGCTTTATGCTTTGCATTAGGTGATAGGAGTTGAGTGACAACCTAATTGATGCATTATCCATCCTTGTTTATTTCGATAACTACCTTGATAACCCGTTTTTGGTCAAATGCTTAGAAATGCTTAGCCCGGCTAAATTAGTTAGACTTTTAAGTCAAAATGTGACAAGTGTCTTATGACAGCCCGAAGTGGCATTTGATGGGAAAGGATGCTATATGATGAAACCATCTTGGGATATGGTGTTTAATTTGAGACCGGTCGGGTGATTTGCATTGAGAATGGAGTCTCGGTGTAGTATTTCGGCTTGTCGATTAAGGACCGAAGCGTGTAGGCACGTGTAACCGAGACTATGGAACATAAACTGCGCTGAGGTCATTTGGCCAATGGCACGCGTCACATGCGGGCGTCGTCCCGGGACCGGTCGAAATTAGTTCGAACACATACTCCGGTAAGCCTAATCTTGGGGGTGTCAAATCGGAACGTACAACCGCCAAGACCTTGGGAGTGGAGAGATGGCGGGGTACATGTTACCCTCGTGGGTTAAAGTCCCGGATTGGAGGTGTACGGTATTCTCGGGTGGCGTGGGGCGCGTTCCGTTTGAGTATCCAAGAAAGGGTTGATATATGCAAGCTTAAGTGCTACATATGTCGTGTGGGAAAGAACTCCCCATTGGGTTAATCGATTTTGAAATCGCCGTGCTTCTCGGATATGGAGACTTGGTTTCCAGTCTTATATCGTAGTTTAATTATGGAACTATGAAGAGAAGGAATAAGTGATGGAATATCTACAAGTGTGTGCTCTAGTATCATATCACCTAGAGTAGGTGAGAAACTAAATTGGGATTAAAAATGTTGAAAGTAAGGATTCACTACTAGTAAGCTTTTTACGCAAAAAGAGTCCTTGCTTCTTGCTACAAGCCTTACCTTGAATCCTATTAGACCAAAGCATTCACGAGTCTTCTCCTATTTTCTTTAGTCGGGTAAGTCTTGTTGAGTACTCCCGTACTTTCGGGGTTTGTTGACTCATGTTGCGGGACCGAGAAGTCATGTCGCACTTAGGACCGTCTTTGCATGACGATTCATTAGGAAGATAGTGAGGATGAGTGAGAAGTGAGACCCGTGGGCGGGGTCATTAGTGTCATATATGTCATAAACTTTCCGCTACTCCTTTTATTTTGTAAAAACGGTTTTAAATAAATGGTTGTAAAATTATTGTATTATATAAACCTTCCGCTTTTACTCGATTATGTATGAAATTTGTTGTATCTTTGCAATGACCTCGTAACGGATCCTGGTTGGAATAGTTAACGAGTACTTTTCAGGTTATGGGTGCACATATGTGGCTATTAAAGGTCATCGTGCCGGTAATTAGTACATGTGGGCCCTATAATTTGGAAGGTTCTCATTACAATTATAACCACCTCGGGCATAGGTGCTAGAAGGGTGTTTTTGAGGTGGTTATTTCTTAATGTGTTTGTACACTTTGCTTATTGTACTTTGTGTTGAACGATCAATTAAATGTAATGCTCTTGTGAAGCATGTTTAATCCCGTTCAACTGTAATTACTCGATAATAAATTCGTGTAGAAATTTTGGCACCACTCGGCTCTGTTAGTCGGTAAACCCGGTTTGGGGCGAGAAATCTCAAACATCATGGTTCCTTCACACATGGCATGTGCACGTCTAAGAAAAAAAGTTTGAGGCCGAGACGATACAAACCTTATCTAAAAATTCATAAACTTTGTGGTTCCTTCACTCATGGCATGTGCACGTCTAGGAAAAGTTCGAGGCATAGGCGACATCGAACGAAGATGACCCGGCAAAGCTTATGGATGTAATTGTCTAGTCATGCTTCCGATGAAAGGGGTCATGTACTTTTGTGAAGCATGTATACTCCCACAATGTAGAGATGTCTTGAATTTTTTTACAACCATGTACACCCAAATTATGCCCCCACACAAGATCTTAGGTTTTTCGATCGATATTTTTTTATTATTAGATTTTCCTAGGTGATAAATGCGATACAAGGAGGTTAATTACAACTTGCAAACTTATGAATTTTGTAGCAACCTACACCTTTGAATTGCCACACAGGGCACACGAGACCATGTGGAAAATTTTGGCACCACCACTCTCTGTTAGTGGGTAACCCATTCAACTTAATTACTCGGGGGTCGTCGCGTAGAAATTTAATTTAATTGAGAAAAATACCAAACCTTATCCAAAAAATATCAAACTTAAATGGTTCCTTCACACATGGCATGTGCGTCTAGGAAAAAGTTCGAGGCGAAAAATCTCAAACTTCGTGGTTCCTAAATACTAGGTGATAAACGCGATAGAAGCCTCATCACTATCGGTTTCTTATTTGCAAACCGATAGTGTTGTCTCTTTCACTTTGCCGGTGCTCTATTAAAACCCCAGCGGTGATATATTTCAAACCGACAGATGTACTCCCTCCGTTCCACAATAGTTGCAATTATGGGAAGCGTCTTAGGCCAAACCTTCTCAACTTTGACTAGATTTGTAGAAAATACGTGCAACATTTAAATCTTCAAATAAATTTATTAAAAAACTAGACTTCAAGATCTTCCCGATGATATTAATTACTTAGTATAAATATTTATATATTTTAATTAATAATTGCTAGCGGTTTGAAAGTGTTGACTTCTCGGAAGTGAGAATTGCAAGTATTGTGGAATGGAGGGAGTAATATCTTTCACTTCTTGGTGAGATTACTTGGACCTTTCTTTTTCACTTTGAGTTGTGTGTTTCAATGATGTTTACCAACTTTTCGGTTAGTATTTAGAGCATTTATATATTTATGTTCGTCCATAAAAGATAAGAAGGGCGTCGAAAAAAATAAGAACTGCGCCCGTATGATATATAAATGCAAACATCCATTGGAAAGGAACACGATTACATATATATAGAGAGGAGCAAACCGATTACAATATCCGATTACATATATGATAACAAAGACCTTGAAAAAAAGTTACATATATGATAACAAAGACCTTTCCACGAATAGATCAATGTTCTCATCAAAGTGTACAAACACATTTAAATTAAAAAAAACGCCGAAGGTTATGTGATTCTTACCGATGAAATTCCGATGGGATTTTTGAAAGCCCATCGGCACTTGTTGACGTTCCATCGGTGCTCGCGTGAGGTTTCTTGTGCTCGATCTTACAAGGAGGGCATAACTGCGGATTTACATTGAATCCACAACAAGGCGGGGAGGAGACATTTTCTCTGCTTTCGGCCAAGCCGTGGTTTTAGTCCAAAGACGGCATGTATAGACATTCGCGGGGAGAAGATCATGTTAATCTATGAAAATCTGCTTTGATCACCAAAGGAGATTTTCATTGAAGCTAAATTTTCATAAAACGATACGATCTTATCCGGGAGAATGCCATGTCTCTTATATGGACATGTAAATCCAAATCCGACCTCTCAAGCACCGCAACCTGGATGGCTCAAAATGAATCTCACATTTGTTGTAACCTTCGGCGCGGCTCAATCTTGATAAGACTCTTGTAGCACCTCTTGTGTGTGAACCATTTTGGTGGCCTAAGATGCATAAGAACGATATCTGTACGTGGAGGGCTTTCTCCCATAGAGAGGCCATAGATATGTATGTGGAGAGTAGCGAGAGAAGATCGAGGAAGAAGAAACGAGCAAATGAATCAAGAGTATCATGAAAGAGGACCAAGAGAACCTGAATTGCAAACCTAGGGGCGCCGCACACCATTTTATAGGCCGAATGCCGTGGTAATGACCGATCTTGCCGGTTTCATTTGGCACCCCGACAAATGATATGGGCGTTCACTTGCCGGATAATTGGCACCGGCATAAACCAAGCAAGCACCGTGGCCGTGGGTACGGAGAACGAGGCAACAATGCTCACGCCGCAATGGTGCAAGGTCGCCGCCGTCGAGGCATCTTGTTCGCCCGTTGACAATGCAAAACACTGCTTTGGTTCTCGGTTTTAACCCGGCGGTGATACTTCATAACACCTTGCCAGGCGTAGTGACCACCGGCGATGATATATGTGATCCTTCACGGTCTTTGAAAGTGCATCGGTAGTGTTATTACTGACATTGATATAACCCGTTGACGCAGCGGCAAGGTGCTTTCGGCCTTTTCTTATGGGAAGCGAGACACCTTTGGGTTTAATTAAGTGGAACCGGTAGTGAATACTAGAGCAACACGATTCTCAAAAAGCTGCGGCCGTCCACGTATCCGCAGCCATGACGTACACGGCGGCCTATATACTAAAATGAAAATTTATAATACGGGTGTGCGTGGCGGGAGCGAACGAGGTTAGTTGAACTCTCAATGCATTAACGCCGAGATAAAATTTATGATTTCAATAAATCGATTTTTTATATATATAACTATTTAATCACTTTGTCGGTTCATGTGTGGGCCCGGCGGTGATCAATGAAGGTGGAGATCGCTTGTCGATCCAGCGTGCCATTGGAAACGCAGCCCAGAATTCGGCGCAATCTGTGCGATGCGAAACGCTCAGCCAAAGAGATCGTGCGAATTCCAACCGGCGATCGTAAATTTCAAGCGGTTGCTTTGACGCCGCGTTGATCGTGGGGAAGTGGAGCAGCCGGCTAACTCACTATTTAAGCACACACTCGATCATGGCGTTCATCCTTTCCATTCTCTAATCCAGCCCATTCTCTTTGCAATCATCAGCGCCATGGTCGCCTCGGGCTCGAGGATCGAACAAGCACACTAGGGGAGGAGATGGAGGCGGCGGAGGACAAGGGCAAGATCCGGTGGAGGCGCCGGCGGCCGACCCCGGTCCGACTCCGACGACGACCGACTACATCCCGCCCTCTCTAAGCGGGACCGCATGGATGTTCTGGCCTCCGGCTAGAGGTGGCGGCCAATGCCGATCGGCTAGCCGATCGGCGCCGCTATCGAGGAGATAATCGAGAGGGATTTCACCCTCGATCTTCTTCGCCTTGCCTTGAGGGGAAGCCGAAGGAGGCGCGGGCGGCCATGGTCTTTTTCAAGGGTGGAGCCATCTCTGGAAGAAAAGATCAACCACTACGCCCCCAAAGTGGAAGAGTTGGCGGGATCGTCCTCAAGGCCTTGGCCAAGAAGGACGACGCCCAGTATGCGGAGGAGGAGGAAGGAGGAGGAGGAGGGGGCGAGGACTAGGCCGGCGGCCTTCCTCTTTTTTAATCATTTTTATTATATGTTCTGTTTTTTTTGTTTTTATATATTAATAAAATAAAAATTAAATAGCGCTTAAATTTGATTTGAATCTTAACTTGTTCAATGTAAAATTTGTCAAAAACAAACAATTAGCGTCGGTTGTGCTTTGGAAAATACAGATGCCCGTTGAGTGCCGAGGAGACGACCATTGGGCGCGGGCCGATGCGCCTATTCACGTTTTCCAGGGAACCGTCTTTTGAAAACGCCACATTTATACCCCGTCCCCGCCCCCCTCCGTTACCCAACACTAACTTCTCTTTCGTGCCCCTCTCACAGGGAAAGCCGGACTCGCCGCCCACGATCGTCGACATAGCCGCCACCGGGAGGAGATGAAGTTATTTGTGGAGCGCCCTCAGCGCCGCCCTCACCAAAATTGAACGGCTTTGGCCCGACATCGTTGGCTGCCAAAAGGTGAATCTGCCCCTCAAGGAGGGGGCCAACTTCTATGCCCTCGGTCGACTCTCGGCGATACCCTCGCCGAGGGGATACCGCCAAACCGAGGAGGAGGCCAGGAAGGCGGCGCCCGGGAGCCCGCCAAGCCGGCGACCAAGAAGGCCGAGAAGGCGGCCTAGGTTCTCTCTTTTTTTTTATGTTAATTTATCTTTGTCCGATTTGTGTGGATGTGTAAGATACAATAATATGTGTGGTTAATTTGCTAAGGAATCGGTTGTTGGTTATTCTGTTGCATGTCAATCTCTTTATCTTTTCGTTAATTTGGGTCCCATTGTTTCCTTTGTATCGGTTTAATATGATGCGTGTCAATCTTAATTTTCTATCATTTGCGTTCAAACTGTTCCCTCGTCTTAGAAACCGCAGCCAAGTCCTATTTATACGTTACATAACCCCTGCTCCGTCCGCTCTCCAACACTCCGCTCTCAAACACACTCCCCTCTCTACCCCGTTTTCACTTTTCACGATGGCCGGGCCGGTCGGTGGCGCCGCCGACGATCGACATGGCGACCGGCGGAGAAAGTTCATCTGCATCGCCTCGGCGCCGCCATAACAAGCTCAACGGCTGGCCGACCAAGTGGGCCCGCCAACGGTGAATCACCACTTGGAGGAGAAGTCCATCATCGCGCTCGGTCGAGAGTACTTGGCCGATAACCTCGCCGAGGGGATACCGCGGCCAACCGGAGGAGATGGAGTCGGCGCCAGAAGAAGGCCGGGGCGGGCAGCCAAGAAGGCCAAGAAGGCGGCTTAATTAGGCTAGCCGCTTTCTTTTTATGTTAATTTATTATATCGCTTTGTTTCTATGACAGTTTAATTTGGTTTGTGTCGTTTGTTAATGGATCGGTCGTTTGTTAATCTGATCGTGTTAATCTTCGATTTACGTCGTTTTGTTTTACTGTTCCTTGTCATTGTATTTTGCTTCCCTCCCAAATCGCTATCGGTTCCAATTCAACCCGGTTGTGTCAATCGTCAAATCGCTATCGGTTCTAATTCAAACCCGCGAAAGTGATCTGTGTCCATCAAGACCACTCCCGGAGAATGATTCAAACCGGTAGAGATATAAATCTCAACTCGCGGTATTGGTCGAGTCCGTGGAGGTTCTAGTTTGTCCCGCGCGCGGGCGGTTCATCACTGCGGCCACGGCTCATTCATCGCTTCTTAGGTGGACTAAATTTCAGCAGTGATACCGGCGGTAGTGATGAACGATTCTGTAGTAGTATCTTAGATGGAAACCATAGTTTATGCAAGACCACAAGACTTGTTCAATTAAAAAGAAGATATATACATGCCAGTCCGCCTCCCAGAGCTAGCACCAATAACAAATTCACCATGACTTGGCATTGCTATAATTATTGGCTAACCGTGCGCATATAGTAAATGTATATACTATAAGAAATACTAAGAGTGGAAAGAAAGAAATTATTGGCCACATGCAAAATTCAAATGGTTTTTTTAATGTTGCAAGATTTTTATGTAGTGTGGCCGAGGCTGAGCCGGCTGAGCCTGGGGAGGTGAACGGTCCAGACTGCGCGCGCGCGCCTGTGCGCGGGGAAACGAATGACTGCACGCAGGCGGAGAGAATGATTGGAGGCCTCAAATACGAGGGCAGACTGCGCGTGCGGGGCGATGCCTGACCAGGGTGGGGGCGACGTGACTGCACGTGGGCTCGCCTATGCACGGGAAACGAAGTGGCATGCGCCCCACGTGAAGCAGGCGTGCGCCAAAGTGTTGCAGGTGCGCGCGCCGTACTCCCTGCATCACTTTAAAAGTGTCAACTCGATTTTTGTGGCACTTTATTTATTCACTCGTCTTATTTAAATTTTTTTATATAAATATTATTTATTTATTATAATTTATTTTATTATAATTTATTTTGTTATTAAAATTATTTTAATAATCATTTACTTAATTTATTATTTTAAGAGAAATTTTTAAATAAAATAAATGATTAAACTCGATAGCTAAAAATTAAAAATGATATTACGGAGAAAGTAGGCCGGAGCGCATCTCGCAACCGAATCAGACGACCCCTAGCAGCTCCGATTGAAAGTTGCTCACTTGAGAAGGATAGTGTGACCACCGGAATGGTTATCGGACCTATCGGACCAGAGCTTCCATTGAGGATTTTTTTATGGGTGGTTGAACAATAATGCTCATCGGATACCTTGGTGGGAGCTCAGCGTCGTTTAAACTTCGAGTTGGCATGTACTGTACTACTATAAACAACTACGCCATCAGATGCAAACCAAAGTATATTCAGGACCACAAGACTTGTTCAGGTCCCTAAAAAAAATATATGTATGCCAGTCCGCCTACAAGAGCTTACTATTATTAATTAGAGGCTTTAACTAAGACTTCACGTTAATTCTCTCGGTAAGCTTCAAGAAAAAAGATAAATACTAGAAATTCTCACATTAATCGAAACATCTAGCCATCGAATCATCATCGTTATTTGACTAGGACATTAAAAATAAAGGGAATAGATCATGTGTCCTTCAATAAAAAACATAAATCACAAAGTAGGTTAGAAATTCAAATTGGGTACTAATTTACATTAGTGATATGGAGAGAGGGAGAGGTAACTTTTACTCCCTCCATACAAAAATCCTCATCGTATTTGACTAGGAAAAAACTAATCAAATTATATGCATCTTTAGAGCATGAAATTTACATAAATAGAATCGTCTTCAAAGTGTCACTGAGACAATGTCAATTTTTTTTAGCAATTGACTATATATTATAAAAGGAAAAATTAATGGTCAAAATCTACTTTGTATTTTTCTAGTATGAAATAGAAGGTGCTCCGACTTTGCATTAAGTTTTTTTTTTTTTGATAGATACGGTTTTCCGGCTTTGATTATAATAAGAAGAAGCTAGCAAACAACTGTTTCATGTGCGAGAGGTGCTACCAGCCCACCTAAACCTAAAAGGCGGAGTTTGAGGTTCTACATAGCTTATTACATAATGCAGTCTGAAAACTCGGCTCTGTTACAAACTAGTCATGTGCATCTTCTAGGTCATGCACCATGGTATTTAGCAGAATTTCTTGTTGAATTCAGATTGGTACCAGATTGCTACTAGGTAATGACCCTCACGCGTCGGGTCGTCTCCGTCTTCGGCAGGGGCCGAGAGGTGGTGTTGTGGGATCTCAACTAAGGAGTGGCCCTCGTGTTGTCTCGAAATCGGGGCAACTTCGGGGGCGACCCAGCCCCCCCCGCCCGGCCACCCACCACACTCGCCCTCCCCTCCGCCGCCCCTAAAGGAGCGGTAGGAAGCCCGCGGCTCCCTATGACGTGAGGCTCATTACGATACGCGCACACCGTCCCACCAACAAAGGTGGCGCGCTCCCTCCTTCCTTCGCCAATGGCGCCACACCGCCCCCACCACTCCCCGCCCCGCCTCTTCCTCCACCGATCCACCCCGTCCCCCAACCCCTAGCAACGCGGCCGCGGCCGCTCAAAGCAAGCCCCCGTCCCGTCCCCCTCCCTCATCCCAACTTGACCCCTACCCTTGAACAAAAGTCGGAGCGACACAGTGCTTGGTGGTGGCTAGGTGGCTCGCTAGAGGCGGATCCACGCCCCGCACCCGGATCCGCGCCTCCGGTCCCGGATCCGCCCGCTCGGTGGCCTAGCGCGCCGGGGCATGGGTGCTGGCTGCGGCACCAAGGGGACGGCGGCGGCGAGCCACCTACCACCACCCCAGCGTGGATGAAGGCACGGCGTGGTCATGGGCTCCCGATGTGGCAAAAGATGCCCCTTCGTCTGAACGAAGCTGCTCGGGGCTCAGCGGTGGGGGGCACATGCCATGTTCCACGACTTCCTCGCCTCGCTCTCGTCCCCAACGCCGTTCCCCGCCGTCTCGACGAGTGGGCGCGCCACGCCGCTGGATGTACGAGGACCAAGCGGGCGCTTTGCCGCCGTGGTCGAGGTCCAACGCATCTCGTCCATGGGTTGAGGAGTTTGGTGAAAGGCGTGCACAGGCCGGACAGTGCGGTCGATGACGACGCCGGGTGCCGTTCACCTCGTTGGAGGCATCGGTGTAAATTCCTCACCTGTTGAACCCTCGCGTCGCCCTCGGTGCTCTGGTGGCGGCGCTCCTCCTCATGGCGGCGGAGACGGAGGGCCCTGTGCGGGGTCGCGCGAAGATGCGGCCCTTCGTCTTCCTTTTGTCGCGCTCTCTTCGTGTCCTGGTACAAAGTCGTTCAACGTCACCGCGGTGCTTCTTCCATTCGGTGGTGCGCCGTGTTCGACGGAATGCCCAACCACCTATGAGGGCGCCGAAGGCGTGTCGGTCGCGTGCCTCCGTCATCGCGGGCGAGTCCGATCGGCTCCACGATGTGTGGCGGTGGGCAGCGGCGGCTGGCGATCTTGGCGCCTCCGTCGTCGTGGGCGAGTCCGGCGGCTCCGCGGCGTGTGGCGGCGGCCGCGCTGCCGGCGCATGCCTCCGTCGTCGCGGGCGAGCCGAAGCGGCTCCGCGGCGATGTGGCGGTGGGCCGGCGCTGTCGGCGCGCGCTCGCCTCCCGTCGTCGCCGAGGCCTGAAGCGGCTCCGGCGTGTGTGGCGGCGACCGCGGCTTTCGTGCATGCCTCCCGTCGTCGCGGGCGATGTAACACCCCGGTGTTACTTTCACTAAAACATGACATGTCATCATGATCATTGCAAAGCATGCATGTTTAGCCCACCATGTCTTGCATTGAACTAAAATAAGTTTATTTTAGGTTTGGTTTTGCTTTGTCGGTCGAAAAGACGCGAGAGGAATCGGATTCCGGAAACTATCTCCCACAATCGGAAACCCTAGCCTTTTAAACCTTAGTTTGTCCCTTTTTATTTATTTCAAAATCTATAAAGAATTTGGGTATGGTTATTAAAGCAAAAAGGTAGATTTTTCAAAGTTGAACAAAGTTGGTATTTTGAGTTTTCAAAGTTTAGTTCAAAATTTTGAAGCAATTTTGAATTTTATCAAAACCCTAATTGCCCCCTTTTCTATATTTCAAAATTTAAGCAAAATTTGAGAAAACTTTCAAAAGCTAGTTTGTAGATCTTGTTGAGAGGAACAAAAGTCATGAACAAAGTTTTTCAAGTTGTTACATGATTTTAAAAGTAATTTTAAATTCAAATTTCAAAATTTTGAACCTCATTTCAAAAGTCATATTTAGAGGCCGAATTTGAAAATCTTCCAATTGTGGAAATTGTAGATCTTGAAAAATTAAGGCAAGTTGCTTTTTGGAGATTTTTGAGTTCAGTTCAAAATTTGAGAGTAATTTGGAAAATTCAAAGCTAGGGTTTGAGGTGAGCGATAACCGACCAATCCTCCTCTGCCACCGCCCGGCGTTGAGGTCGCGCCGCCGTCCACCGCTGCGCCTTCCAAGCGTCCGCGCCAGCGCGAGGAGCCAGCGACCTCCCGGCCACCTGTCCGACCCCTCCCTCCTATAAATAGGCCACCACCGGCGACGTTCTTCCCTTTTCTTCATTTCCGCCGCCGCCGGAACCGCCTCCCGCCCGCGCCGCCGTCGCGCGCCGTCGTCGTAGCTTTTCTTGCTAAACCATCTACCCCAGCCGCCGCAATTTCCTCACCTCCCTCCGGAACCCGGCCACAACCCCTTTCGCCGCCCGGAATCGCCGCCCGCGAGCCCCTTCTTCCTCGGCTGCCGGCCGGGGAGCGCCCAGCGCTTCGACCTCGTCGTCGCCCGGCTTCGCTCCGATGAGCTTCTAGTTGCTCTTCCTCGTGTTTTCCTTCCCTTTCGATGATGTAGTCGTGATCGACTCGCTTCTTTGCCAGGCCGTGACTCCAGTTCGTCGAACGGCGTCGTCCTCCCGCCGCCGCCGCTTTGCTCTCGCCGACGACCCACCTCCGGCCTAGCCCCGCCGCAACCAAGCCCCATCCATCACCGCGGTGAGCCCCGGCCGTCGTCCTTCTCCCCTTTTCATTTTCATCCATCCCGGCGCCGAAGCAGCGCCGCGCCGCCCTTGCGCGTCGCCGGTGGCGCCTGCTGGCATGTGAACAGTGCCAGGGCACGACACTGTAGCAAGAATAATTCGGCCCAACAACATTTACACTGGGCGGGCGCCCGCCCTTTTTTTCCCTAGGCGGTCCATTACTGTTCATCATGGGCCATGAACACGATCTTGGGCTTAACCGCAATAACATGCCAAATTCAACCCGAAACCCTTTTCCAATTTTTGAAATGATTTATTCAATTCTATTTATTTGAATAGTGTTTGATTTTCCAAATTTTGTATAAATTCAAATACTAGCTCCAAAATTCTAAAAATTTTTGTGTAGCCTTCCCATGGGTATGTCTATCCAGGAAAAATATGAAACTTGAATTTTGAATACTTTTGACATGATTTAAAAATACAAATTTTAATTGAAAAATGCATATTCCTTGATTTTTAATAATTATTTTATTTATCCAAAAATGATGAAAATCATTTTGGTACTGTTTTATGACATGATCTACTTGTACAAAAATTTTGAGCTTGTTTGGAGAAAGTTAAAAATTTTATTATTTCATGCTCTATTATTTTATGTGTTAAACAAATTGTTTCGCGCTTTATAACTTAGGGTTTTGGGTGAATTTTGGATTGTTTTGTGAACCCTAAACCATGCCTTTATCAAGTGGTCCTTGAGAACTCCTTAGGCAATGGTGATGATATCTCGTAGAGTAGTTCAACAAGTTGGTTTTGTTGGATTGCAACTTTATCGTGAAGGAAAGTTGTACTCAAATGTTTATCTTTTCATGCACCCTCGCGCATCATGTTTATATACACGGCATCATGTAAAGCATATGTTATTCTTTAGTATAGTAAACGAGAGTGATCGAGAAATTGTTGATCAAGCCGCCGAGGAAGGCTATCTGGTTGATCCTAACTCTGAGTACTGCGATCCGTCGTCCGAGTCGGGATATTTCGTCAATCAAGGCAAGCCCCGGTTCATTTAAACATTTCCTTGTGTTTTTTACAAAGCTTTATATCACCTTTGCTTTATATACTTGCATTAGGTGATAGGAGTGTTGGTATTTTTTAACGCACACGATAAATCCGCAAAGCGCACGGAAAAGTACCGTTGTAGCTTTCACCCTGAGTATTCGAGGGTATCGATTTCCATGGGGAACGAGAAGTGAACTAGAAGGGATCAAGTACGTCCCAAGAGATAAGATAGATAAATATTTTTGGTAGGACGAGAGGGTTTTCTAAGCTTAGCCCAAGGTCACTAGATAACTAAAGTCTCGGCACTTACTACACACCGCTTGCCAGAACAACGACCCTTCCGATTCTTGAAAAGACGGGAAAACGGTGTCGGGGAAGGCCGCCGAAGCTCTACGAAAACACCAATACGCACGTGGTGGACTACAAAGGCACGGTCGGAGCTGTCACCCCGGGCTACCACAACTATTCCGTAGCATTGGGCGCAATCTCGGGTAAACTCTAGCCCGGACACCATGTTCGCTGCTTAGCGGTTCTTAAAACTAGTTTCACGTGAAAACTAGAGCCTTCTTTCGAATCGGAGATCCCGCAAAGCAAGTAAGCGAGCACTAAACTTTAGTCAAATAGATTGCTCAAGAATTGCAAAGAAAGCGAATATTACTCACATAGGAGTCGCTCTCGTAGAGGTACAAAAGTCGAGGTGAAACCGACAAACCCGGCTTAAGCCTCCGCTCTTCCCTCCTCTCTCTTCCTCTTTTCTAGAATGTACAACTAGGTGAAGAACACCTAGAGGGACACCACTACATTGTGTAGAATGTGTGAAAGTGAATGCTAATGTGTGTAGTGTGTTATACAATGGTGTAGGGGTCTCTTTATATAGGAAAAAGAGAGGAGAGAATGGAGGGCCATCCTTGTTCAGAGGGGCATTTGGCGGGAACGAAAGTTTGCACCACATGCAACCGCAAGGTGAAGTCCGTGGAACCGCCCGAGAAAGGGCGGGAAAAAGCGGCGAAATTTTGCGCGCCGGCCGCCGCGATCTTGTGGTCGCCCCCGATGTGGGCCCCATTTTGCCTCTCCTTTCTCTGGTGGGCTTGTGGGCCTTGGCAGATGGTTTCCCATTTGGTGCAAAGTCCGGATGAGGCGTGGAATTGGCCTCCTTGCTTCCCTTTGCTCTTTGGCGTATTTCGACTTTGCACTTCCCACTTTATTTGGCATACTTTATTTGTATTTCCACAACATTCCCGCAAAACAACTTGAAACACCAAAACTCGTGGAACTCGTTAGATAAATAATGTTTGGTTATGTTTTCACATGTAATATTGTATTTAGTGGTTCACTTTGGTGGTAGTAAAACATGCATTAATTGAGTGTCAACAAGTTCCCCACACTTGACTCTTTGCTCGTCCCTAGTAAAGGTTAGTGATAAAGTAAGTATAAACATAGCAATTCGAGTTATGAACCCGACATAAAAGATCATCCCGGACATACCTCATTACCGTGGGATATGTGGAGTGTCTAACATATATTCTTGGGTGGTTGAGAAATGGAACGGCTTTGAAGAAAGTCTTCCTCTTTTCACATCTTAGTAACTTGGAGTTTTTTTTTTTTTTTTAAAAAAAAAAGCATAGTTCACAAGTACTCCTCAAATGGCACTCTCAAATCGCTCAAGTGGTGTATGTTCCCCTAACCAAGGCATTTATAGCATTGCCTTCTTTTTCTTCCTACTTCTAAAAGGCTTATGTGGAGCTTTCGGGTAGGAAATTTTTTTTTTTTGGGCATACTTGTATTGCATATTTTGCTAGGTCAAACAATGGGTCCATGGAGAAAAATGTCATACAATAAAATCAAGATGTGCAAGTGTGTGGATATATATAGTGGCTATCCTATTTCTACTATGCTCCTTGAAATATCTCTCTCTTTAGTGAGACTTTGGAGAAAATATTTGTGAGAACATGGGCTATCTTTTATTCTCATCTTTTGTTTCTTTTCTTCTTTTTTTTTTTTTTTTATAGAGGCGGGCATCTAAGTACCCATTGTTTTAAAACCGGACACTTGTCCATTTTTTTTTCTCTCTATTTTTTTATCTTCAACCTTTTTTTTTATTTGATGATAGCCTCATATCTCTTTTTTTTTTTTTTTTCCAACTTTTGAGAGGGACATATCAACAAGTGTTTGGAGCATTTATTTTGAATGAACCTAACAAAGATATTTTTGTTTACTCCTAGTATAGGAGTAGAACATTTTTCTCGTGGATCTAAATGGAAGGCATGTTTTGCGCCTACTCCCGGTTTAGGAGTAGTGCATATATTAGGTGGCGTGTGCGTGATCTTGATTTAAGAGCATGATAAATTTCTCAACACGGGTCAACAAAGTTTGACAAAGCTCAATACAAAAACAAGCAGCATATGTAGAAGGTTTTTAAATTGTATCATGATATATTTGGCCTTGGTAGGAATTTCTCACCATTGAGGGAGTATGTGAAACTATGGTTTTTAGCATTTTGATAAAAGAAATTCTCCAAGTACTTCGAATAGAAAAGGTTGGATTTCCATGCCAATGCCATATCTCACTTCACAACAACTTAGGTAATATGTTTTTCCTATATATATATTTTTCCCACAAGCACTAAGGATATGTAAGGAATAAAATTTATGCAGGCCAAACTCAAAGAGCTATATTTATATTTACTTTCAAATTTTAAATCTAAGTGTGGAATTTTGTTCTTTCAAGTTTGCGAGGTTCAAACAAGTGTAGAATCGGGAGTATGCATATGAATAGGTGGGAAGGAAGTGATCAAACCGAATTTTGTGTATTCTCCTCCACTAGCTCATGATGTGGTTCGGTGCTTTTGTTCTTCAATGGAGTGTTGCACTCCCCACACTTCTTTGGAGCCATATCTATTTTTATTCAAAGACACGTGAAAATAACATGGACTCTTACTGGTGGAAAAACACTAGAGAGCCAAAGATTTATTTGATTAACACATTATTCTAAGTTATATATAAATTTTTATTTATTATTATTATTTTTTTTGACAAGATTGATCATTAGATTGAATCATTAAATTGCAAGAATTCAATCGAGTCAATTTCATTTTATGGTT
The DNA here is from genome assembly GCA_015847255.1 of Hyparrhenia diplandra. NCBI lineage: Eukaryota > Viridiplantae > Streptophyta > Magnoliopsida > Poales > Poaceae > Hyparrhenia > Hyparrhenia diplandra. Next base: position 66,180 of record JADLZK010005648.1, on the reverse strand, counting down.
CAAGGAAAAACTTTTAAATGATGGCCATTTACCTTGAGTACATTACCTTTATTGTCTTGGAGCGTGATGGCACCATGTGACGAAGGCTCAATTACCGTGATTGGCCCTTCTGATTTACTCTGAAGTTTTTCTTGAACAAAGAGTTTCACCTCTAAGTTGAACATCTGGATTTTATCTCTAGGTGCAAGCTCTTTGTGTCACCTCTTCATTCCTGTAAATGTTAGTGGTAGAGAATATCCGAAGGGTGGCACCATGTTTTTTTTTTGAAATATGTTCATCCAACCTTTCATTTGAACTCAAGCAAGACCAAGGTAATGTTTGCAATATAAACAGAGTCTTGATTTATCTCCAGCATTGATTACTTCTCATTGTTCATGAAAATAATTACTCTAAGTTCATTAACCAAGATTCAACACCATGTCAAATTTTGATTAAAGAAGGCCATATTAACCTAAGCACCACGCTTAATTTAAAAGGTCATATAGATGTATTGTATAGGGCCATATACAAGTACACCCAAACCAGAGCATATGACATAAACATGGGAAGCATGATTTTTTTTGTTTTCATGGAGATAAATATGAGTCAATGAGTTGGTGAACGTTACCTTTGCATTACCCGAGTGTACTTTACTAGCGGCATGTGGATGGAATTTTGAAGTTGTTGCAATGGTTGAATTGTTGTACACGATCCAATTTAGGCAATCATCAAGGCTTTGACCCATACACATTATGGTGTGCATGGATGATAAGCTTTGATTGTAGCAAAGGTTTAGAAGAGAAGAGTCCTCCTTTTCTATATTCTTTCATCTTTTTTTTTTCACTCTCTTATATTGTTTTTTTTTTTTCTTTTCTCCTTTTTTTATATATTCCTTTTTTTTAATCCTTTTTTTTTTTTTTTCTTTTTTCTTTTCTTTTTTTTTTTATAGAAAGGAAAGGCTCACATCATCTTTATTCTCTTTTTTTTTTTTTTTTTTGAATGACCCCTTGGGGGGTGTGGGAACTTGGACTTATACCTTCTTCCCCACACTTGGACTTTTGTGTAAAAGTCAAGTGTGCAAGGTTCTCCTTTTAGAGTGTGCTCCACCATCCAAGAGTGTCAAAGTTTTGTAGTTGATGTAGCCTCATGTTTTCCAAAGATCACATGCCTCTTTGTTCTTCTTCGTCTTCACCAAAATGGTTAGTGACAAGAATACCCGAAGGTCCATGCTAACTAGATAACATGTTCTTGCTTTTATATTAAACAAAGAGTGTTTTTTTATATAACAAGAAATAGAGATTAAGACAAAGGTAAAGAGAAATGAGTTTTTTTGAAAAGAACAATTTTATTGATGGTAAATGACATAAGGGCGGGTTATCTCCCGGAAGTGCTTATTTTAAGACATAAGCTTGTCTTTGGGAAACCTTTTGGAATTGAAACCAGTGTTGGTGGAGTGGTTTCCCCTCCAACACCAACCTTTGTGTGTTGCTGCTCAAAGCTCGTGTGCCAAAACACTACGAGATTTGCAAAATTTGTGATACACAAAAGCATCTACAATGACCCTTTCGAGTTTTTGTGAGCTGGGAGCAAAAAGGGATTGTAGATTTTGCAATTGTTGGCGAGCTACAGATCAACTCGGGAGATTTTTCATATGAGCATGGGATGGATGTGAGATTTAAGAAATAGCTTTCATGCTCATCAATGAAATCTCTCTCGTTTCGTTTGGGAGCACTTTTTTTTTTGATAATGAGACTCCTCCACAAAACATGGATATTTCATTTTTATTGTGGAGTTTGTTTCAACTTCTCCCTTGAGATCCAGAATGGATTTTGATGAGACAGTGAGCACTGGGCATAGAGGGTGAGAGTTTTTTTTTTTTTAAAAAAAAATGAGCCAAAATACCGAGTAGCCGATGTAGCTTACACCTACCAAGGTACAAGTCAAGGAGGATTCAACAGACTCCTCCTCGGTTCAAGATGCCCTTGCCGGTCAACTACACCCGGTACAAGTTGCCTCTTTCTCTCCTCTCTATGAATTTCTCCCTTTATGTGTTGTCAATGTTTTTTTATGTCTCATCAAGGAATTCGAGGTATATGATGATGATGAATTTGGGAAGCTCTCGGGATTTCCCAAAATCATCACCAACAAAAGGTCATCCTCAAATTTCGAAGGGGCATGCAAAAGGGCGGGATTCATCATCCATAGGAGGGTAATAGCATGTTCCCTAAATAGGAGGGTCATCAACAACCAAATTATGGGAAGGATTTGAAAGAATTTCAAATTTGGTTGTAGGGGCCTCCTCTCATTGTTCGGGGCTTGACTCTATTGTTTCTATGGGAAACTCATCATGGATATTGATGTGAAGGGTGTGTTTTCAAGGATTTTCTCTAGAATGGCTTTCCCCTTACTAATGGATTTATGCACGAACAAGCCTCCCAAAGATCGATCAAGTTGGAGAGCGGCTTCTTTGCTAAGACCAAAATGGAAGTGATTAAGTAGGATGTGGTCAGGCAAAGAAAGGTTTGGGCTAGTGTGTATAGGATTTGTGAACCTAGCCCAGGCTGCTCGTAGAGTCCCCTTCTCTATGTTTTTTTTTAGAATTTAAGATTTTTTTTTTGAAGGATTGCTCCCGAACCATGGCTATAAAAGTAGGGCAAAGCTTATAGCCATTTATAAATATGTGAAGTGAATGGTGGTGGAGGTTCCAACAAATAAGCCCTTTGGAACCGAAGATTAAAAATTGAAGTGGAATTCATGTGGTTGGGATGATAATGGTGGTGAGGTGTATAAAATAAAAAAAAAAAAATATATATCTGGACGACATGGGTTCGATTCTAGAACAGCTACCGTTCCCGACAACGGCGCCCGAGAAAAGCTTGTTGGTATTTTTAACGCGCACGGATAAATCCGCATAGCGCCGCGGAAAGTATCGTTGTAGCTTTCACCCGGAGTATTCAGGGTATCGATTTCCACGGGAACGAGAAGTGAACTAGAAGGGATCAAGATAATACGTCCAAGAGATAAGATAGATAAATATTTTTGGTAGGGCGAGAGGGTTTTCTAAGCTTAGCCCAAGGTCACTAGATAACTAAAGTCTCGGCTTACTACACACCTTGCCGAACAACGACCCTTCCGATTCTCGAAAAGACCTGGAAAACGGTAATCGGGGAAGGCCGCCAAGCTCTACGAAAACACCAATACGTGCGTGGTGGACTACAAAGGCCTGGTCGGAGCTGTCACCCCGGGGCTACCACAACTATTCCGTAGCATTGGGCGCAATCTCGGGGTAAACTCTAGCCCGGACACCATGTGCTCCGCTAGCGATTCTGAAAACTAGTTTCACGTGAAAACTAGAGCCTTCGGTTGACGGAGATCCCGCAAGCAAGTAAGCGAGCACTAAACTTTAGTCAAATAGATTGCTCAAAATTGCAAAGAAAGCGAATATTACTCACATAGGAGTCGTCTCGGTAGAGGTACAAAAGTCGAGGTGAAACCGACAAACCCGGCTTAAGCCTCCGCTCTTCCCTCCTCTCTCTTCCTCTTTTCTAAAATGTACAACTAGGTGAAGAACACCTAGAGGGACACCACTACATTGTGTAGAATGTGTGAAAGTGAATGCTAATGTGTGTAGTGTGTTATACAATGGTGTAGGGGTCTCTTTATATAGGAAAAAGAGAGGAGAGAATGGAGGGGCCATCCTTGTTCGAGGGGCATTTGGCGAGGAACGAAAGTTTGCACCACATGCAACCGCGGCGATGATCCGTAGCGAACCGCCGGAGAAAGGGCGGGAAAAAAAGCGCCAAAAATTTTCTGCGCCGGCCGCCCGCGATGCGCCGATCGCCCCGATGTGGGCCCCATTTTGCCTCTCCTTTCTCTGGTGGGCTTGTGGGCCTTGGCGAGATGGTTTCCCATTGGTGCAAAGTCGGATGAGGCGTGGAATTGGCCTCCTTGCTTCCCTTTGCTCTTTGGCGTATTTCGACTTTGCACTTCCCATTTTATTTGGCATACTTTTATTTGTATTTCCACAACATTCTGCAAAACAACTTGAAACACCAAAACTTCGTGGAACTTCGTTAGATAAATAATGTTTGGTTATGTTTTCACATGTAATATTGTATTTAGTGGTTCACTTTGGTGGTAGTAAAACATGCATTAATTGAGTGTCAACAAGGAGTTGTGTGATAACCTAATTGATGCATTATCCATCCTTGATTATTTCGATATCTACCTTGATAGCCCGTTTGGTAAAATGCTAGAACGCTTAGCCTTGCTATATTAGTTAGACTTTTGAGTCAAAATGTGACAAGTGTCTTATGACAGCCCGAAGTGGCATTTGATGGGAAAGGATGCTATATGATGAAACCATCTTGGGATATGGTGTTTAATTTGAGACCGGTCGGGTAATTTGCATTGAGAATGGAGTCTCGGTGTAGTATTTCCGGCTTGTCGATTAAGGACCGGCGTGTAGGCACATTATGTAACCGAGACTATGGAGCGCAATCTGCGCTGAGGTCTTTTGGCCAATGGCACGCGTCTGTGCGGCGTCGCCCGGGGGCGATCGAAACTAGTTCTGGACACATACTCCGGTAAGCCCAATCTCGGGGGTGTCAAATCGGAAACGTACAACCGCGCACTGGGAGTGGAGAGATGGCGGGAGTACATGTTACCCTCGTGGGTTAAAGTCCCGGATTGGAGGTGTATGCGGTATTCTCGGGTGGCGTAGGGGCGCGGTTCCGTTTTTGAGTATCAAGAAAGGGTTGATATATGCAAGCTTAAGTGCTACATATGTCGTGTGGAAAGAACTCCCAATTTGGGTTAATCGATTTCGAAATCGCCGTGCTTCTCGGATATGGAGACTTGGTTTCGATCTTATATCGTAGTTTAATTATGGAACTATGAAGAGATGGAATAAGTGATGGAATATCTACAAGTGTGTGCTCTAGTATCAGATCACCTAGAGTAGGTGAGAAACTAAATTGGGATTAAAAATGTTAAAAGTAAGGATTCACTACTAGTAAGCTTTTACGCAAAAAAGAGTCCTTGCTTCTTGCTACAAGCCTTACCTTGAATCCTATTAGACCAGGCATTCACGAGTCTTCTCCTATTTTCTTTAGTCGGGTAAGTCTTGTTGAGTACCCCGTACTTTCGGGGTTTGTTAACCCATGTTGCCGGACCCGGTGGTCATGTGCGCACTATATCTTGTTGTATGACGATCCATCAAGAAGATAGTGACGATGAGTGAGACTTGAGACCCGTGGCGAGGGTCCGACGATGTATATTATATGTAATAATCTTTCCGCTACTCCTACTTTTATATTGTAAAACTTGTTTTAAATAAACGGTTTGTAAAATTATTGTAATACATATAAACCTTCCGCTGTTTACTCGATTATGTATGAAAACCCATTTGTATCTTTGCAATGACCTCGTAACGGATCACAGTTGGAATAGTTAATAGTGCTTTTCAGGTTATAGGTGCACATATGTGACTATCAAAGGTTGTTGAACCGATAATTAGTACATGTGGGCCCTGTAATTTGGAAAGGTTACATTCACATTAGTATCGAGCCTCCGTTACGATATTCTTGTAGCATTACTTTATAAAACTTCAAAATGATTTGGGTCAAACTAATTTATTCTTACTTTGGTCCAAAATGCTTATCTTCTTATCTTATTCTATTGAAAAACTTTCTTATCTAAATCCAAAAAGGATATAAGTGGAGTAGTATTATATATTGCCCTACTCGTAAAATCTTTTAATACAAAAAGTGTTTATGGATTATTACGTAGGTTCGATTCATGCATCATGTTTAAATCACTTATTAATGTTTACTTTCCCTTTAATGTGGTTTTGGGTTAAGTAGTACCAACCCTATTCTTGCTAACCTTTAGATCTTTCTCCTAAACCTTGATAATCTAATCGTAGCCATTCTACGAGGATGGCGTACCAAAATGACCCCTAGGAAGAAGAAGCGGGGACCAAAAGGCGTCCGCATCACCCGACTTACTTGCAGCAAGAAATGACCACGAAGCAAGCACCGGTCATGCCAAAAGCTCAAAAAGGAAGTAGTAGCAAGTCCAATGAAGATCTTCAAGAAGAAAAATCAAGCGCTGACTAGGGACTTGGATGAAGGCTTTGCTAGAGATAGGCTCCGTCATGCAATTCAAATTGGAAGACTGCAAGTTGAGTTGAATCGAAGTGCTCAAAAACATGGGGAATGTAGTCAAGCATTGATTGAGACGGTCCACGAGAAGACAGCGCTTCAGCATCAGTGTGACCACCTAATTCAAGATAATCATCAACTGGTGGCTTATGCAATTCAACTGGAAGCTCAAGAAGTCAATCTGAATATGCAAATTCATCATATGAATAATCTTCTCAACCCAAATCATCAACCTCAAGTAGTACAAGAGGATTTGGGTGAAGTAACTCTAAAGAGGATGTGGAAGGCGAGGGAGAATCCGGAAGAAGAGGAGCCTCACGTTAGTGATAATGAGTCGAGAAATAACCCTTAAACTAGGAGTGAGGTTTTTGTAGGATATGTAACATAGCTTGTTTAATAGTAAGTTAATTAGATGAGCCCGGGGTAGATGTAGAATGGAACCCCTGTTTTAAGAATAAGCTATATGTGTTGCTTTTGTTTGTATTTCTTTTGAATTTCAATAAATCTGGTTGGGTGTTATATAGTTTTGTTTTAAAAGCAGTCTGTCGCACAACAACAGTGCCAGCTCTCTCCGAGAATAGGGGTGACCTTCCAAACCCTCCACCGGTCCCAACAAACTTTGTGATGCCATTGCGGCTCTGGTTCAAGCTACTCTGAGAACTCTCGTGCGTCACAGTAGCTCGAGTCGGAACAATTATCGCGTGGCCACAAGGGTCGAGATGGCGAAGAAGATAAAACTTCTTATCCAAAGTTCAGCGGCACAAAACCTCGAATCTTTAGTAGAGTGATGAGCCATTAGAGGCAAATGATTGGCTTTGTGCTATGGAGGAAAAGTTTGAGTTGATGACTTGTATGGATCATCGAAGCCCATCTTTTCTTTGCACAACGGCTTGAATACTTCTTGGGAGCTTGGTGGAATAATTTCAAAAGCGGCGGCCTGCTGGACACCAAATCACACAGGATGAATTCAAGCATGCCTTTCGTGCTCATTTCATTCCAGCGGGGTTATGGCCAAGAAGCTAGATGAGTTCTTAGCTTTAAAGCAAGGAGAAGACTTCGGTACTTCATTATGTGGGCAAGTTTAATCACATCCACGGTATGCCCGCGAGAACTTGCGACCAGATGGAAAGAAGAAGGAGTGGTTCATCCGAGGCCTCCATCCAAAGCTTCATGCCATGATGAATATCCGTGATACGGATTCTTATCATGATGTGGTAAACATGGCAATATCTTGTGAGGAAAAGAATCGTGTTCTTATGGAATACGAGCATAAGGAAGAAAAGAAAAAGAAAAAAATTTATCCTCACGGATATTACGGTGGCAAATCAAAACGTCGGAGTGATTTACCATCCCGTGAATCATTTTCGTCCTCCTTATCGTCCACCCGCGTTCCGGCCCTAGACAAAGCACCATTTGTTCGACTGCTGCGGCTCTTCCCTTACCCACGTCGGCCGAATGCCCCGACATTCGCAACCCGACTCCACAAAGCCATACACCCATTTGTTATAACTGTGGAAAACACGGTCATTATTCTCGAGAATGCCCCAATCCTCGAAGGTACAACCCGGGTTATCCGGTAGCTCGAAGTCGGCCGCCAATGAGAACAAGAATAATAATCAGAATGCTCAGAAGGGAAAGGGCAAAAAGAAAACTGGAAAGGTGTACTACACCAATGTGGAGGAAATACCTGCGGGGGAACCAATCATGATGGGTATGTTCCCTGTCGCTAGACACCCTGCAGTAATATTATTTGATTAGGTGCATCGCATACATTTATCAGTAAATCATTTGTGGTAAAAAATGAGATAGCCATCGGGGAAATGAAAGATGAGTTCGTTATACACTCACCTGGGGGACGTATGAGTACTAAAGAAATGGTATATCAAATCCCCATAACATTAGGTGGATATGATTTCCCCACCAATATGATAGTTCTAAAGGATCAAGATATAGATGTGATCCTTGGTATGAACTGGCTGTACCGTTATGGTACTATGATAGATACTCTCAATAGAACTATCAAGGTTAAGTTACCTGAGAAAAATTATGAACTCCTTATTCAACTTCCAATTGTTAAGAGGGCAGTTGAAAAAGTGTGTGCAACCTGTGTCAAAGAGATCAAAGACATCCCAAGTAGTATGTGAGTTTCCTGGATGTATTTCCGGATGATTTGCCGGATTACCACCAGAGAGAGATGTTCAATTCAGTATAGAATTGAAACCGGGAACTGCTCCCATCTCTCGAAGAGCTTACGAATGGCACCAAAGGAATTGGCCGAAATGAAAACTTCGATTACAAGGGTTATTAGAAAAAAGGGTTTATTAGACCAAGTTCTTCGCCTTGGGGATGTCCGACCATTTTGTGAAGAAGAAGGATCGGACTTTGAGGATGTGTATAGATTATCGTCCACTTAATGAAGTGGCGATTAAAAACAAGTACCCCTCACCCGGATTGATTTACTCTTTGATCAATTGGCCGGAGCAAAAGTCTTTTCAAAGATTGATGCGAGATTGGGGTATCATCAAATCGAGATTAAACCCGAAGATATTCAGAAGACCGCATTTACTACTAGATACGGTCTTTATGAATATTTGGTTATGTCTTTTGGATTAACAAATGCCCGGCTCATTTCATGTACTTGATGAATACGGTGTTTATGTCGAATTGGATAAGTTTGTGGTGGTGTTTATCGATGATATTCTTGTTTATTCTAAGAATGAAGAAGAGAGCATCACGAGCATCTCGAAATAGTTTTAAAATGATTGAGAGACCATCACTTATATGCTAAATTTAGCAAGTGTGCCTTTTGGTGAAAAGAAGTACAATTTACGGGTCATGTGCTATCATCTCGAAGGAGTTGCCGTTGACCCGAGCAAAGTGAAAGATATCCTCAACCGGAAACCACCAAACGTTTCATGAGGTTCGTAGTTTCCTTGGAATGGCGGGGATATTACCGTCGCTTTTATTCACGACTTTTCTAGAGTAGCGAAGCCTATCACGAGAGTTGTTAAAGAATCGAGACCAAGTTTGTATGGTCACGAGAGTGTGAACAGGCTTTTGGACATTGAAGAAAGCACTAACCACTTTGCCCCATTTTAGCTCAACCGGACATTGAGAAGCCATTTGGCGTCTATTGTGACGCGATCGGTATTGGTATCGGTTTGCGTGTTAATGCAAGAAGGCAAAGTTATTGCCTATGCATCACGCCACCCGGCGTCACGAAAGAGCATTATCCAACCCATGATTTAGAACTAGCAGCAGTGGTTCATGCTCTTAAAATCTGGCGTCATTATCTACTGGGTAATACTTGTCATGTATATACAGACCATAAAAGTCTGAAGTATATCTTTACCCAGTCAGATTTGAATATGCGCCAGAGAAGATGGCTAGAATTAATTAAGGACTACGACATAGAAGTGCATTACCATCCTGGAAAGGCAAATGTTGTTGCCGATGCACTCAGTCGGAATCCTCAGTGTAATTGTCTTATAGCCAACAAAAAGGATAGAACTCTATGTCAGGAACTGGAGGGAATGAATATTGGAATTGTTGAACATGGCATGGTAACCAATGCCACAGTAGAATCAACCATCAAGAATCAGATTATTGATGCTCAGAAGATAAGTAAAGGCATAGCACATATCAAAGAAAAAGTTAGAAGTGGAAAACCCACTAGTTTCAGAATTGATGAGGCAGATGTGCTATGGTTTAAGAATCGTTTGGTGGTACCAAAGAATCCTGAGTTACGTCAACAAATCCTGGATGAGGCTCATTTGACTAGATATTCTATTCATCCCGAAGTACTAAGATGTATCGATTTTGAAACAGAGATTTTGGTGGACAAAAATGAAGATTGAGATTGCCCGATATGTAGCCGAGTGTGACACTTGTCGGCGAGTAAAAGGCTGTGCACATGAAAGCTGCGGGGCAATTGCATCCTTTGCTGTCCCATCTTGGAAGTGGGAAGAAATCACTATGGATTTTATTGTTGGGTTACCTCGAGCGACAAAAGGACTCAACTCCATCCGGGTTATAGTTGATCGACTTACCAAGATAGCTCATTTCCTGCCAGTAAAGGATACATATAGAGCAAAAGATTATGCTAAGCTATATGTCCATCGAATTTTCAGTTTACATGGAGCCCCAAAACATATTGTAACAGATAGAGGTTCCTTGTTTATGTCCAAATTAAGGAAACGGTGCAAAAAGTCACTTGGTACCAAATTAAATCATAGTTCGGGTTATCATCCCCAGACAGCAGGACAAACAGAAAGAGTTAATCAGATTTTAGAAGACATGTTGAGAGCATATGTTCTCAATTATTCAGAAAAAATGGAATGATTTGTTTACCATTAGCGAGTTTGCCTACAATACTTGATTATCAAGAAAGTATTCAAATGGCACCATTTGAAGCTCTGTAAGGTCGCAGATGTAGAACCCCATTGCATTGGTCGAACCCGGAGAAAGATGGTTTTACTGAGTAGATCTAGTAAATGAAGCCAGAAGAAAAAGTGAGATTTGTGCAAGCTAAATTAAAAAGAGGCACAATCTCGACAAAAAGAGTTATGCGAGATAAAAGGCGTAGATTCTTGGAATTTGAAGTAGGAGATTATGTGTACTTGAAAGTGTCGCCCATGAAAGGGGTGAATCGTTTTGGAGTTAAAGGTAAACTGGCACCTCGATATGTTGGTCCATTTCAAATCTTGAAAAAACGAGGGACCCGATTGCCTATCGACTTAGGTTGCCGAAAGGTTATCGCCAGGTGCATGATGTTTTCCATGTATCTCGGTTGAAGAAATGCTTACGAGTACCAGATCGAGTGGTTGATTTCGAAGACGTTAACTTAGAACCAGATTTGACTTACTCGGAATATCCTATTCGGATCCTAGATCAGAAAGCTCGAGTCACCCGGGCGAACTATCGGATGGTACAAGATCAATGGAATCAACACTTTCGGAAGAAGAAGCTACTTGGGAATCGAAAGACTTTCTAACGGAAAATTTTCCCAAATTCTCACTTTCTTAATCTGTGTAAATGTAAGACTTCTTCTTGTTTTATGAAATAGTTTGAGATGTGTTTGCTTGACACATTTCCTTTGCCGTTACTAAACCCTAGGCTTTTAAATCTCGGGACGAGATTTCTTTAAGGAAGGGGTCAGTAACACCCACGATGTTACTTTCACTAAAACATGACATGTCATCATGATCATTGCAAAGCATGCATGTTTAGCCCACCATGTCTTGCATTGAACTAAAATAAGTTTATTTTAGGTTTTGGTTGCTTTGTCGGTCGAAAAGACGCGAGAGGAATCAGATTCGGAAACTATCTCCCACTGTCGGAAACCCTAGCCTTTTAAACCTTAGTTTGTCCCTTTTTATTTATTTCAAAATCTATAAAAGAATTTGGGTATGGTTATTAAAGCAAAAGGTAGATTTTTCAAAGTTGAACAAAGTTGGTATTTTGAGTTTTCAAAGTTTAGTTCAAAATTTTGAAGCAATTTTGAATTTTATCAAAACCCTAATTGCCCCCTTTTCTATATTTCAAAATTTAAGCAAAATTTGAGAAAACTTTCAAAAAGCTAGTTTGTAGATCTTGTTGTGAGGAACAAGAGTCATGAACAAAAGTTTTTTTCAAGTTGTTACATGATTTTAAAAGTAATTTTAAATTCAAATTTCAAAATTTTTGAACCTCATTTCAAAAAGTCATATTTAGAGGCCGAATTTGAAAATCTTCCAATTGTGGAAATTGTAGATCTTGAAAAATTAAGGCAAGTTGCTTTTGGAGATTTTTGAGTTCAGTTCAAAATTTGAGAGTAATTTAGAAAATTCAAAGCTAGGGTTTGAGGTGAACAGTAACCCGACCAATCCTCCTCCACACCGGCGTTGAGGGTCGCGCCGCCGTCCACCGCTGCGCCTTCCGGCGTCGCGCCAGCGAGGAGCCGCGACCTCCACGGCCACCTGTCCCGGCCCCTCCCTCCTATAAATAGGCCACCACCGGCGACGTTCTTCCCTTTTCTTCATTTCCGCCGCCGCCGGAACCGCCTCCGCCCGCCGCCGTCGCACGCCGTCGTCGTAGCTTTTTCTTGCTAAACCATCTACCCCAGCCGCCGCAATTTCCTCACCCCCCTCTGGAACCCGGCCGCAACCCCTTTCGCGGAATCGCCAGCCGCGAGCCCTTCTTCCTCTCCGCTGGGGCCGGAGCGCAAGGCTCGACCTCGTCGTCGCCAGCTCGCTCCGATGAGCTTCTACTTGCTCTTCCTCGTGTTTTCCTTCCCTTTCGATGATGTAGTCGTGATCGACTCGCTTCTTTGCCCAGCCGTGACTCGGTTCGTCGGAACGACGTCGTCCTCTCCTCCCCGCAGCCACGCTGCTCGCCCGGCGACCCACCTCCGGCCTAGCCCCGCGCGCAACCAAGCCCCGTCCCATCACCGCGGTGAGCCACGCCGTCTTCCTTCTTCCCGTTTTCATTTTCATCCATCCCGGCGCGGAACGGAGCTTTCGCCGCCGCCCGCCCGGCGCCAGCGGCGCCGTCGCCGATGTCGCCGGTGGCGCTGCGCATGTGAAACGATGCGGGCCTGGCATCTGTAGCAAGTGGGCCGGCCCAACAGCATTACATTGGGCGATTCGCCCACTTATTTTCCTAGGCGGTCCATTACTGTTCATCATGGGCCATGAACAAGATCTGGCTTAGCACGATAACGAGGCCAAATTCAACCCAAACCCTTTTTCCAATTTTTGAAATGATTTATTCAATTCTATTTATTTGAATAGTGTTTGATTTTCCAAATTTTGTATAAATTCAAATACTAGCTCAAAAATTCTGAAAATTTTTGTGTAGCCTTCCCATGGGTATGTCTATCCAGGAAAAATATGAAACTTGAATTTTGAATACTTTTGACATGATTTAAAAATACAAATTTTAATTGAAAAATGCATCTTCCTTGATTTTTAATAATTATTTTATTTATCCAAAAATCATGAAAATCATTTTGGTACTGTTTTATGACATGATCTACTTGTACAAAAATTTTGAGCTTGTTTGGAGAAAGTTAAAATTTTTATTATTTCATGCTCTATTATTTTTATGTGTTAAACAAATTGTTTTGCGCTTTACAACTTAGGGTTTTGGGTGAATTTTGGATTGTTTTGTGAACCCTAAACCATGCCTTTATCAAGTGGTCCTTGAGAACTCCTTAGGCAATGGTGATGATATCTCGTAGAGTAGTTCAACAAGTTGGTTTTGTTAGGTTGCAACTTTATCGTGAAGGAAAGTTGTACTCAAGCGTTTATCATTTCATGCACTCTCGCACCTCATGTTTATATGCATAGCATCATGTTAAGCATATGTTATTCTTTCGAATAGAGAATGAAGGTGACCGAGAAGTTGTTGATCAAGCCTCTGAAGAAGGCTATCTTGTTGACACGAGTTCGAATATCGTGATCCATCGTCGAGTCTGATTACTTCGTCAATCAAGGCAAGCCCCGGTTCATTTAAACATTTCCTTGTGTTTTACAAAGCTTTATATCACCTTTGCTTTATGCTTTGCATTAGGTGATAGGAGTTGAGTGACAACCTAATTGATGCATTATCCATCCTTGTTTATTTCGATAACTACCTTGATAACCCGTTTTGGTCAAATGCTTAGAAATGCTTAGCCTGGCTAAATTAGTTAGACTTTTAAGTCAAAATGTGACAAGTGTCTTATGACAGCCCGAAGTGGCATTTGATGGGAAAAGGATGCTATATGATGAAACCATACTTGGGATATGGTGTTTAATTTGAGACCTGGTCGGGTGATTTGCATTGAGAATGGAGTCTCGGTGTAGTATTTCCGGCTTGTCGATTAAGGACCGGCGTGTAGGCACGTGTAACCGAGACTATGGAACGCAAACTGCGCCTGAGGTCATTTGGCCAATGGCACGTCTGTCTGGGCGTCGTCCCAGGACAGTCGAAATTAGTTCCGAACACATACTCCGGTAAGCCTAATCTTGGGGGTGTCAAATCGGAAACGTACAACCGCGCACTGGGAGTGGAGAGATGGCGGGAGTACATGTTACCCTCGTGGGTTAAAGTCCCGGATTGGAGGTGTACGGTATTCTCGGGTGGCGTAGGACGCGGTTCCGTTTTGAGTATCCAAGAAAGGGTTGATATATGCAAGCTTAAGTGCTACATATGTCGTGTGGAAAGAACTCCCCAGCTGGGTTAATCGATTTCGAAATCGCCGTGCTTCTCGGATATGGAGACTTGGTTTCCAGTCTTATATCGTAGTTTAATTATGGAACTATGAAGAGATGGAATAAGTGATGGAATATCTACAAGTGTGTGCTCTAGTATCAGATCACCTAGAGTAGGTGAGAAACTAAATTGGGATTAAAAATGTTGAAAGTAAGGATTCACTACTAGTAAGCTTTTACTCAAAAAAGAGTCCTTGCTTCTTGCTACAAGCCTTACCTTGAATCCTATTAGACCGGCATTCACGAGTCTCTTCTCCTATTTTCTTTAGTCGGGTAAGTCTTATTGAGTACTCCGTACTCGGGGTTTGTTAACCCATGTTGCGGGACCGTGGTCATATGCGCTTGCTTTGGATCTTGTTGTATGACGATCCATCAAGAAGATAGTGACGATGAGTGAGACTTGAGACCCGTGGGCAGGGTCTGACAGTGTATTATATGTAATAATCTTTCCGCTACTCCTACTTTATATTGTAAAACTTGTTTTAAATAAACGGTTGTAAAATTATTGTAATACATATAAACCTTCCGCTTGTTTACTTTCGATTATGTATGAAAACTGTTGTAATCTTTTGCAATGACCTCGTAACGGATCCTGGTTGGAATAGTTAATAGTGCTTTTCGGGTTATAGGTGCACATATGTGACTATCAAAGGTTGTTGAACCGATAATTAGTACATGTGGGCCCTGTAATTTGGAAGGTTCTGTTACAGGCGAGTCCGATCGGCTACGCGGCGTATGGCGGCGACGGGCACGATAACCAGCGACCTCATCAGACGGCAGGTTCTAGGCGAAAGCTCAGCCCAGATTACTCTGGGCTAGTGACAGTATTCTCCTTCTTGAAGGCGTCATCGAAGAACCTCCTGTATTGCTCCTACTTTGGCCACCCCGCTCACCTCCTTAGCACAAAGACTTGGACGAAAGCTTTGCCAAGCTCTGTGGCGATTGCTTGGCTGATGATGGTGCCGTCGTCTGATCATCCACCTCCCTGGAGGCATCTTTGGAGAGTTCATATGTTCGAGCGTTGTATCTTTCTCTCTTTCTTTTGTGTTTTTGTGTGGTTCCTTGTATGGTTTTAGTCCGGTTTTCCAGAATTAATCGGACGACCCGGGTTTCTTCCCGTTCTCTAAAAACGTTGTACTTTTTTTTTTCTGTGGCGATTGCTTGACTGACGATGGTGGCGTCGTCTCGTCATCCACCTCCCTGGAGGCATTGTTGGAGAGTTCATGTGTTCGGGCGTTTGAAAGGTCCTAAATGGCTAGAGGGGGTGAATATCCTAATAAAATTTCTACAAAATACTAGAGCAACTTGTTAGACAAAACAAAGCGATAATAGCGGTTGCACTAGCTCTACTTGTCGGCAAACCTCCTAATAACAAATCTAGTCAATTATGTCTCTATATCACTCAAAAGGCTATGTCTCTACTTCTCTACCTAGGTGATCAAGCTAGATTGTTCTAAACAAGTCTAAGTAGCTAAACAATCTAGACAAGTCTACACAAGCACAATATGTATATCAAAGTAAATGCAAGGTAGAGAGGAGGTTTTATACCAATGTATCGAGGCAAGTCAACCAATCACCGTAGGATGAATATCAATATGAAGAATGAAGCCAATCACCAAAGGATGACAAGAGACAAGTGGAGACACAATGATTTACCCCGAAGTTCACTTGAGCACCCTCAAGCTACGTCTCCGTTGTGCCGACCTTCTCACGTGTGGGGCAATTAGGTGGAGCTCACTCCTAGCCAAGTGCCTTTAGGCTACTTGCACCCAAAGCAAATGAGAGGTACCCAAGACACGAGCAATATATTACTTGCAATTTGTCGTCCCGACGAGGATGCACGGTCCTCTCACAAATCAATCCGAAGGTGGCCAAGAACAATCTCCTTCTCTTGCCAACGCCTCCACCAATCACAAGCCGGCTAGGAGTGGTGCTCTCAAAGCCACCGGCTCTAACGATCCCCAAGTGCCACTAGATGCAAAGATCAAAGCAAAGTGCACTTGAATCACCTCAACTCACAAGAATGATGCTCACAAGCAAAGGGAGTGAGGAGGAGGAGGGGAGTGTGCTTTCAGCTCTAGAGGTATTAGGAATGATTTCAAATGACCAAGAGACCTCACAAAGCCGGCCAAACTCATATATATAGCCCCATCAAGAAATGGAGCCGTTGAGAGGAAACCACGTTTTCTGCGGGCTGACCGGGGCGCACCGACCGGACTCATCCATGAGTCCGGTCGAAGCTTCGATCCGAAAACGCCAAGCCCGCAGCCCACCGCCGACACCCGGGGAGTGCGTCCGGTCAACGAGTCGGTCGTGGCCGGGACTCACAAATCCAAATGTTCGGTCAAGCACGGAATTTGACCCGAAAAACATGCTCTCTGGAACCCGGCCGGACTCACCCGACCGGACATTCCGTCGAGCCCATGGTCCGTCAAGCGTCCGGTCCACGAGGGTCGGCCGGCGTTTCATCGCGAAATGTCGTCGTTTCTCCGTCGCCTTGGCCGACATGCAACCCAACAAGTATACTAACTTGAGCACGAGGAATAGCATGTTTTGACCACCACAATGCATCCAGCAATAGAAAATAGACGTTTTATTTTCTCAAAAGCGCCGAATCCCGCCGAGCTTGAGTGGTACCCAAACCCATCTCAACCACCTCAAACCATCACCGCCAAGAAATGTGCCAACACCACCACGTGTACATCACCATGTGCTCGTGTGTTAGCATTTTCACAATCAATTTCGAAGGTGGGGTTAGCTCTCTAGGTTAGAATGCATGCAAATGATTTTGAACCTAGAGGCACATGAGGACCGATATGTACGATAGTTTTCCCCTCTTTATAGTACGACTTATCGATCCTAAATCACTCACACCCTCTATGGTGTCTTGAGTGCAAAATCAAAATGGCCCTATAGATATACTTTTGCCTTGAGCCCATTTTGATCCACGAACCACTCCAAGTTGCGCACTTGATCATCATTTGGATCACCTCGACCCATCCACCATGACCATCATGCACCAACCTTGGCTTGACCAATCTCCAAGCTGAAACAAACACTTAGCATAGAGATTAGTCCTAAGATGTCATCAATTAGCCAAAACCAATCTAGAGATCTTCAACGTTGTATCTTTCTCTCTTTCTTTTGTGTTTTTGTGTGGTGCCTTGTATGGTTTTAGTCCGTTTTTTCAGAATTAACCAGATGACCCAGGTTTCTTCCCGTTCTCTAAGAACGTGGACTTTTTTTAAGATATAAGTAGGTGGGGAAGCTCTTTAACCCCCCCCTCGGAATGAACCATTTCTTTACCTTTGTGCTCGTTGTGTTTTGATTCGTCATCCGAAGGCTAAACTTACGTGCCCGATAATGACCGTGTGGCGATTCAATTTACGTAGTGCATAGCTTGTAGATAGGGTCCGCTTGGGACACTCACAATGCGGAGACTCTAGCATAGAGTCTAAGCTTATTTATTACCATCATATTTATTGCACTTCGCTGATGTGACGCTGATATGACAGTATATTTATGGAAGAGAGAAGGAGAAAAAATAAGACTCCAAGTATTATTTGGACTATAAGTCCACGGTACCCAAGATATAGCTTTCGACTCTATGGTAGAGTCTGTATTGTGAGTGCCCTTAGCTGCCTCATTTGTATGATCTTGTCGGAAGTCAAAATCTAAATCTCCTATAAGAGAGCCCCCCACTGGGAGTTCTCTTCCGTTACGATTGGTCAGCCTGGTGGTAACTGCAACCATAGCCGCGCGTCCTAGCACCGTGGGTGGCATCTTCCCCTGCCGCTTCCCCACCCGCAGCAGCGTCGTCGAAGACAATCCGCCGCCGTAATGAAGGCGCACTACCCTCGCGGACCGTCCGCCTCCACCTCCACTTCCCCGTCCAAGACCCCCGCCTCCATCCCCGCGTCCTCCAGTGCGTCTGCGCCCTTGCCGACCGTCCCCCTCCACCTCCACTAGCCTCAGCTAGGGCGGACCCCACACGGAGGTGCCGCGGTGCGAGCGCGCGGCGGCCCGGGAGTCGCGTCCTCAGCATGGCGAGGGAGGCTCCCAGCGCGCTCCGCTACTACCTCCGGTGCCGTGCCGGCCAGGGCGCACTGCTTAGCGGCGACGGCGTCCCAAGGCGAGCGCGGTGGCCTCCTACGCGCGCTGCACGCGCCCGGCCCGGCGACCTCCCATCCCAGCGACGCGAACTACTGCTTGGTAATCTGCGATTGCCTGCTTCGATTAGTCTTAGTATTAGACCTATGCCTGCTTCCGTTTGTTTGGGTGTCCGATTTTCTGTTTCGATTTGTCATATGGATAATTGGATTTACACCACCGCTGCAACACTAATCCATGGATAACCGCATGCCCACCACGTGTTTGAAAAAAATGCCAACAACATGCTCCAACATAGAAATGACATTTTTTTCTCATATTTTGTGAACAAACTTCACCTTAGAAACGACTGAACTGTAGCCCAATAATAGACTTAGCTATATATGTAGTAATATGTATCCGGAACCTTTCTAATCACTTTGCCACACGGCTTGGACTGTTTACTAATGCCACTAATGTTTTCAGGAGAAAGGTTATCGGCTTGGATGATCTCCTACTCAATTACTTGCAATCTGGTAAAAAGGACAAGCTCAAAGGCAGGGCCACCACCAAGTCTAAGCATGGCTTGGCCCCAAAGGTGATTTAGGTGAGGAAGATGACAAGGCTGCACAAAAATATATTGCGTTTTGCAAACTATTTGAGGAAGTTCAGCAAAAGGTGATTCATCGTCTTCCTCAACCTCTACTACTACCGGTTCTGGCCTGCCATTTTTGTATGTGATTCATTGATGTTTATTCTCCATCTTCATGTGTAGGGCAAAGTGCTGGATGCTAGAGATGATGTACCCCCGTGGAGTTAACAAATTTTTGGATGCCACGTCCAATGACCCTAACTTTATCTCCTGTTTGCTATTTTCAGTCCTCCAGATACTTTTCCTCTTGATTACTAACCACTAAATTATTCATCCTTACAGAAGCCCCCTCAAATCTTACCAATGTCGGAGTGGAAAATTGTCAGCTTTTGCAATCATTCTCTGCGATTAAAGATATAGGTTTTGATCTAGAGATGCATCAAGGTTTGTTCTGTTCCCACTTCCCACTGTGAAATGTTATGATTTTTAACTAAAACATAACTCATCAGTGTTTCAATTTGTTCAAACTTTTGTTTTCTTTCTTCGCTGTGCCATATGGTTATATCTGTTAGTCAACATTAACAGGTGTCATCTGTCTCTATTCATTTCCTGTTCTAGGTTTTTGCTTTGTAAACACAGTAAATTTCAGTATCTTCCTATTTTATTTTATTTTATTGGTTTAAGAGAGGGTTTCTCTTTCTCAAATGCATGCTTTTGGATGGATGGCTTCTGAATTTGGTTCGCATACGTGGTTTTGTTGAATACTCTATAGCATCATGGACGCTGACCAACTTTAAGTATTGGTTACTGTACCGTGTTTAGATTGGTGATCTATTCTCTCATTATGTTGTATATCCTTATGCCACTATATGTCAGTATTGCATTCATCCAATGAGAAGTAAAATGTTTCTGCAGCCGACTTTTGGGATGGCATTCTTTCCTTGGATGAGGTAAAATAATTATAGGGTATTTTCCAAGTTATTATGTTCTAAAATGTGCTATGCTGAACCATGGGTATCTATTTGATACTCCAGGCACTAAGACTTCAACCTCTGGAAGCACTGCTGCAGGTTGGTTCCATACAAGTTACTCCTGTCAATGTGCAACTAATATCTCTAAATAAAACGCTTCATAGCGATCATGTCCTCCGTAAACTGCTGCAGGTTACCTTTTTAAAAATTAATTGCAGATGACTGGTGCTATTCTTATGCAGGGCAGTGTCCTGAATTACAAAGGATTGAAAGATCCATTGTCTCGAAATGCACACCATCAAGTGGGTATCACAGAAACTGGAGGGCATTTGCTTTGGTGCATAGAAAATAAGAAATCATTTAGTCTATGACAGACTGCACAAATTGGTGTATGTGCATTATAATCTAAAAGCTGTGCACAAGTTGGTTCATCCAGAAGCTAGGTGCTGAGCACTAAATGGCAAAACCAGCGCAGGTACTGATATGTTATTACTCCTTTCAGTGTTTAGCTAATATCTATGAAATAAATTGTCTGATAGTGATCATGTCCTTTGTAAGCTGCTGCAACTTAACTTTTTTAAATTAATTGCAGTTGTCTAATAAAAGGTCTCAATTCTTATCGCCAGGCTGTGAGTGAGGTCTATCTTCCAACATCTAAAATGTGGTCAGTCACCGGTAATGAAATGATCACAGGCTGGCGGAATCAAGCATTTCCCTCAATGGGCATCTTTATTCTGCTGATTGTTGTGATGGCTATAAGCTTCGAGTTTATAATAGAGAGATGGGATCGTGGACAAGGTTCATTGACACCAGACACCATATGGGAAGCTCACGGTCTCTTGAAGCCGCGACCTTTGTCTCCCCTTAATGGAAAACTATGCATCATCTGTAACAATATGAGTATCATTATTATTGATATATCAGACCCAACAACAGTAACTGAGGTTGACAGTGCTCGCATGTGGGGCAGCACAGGTCTTTCATGGCAAACCTATGGTCAGCCATCACAGGTCGTAATCTGAAGACAGGCGTTATTCATTGTCAGGTGCTCCAAGTTTGAGTTTGTCCATATATGAAGTGGAATATACTTAAACAAGAGCCTGACTTAGAAACTTAGAAACTGAAATGGGTA
This sequence comes from Hyparrhenia diplandra, assembly GCA_015847255.1. Lineage (NCBI taxonomy): Eukaryota > Viridiplantae > Streptophyta > Magnoliopsida > Poales > Poaceae > Hyparrhenia > Hyparrhenia diplandra. The sequence continues at coordinate 45,019 of JADLZK010005648.1, read as the reverse complement.
CATGAACTGTACCAAAAAGGCCAGCTTTGAACTCGGTAAATATCCACGGATCTTTTCCTTGATTTGTCAATGCTACTAAGGTTTTCCATCGGAACTATAACTACAGAGATATTAGTGGCTCAATTGATCTAGATATGAAAACATGTTTCATTTGATCACTCTATCAGTTCTTCCTCTTCTTTTCTTAGTTAGCCCAAGTTCTCATTTATAAGATGGTAATATTATTTTTGAAAAAAAGAATGTCACATGATGATGCTTTGAGATGCCAATAGTCTGTCGTCTACTTACTATATGTATCGTGACATTGTGTATGACCATCATCAGGTTGATAGTTGTACCTTTTTTTTGGCAGAAGATCTTAATCTCTAAAACTCTACATTTACACAAGAAAATGCTACTTTCAACATTCTTGAAATTTCCGCAGCAACGCGCGAATTCACCTAGTCTTTCTTTGGAGCAGCAACCATTAGAAAAAATTTACACTTTGGTTCAACCTTTCCCTTCCATCATATTGTTTCCCAATCGTGATCAGGGAATGAGCCAATGAACTGACATTGTAGGATGATTTGAAAGTGTAGTTTCCGTCTGTGAATCGTCAATTGATCTGATCTGGTCGGTAATTTAATTGGACGTGCTGCAAAGCTTGCCAAAGTGACACATGCTGCTTTAACTCTTGATTAGTGGACCCGCATCCATATAGATTCCCTGCTAATGCTTGGGCCACTGTTAATTTTTTTGTTCTGCCTAACCAATTTGCAACTTAGATGTGCAATTTCCTTTGGCGCAGTTCCATCCAGCCATCTATCGTACCAAAAAATTGCACGCAGTCCATCGCCTACAGATACTGATGTAAATGTCCTATATGTTCATTTTGAACCCTGTCCAAGGATTTTCCGGATCCCGCCGCTTTAGCCACAACCACTTTAAGCACAATGCTCTATTGAACTTTTGTAGGGCCTTGATTCCAAGAACTCCTAAGACTTTTGAGCGGCAGGTTCTCCTCCAATTTACTAGGCAATGACCTCCGTGTGCATCCTCTGAACCTTGGCAGAGGAAAATTCTTCGAATTTGGTCTATTTAATTCATTGCCCAGTTGGATATGTTGAAAACAGTCATATAGTAACTTAGTAAGTGGGAATTGAACAAACTACTGATGCAGCCTTCCACTTTTGTTCAATAGACGACCCTTCCACCCAGGTAAGTGTCACTGCATATATTTCGCTGGTCATGTATTTTTATATTACTTTTGCATTCAAGTGATTCTTCACTTTTTAAGGCAAGATCAAGGTGACCAAATAAGTTGAACCATGTCGGGTTTCTCATTGTAGCCCAATTGTGTTTTTCTTAGTACAAGCTTCTAGCTCCACTGTTTCAGCCGGTGTCTTGGGTCAGTGTGTTTACCTGTGCTTGATCCATGTCATTTCGCCATGGGAAGGGCGCAGGTCGCGTATCTTTGGAACATCCTTTTCTCTTAATGAAGTACGAGCTAACCTCGGTTTTGAAAAAAAATCGAGTTCTTAGTCCATTTAGACAGCCATGATAAAATTACACTACTACACATGTATGGATATTGATTAAATTATAAAAATGTAGCATAAACAAGACTTCAAAACGTAATTGCTCATTATTGTTTTTGCATTTTTACAGAGAAAAATAAATTACACAAGAGAAAATAGAATGTTATTTACAAGACATATACGCTCCCCCTCAGAATACTCCCATAGGATGAACGACCACAAGTTCTCCAAGAAGGGGAAAAACGATAAGAATTCAAAGGTTTTGAAAAAATGTCAGCCAATTGATGTTCAATATTGACACGTACGGTCAGGTCACACATTTCCTTTGTGGTGGGCTGACGCATCACGCGTACCAGTCTGGACTGTTGGGTGTTAGAACCGGCTAGATTGGGTCGGAACGACAAGTGCTGCGCTCGTCGACCATTGGGGCAAAGTGAATGTGGCGCGAGGGGGCTGCAGTTTCGCGACGGCGGCGGCGGCGGCGGCGGCGGCCGCGAGCAACAGCGGGAGCGGAGGAGCCGTGATGGAGGGGAGGGGCGCGCGTGGCAGCGGCGCCGGGGCGGTGAGGGCGCGGGCGGCGGGTGGTGATGCGGGCGGCGGTGCACGGGTGGGGGTGGAGGCGGCGGCACGGGGCTGGAGAGCCAGATAGATAGGGAACTATTTTTTATTGCTTGCTTATCTCTAAAGAGATTACATGTCTCTGCTTATATAGCCCGGCTAGTGGGACTTGTAATCTAAGCAATCTCTCTATAAGGTTTTCTTATACGATTGAAATACCTTTTACAAGCAATATTTATTTATTTCCTAATAAGGGTCTTCCTTATAGATTGGAATATTCCCTTTTACACACCCAAAAAGTCTAAGATAATCCTAACTTGAATGTGAAGTATAGTTGGACACGGAGGGGAAGGAGGTGGCGGCGGGGCGGCAGGGCGCTGGCCCCCCCCGCCCCGCGCCTGCCCCCCCCCCCCGGCGGCGCCGCTGCCAAAGCCCTTTTAGCCCGTCCCCCCGGGCTGGCCCAATTCTAGATCATGACATTGGACTTCAGGTTTCAGGTTCAGAATCAGAGATGGCTTGCATCGTGTGCCATAACACCGTACTCTGTACTTGATCAGTGACAGTGTAGTAGTACCGTCCAAAGGATGGCCCATCTACTCTAAGACTCCCCAATGTAAAATTGTTTTTTGACGAGTGAGTGTGATCGAGTGATACCAAGAACTGACAACTAGATAAATGTATATGAGGTAGCCGCCGAGTTTGAACGTAGATGAAGGCACCATCCTCGTCTCGTTTTTGACTGACTAGGAGTACATTTTCCCGATCAGACCAAACGGCGCCATGACCATGAGCCCATGATCCCGCCAGTTTTGCCGGCCGTAGACTCGTGGTCAACTCGTCTTCTTCTTGCCAATCTCTTCACTGTTATTGCGTGCCCATGTGCGTTGAGTTCTTCTTATCTCCCCCAGATACCGGCCCAGCTGAGCTTCTTCTCTCCGGCCGCTTTCTAGCTCACTGCTGGTTATCATATTTCAATCCCCACCCGGATCGGAGTATGCCACAGCCTCTTGTCATATGGCTCCTCCTCCTCGCCGCGGCGGCGGCAGCGAGGACGGCAGCCGGAGCTGACTGCAGCATCGGTATGGGCTGCGACCTCGCGCTGGGCTCATACTACATCTCGCCGGAGCAGAACCTCAGCTACATATCGAGCCTCTTCGGCATCGTCGACTACCACACCCTCGCGCCCTACAACACAGGCTACCAAAGCCTGGATTACATACAAGTCGGCAGCCGCATAAACGTCATCTTCCGCTGCGGCTGCCTCACACTCCCGTTCGCGCCCTTCTCCACCTACCTCGCCGGATCCTTCCCCTACAGGGTCCCTCAAGGAGGAGAAAGCTACGCCAGCGTCGCGGCCAAGTTCCACAACCTCACAACGGCAAACTTGCTGCAGCCCGCCCCCAGCAGCAGCGTCAACGAAGTTCTTGACGCCGGCACGGTGGTGAACGTCACGGTCACCTGTTCCTGTGCCAACTCGGACGAGTCGCCGGACTACAGGTTCTTGCTTACCTACCCGCTGGGTGACGGGGAGACGCCGCAGTCCGTCGCGGCGAGCCACGGCCTGTCGTCTCCACCAGAGCTAGACCTGTTCAGGAAGTATAACCCCCGCGCGGACAGCGTCAAGGAGGGAGACGTCGTCTATATCCCTCTCAAAGGTGACATCTATCGTCTCTGAGATTATACTTCTATATACTTTTGTTGTGTGGCATTGGATTGGGTAGAAATTTGTTTGGATTTGATTCAAGAGAAGAAGGCCCAATTGCACGGTTCCAACACCATCAAAGCCGACTTAGCAACGGGTGCACGTAACGAGCAATTATCAGCTCACTGTTTTATTTTTCTATATGTATATATCCAGATGGCTACTATAATGGAATAATCCCACGGAGCACTGGTCCAAGGAAAATCAAGAAAGTCATCATAAGTAAGATATAAATCTCTCACACCCCTCTGTGACAATTCTATACCCATATATTATAGTCGATCATATACGAGTCATCTTTATTATATGTGTTTAGTAAGTCATCATAAGTAAGATATAAATCTCTCACCCCTCTTTGACAATTCTATACTCATATATTATAGTCGATCATATACGAGTCATCTTTATTATATGTGTTTAGTAAGTCATCATAAGTAAGATATAAATACTCTCACCCCTCTTTGACAATTCTATACTCATATATTATAGTCAATCATATACGAGTCATCTTTATTATGTGTTTAGTAAGTCATCAGGGCGTCTCCAATGGTAATAGCTAGTGCTAGTTACATAGTCGCTGTTGTGGAGGTGAGAATAACAAAGACTATTCTTGGGCTACGTGAAATAGTCTATCTATTTGCATGTAGCTAGTGACTACTCTCTCTCCTACTTTTCCCTCGCCACGTCACATCTAGATAGCCAAATAGCTAACTATTGGAGCCGGCCTCATAAGTCAGATATAAATCTCTCACCCCCTCTTTGACAATTCTATACTCATATATTATAGTAGATCATATACGAGTCATCTTTATTATGTGTTTAGTAGGTGAGATGGAGGCACGGACGAGCCACCGCCATTTGAGATTCACTGGACACTCGATAAGTGGGACCCACACATCTTGTTCTGATCAACTTCTTCCCTTCTACTCCAGTGACCCAACCCTAGTCTACCATGGCCCATGACGACCCTAGCCACCCCGACCTAGTCATCTTCCTCGTGCCATCTGCTGCGGACTTCACGTGCATAAGGCACATCCTCGAGCTCTTGGCCGGTGCCTCCGGCCTCACGACCAACATCGACAAATGTGTCATCACTCCTATTCGTTGCTCCGAGGAGACCGTCCGTGGAGGTCCAATAGGTCTTCCCCTGCTGCAGGGAGGACTTCCCACTAGTCTACCTAGGGGCACCACTGTCCCTGAAGAGGCTTGGCCGCGATGCCGAGCAGCGGATCGTCGACAAGGTGGCCGCCAGAATCCCGACATGGAAGCACTACTACAAAATACTACATCACTGTCGGGTCCAAAACTCCCTTCATTGCCGGAAAATGAACCGGCAGTAGGGAAGCGGTAGTGATGTGAAGTTGGTTTTCAGTGCCGGCACTCTACCCGGTAGTGATAAGCTTTAAAAGAAAACAAAAAATATTATGCATGCTCGCGAGGCTACAACTGCCCGGCATGCTCACGGGCTCCCATTTACCGTTACGTCAAGTTGTTTATCCCAGAAATAATTCATACATCACAGCCAAAGGAGAGATTCAACACATCACAAATAGAATCAATTTATAGACACACAGAAGTGTTCAATACATCACAAATCAAATCAATTCTTCTCCATACGAACATATGCGCTTCCAACTCTAGATCCAAATGAGGCAAAGAAAACATAAATCCATAAGATTTGATGACCAACATCCAACCAAATCTGAAGTTCGGGGAAGAGGGGCGGGTTAGTTGCTTACCGTGGCGCGAGAAAGACCCACTTCATGAAATCTGCCACTTTGGATCCATCGTAAGCCACATCTGCCTTGGATTTGGCTGCACTCATCTGTATCTGAGAGTTGGAAGTCCCGAAAACCATTGCAGGCCTCTTGCATGTTCTTCCTGGAAAAGAAAAGAAAAGAAGAAAATAAAAATCACACTCACCTCATACCTGCCTGCATGGATACGGTGGATCTGAGCCGTGTGGCGTGGATTTGTGCCCGCATGCAGGGGATACGTCGACGCCCCATGGATCGAGCTTTGTGCGGTGGGGAGAAGGTGCGGTGGAGAAGCCCGGTGCATGCGGTGGGGATAAGAGATAAGACCGGTTTGGTTTTGGGGAGGTGACGGGTGGAGAGCGGGCCGAGAGAAGAGTTAACGAGAAACAATAAAAACTTCGGGTCCGAATATATAGTTCACTGTCAGGTCTACTAATGCACCCGACACTGATAGACACCACTGCCGGGTATTTTATTTTAACGAAACAGTGATGTGTTTTTTTCACCGCTTGCCGGTTGTGTGTGACTTCAATCATTTTTGATTTTGAAGTCCGGAATGGACAAACACTGGTGGTTTACTCAAATCCAGCATTGATGGGGGCGGTAGTGATGTACAAATCTGTAGTAGTGAAGGGGAACATGCTGACCAAAGTGGGGAGGAAGACAACGGCGCACACCACATTGTCGGCTATCCCCATCCACTTAGCCATCTGTTGCGCTCTCTCTTCCTGGGCAGTTGAAGAGATCGACAAGCGTAGACGTGCTTTCCTGTGGGTAGGTGGAGACTCAGTGGGGGGCGGAAATTGTATGGTGGCATGGCCGATCGTGTGCTCTCCGAAGGAGCTGGGCGGCTTGGGCCTGCCGGACTTGAGGCTCTAGGGGTACGCCCTACGACTACGCTGGGAGTGGCAGCGTCGCGCACAGTCGAATGCGCCGTGGGCGCAGATTCCATCGAGAGTCGAACACTCGGTCGGCGAATGATCCAGAGTCCGCCTCTGCGGCTCGGCGACGGCGGCAGTGCGCGCTACGTCGACCAACTCCTGGTTGCCCTGGGGGCAATCTGCGGCTTTGCGCCCAACCTTTTTCGGTGATCCCACGCTCGCGTCGCGGCCGCACAGTCTGACAGGCCTTGACGAACCTCCAATGGGCGGATGGCGTTGCAGGGGCCCCGACGGCCATGGTCATGGCTGAGCTCATGGACCTTTAAGCGGAGGTGTTGCATGAGGTACACTTGGATGATGATGGGAGGACCGCATAGTTTGGCGGTGGGCGACAGATGGTCGATATTCCAGCTCCTCCGCCTATAGCGCGTTCTTCCGGGGAAGGAGCCAATGGTGGGTGCGGTTGAGATCTAGAGGGCCTCCGCTCCGCCAAAGGTCAAGTTCTTCGCGTGGCTAGCGTTGCATGGCCGTCCATGGACGGCCGAGACGCTCCGCCATGGACTACTGACAGTGCGGTTTGTGCTTTGTGCGTCGGGGAAGTTGAGTCCATTGACCACCGCTGGCAGCTTCGCGTCGTCACCGCGAGGTTTGGCACCTACTACTTTCTCGGGTCGGGCTTGACTGCCTCTACCCATTCGCGGACTCCTAAACTTGCGAGTGAGTGGCTGCGGGTGCGGCATCGGTCCCTGCGGACTCTAGAAACAGCGCCCAGCGACTCGTCGTGCTTCTCGTGTCGTGGGATCATCCGGAAGGAGAGGAACAAGCACACCTTCGACACCGCCAGTGCAGCTTCCTCACCCGCCGAACTTGTTGACGCTATCCATGCAGAGGCGGAGTCTTGGGTGGACGTGGGCTTAGGAATCTTGCTGCGCGCGTTTAGCTAGCCTTCTTTAGTCGCTACTTTCGTCGCATCGTAGTTTATCTCTTAGTACAATACTCTAAGCACCACCGTTTCAGCCGGTGCCATTTGTAAGTGTTTTTCGCCTCGTGGGCTTCTGGGCATCTCGCTAAGGGTGCCCATTATGATATAACTCTACTTTCCCACTTCCCTTAATGCAGAACGGGCAGAGCCCCCTTTCGAAAAAAACCCTAGCCACCCCTTCTACAGCCCCAGCCACCTAGTCCACCACCTCCCCTAACCCTAGGTGCCCCATATGCCACCATGCTTGCCCCCACCACCTAGTCCACCACCGCCCCTAACCCTAGGTGCCCCATATCCCACCATGCCCGCCCTCAACCACTAGGTCTTCTGCCACCCTTTTTCGGCATGTTCGTTGCAACCCCTGCCGACCCCAGCCTCAACCACGCTGAACAGAGCTCGTGCACTACCGTGGCCCCACCGGATCAAATGGGCTCACCCACCCACGTGTTTGGGCAGAGGTTGCCCAAGCACGCTAGGGTGGAGCTCAGGGTGGGATTTGAGGCTGCCCGCCCCCGCCAGAGCACTCAAGGGTGGTGGAAGAAAAGAAAGGCGACACGATGAAGAAGAGAGGAGCACAATTGGAAGAAATTACGTTGGTTGGAGACGAGCACGCTCCTCCAATTTCTAGAGAGGAGCTGTCGGTGTTTAATGATCGGCAACTCGTCACGGAGTTACCCAGGACGATGGTTGGTGGGCTTCGGCGTATGCAGAACTCGATGGTAAACGCAGAGACATCGATTTATACTAGTTCAGGCTGCTGAAAAGCGTAATACCCTAGTCAAGTGCGGTGTGAGGCCTTGCGTTGGATTATATATGGGATGTGTTGTACATCTGAGCTGTCTAATGGCTTGCCGATTTAGGGAACAATGCCCTCCTTTTAAGTCCAGGAGGCAAGTCCCCTAGTCGGTTACAATAGAGCAGTCCCAGTAGGATTACAGGGTAGCAATGTTACTAGGATTGCATGTGGGAATTCTAGTCAGACTAGATCTTCTCTCTTTCTTGCAGGTACCCAGGGACTATGTCCCACAGGAGCACCAAAAATTAGTGCGTCGGCTCAGTAGGTATTTAGTATTTACACCAAACTTTATGTTTCGGGTAGTGGGTCATTGGGTTGACCCAATTAGATTTGCATGCCAGATGTGATGGCGAAGTTAGGGAGGAAGAAGACATTTTGTTCATGTGTTGTACACTTGTACTCAGCCGGGCCTATAGCTAGCTAGTCCATGTTTGTGTGGTCCATACATCAGTATATTCTTAATATACTCTAACATTAATTTACAGGGGGTGTAAATGTGTGAGTGTCGAACCCGGCTAGATTCGCCGGAACCGACACGTGAACGACGGCGTAAATAGGGTGGCGAGAAGGAGGTGGAGGCGGGGCGGCGGGCGTGGGGCGGCGCTGCAGGCGGCGGCGGCGGAGGGAGGAGGGGGGCGCGGAGGAGGGAGGCAGGGAGAGAGATTGAGATAAATTTTCTTTATTTGCTTGTTGCCCCAAAGATTACAGACCCCTTACTTTTATAGCCCGGCTAGTGGGACTTGTATCGCAAAACAATCTCTCTAAAATGTTTTCTTATAGATTGGAATACCTTTTTACAAGTATATCCTATTTATTTTCCTAACAAGGGTCTTCCTTATAGATGGAATATCCCCCTTACACACCAAAAACCTAAGATAATCCTAGATAATTTCCTCCTTTATTGCTGAATTAATTGCCGAAGAATCCGCGGAAGGGAGGAGGCGGCGGCGGCGGCGCGCGCGCCGCCCAGTGGCGTGGCGCCGGTGCCCCTCGGGCCTGGGCGGGCCTGTCCTTCTAGGCCCTATTTCTTGGGTCATGACAGTGAGATATGGTGCAAGCTAAGTTGCACAAAGAATTGAATAAGACATACGTACTCCACTACTTGTGTAGAAGGAAGCAGAAAAATTGATGTGGAACCTACCTTTAGGATATTGATTCGAGTGAATGTACAGGCTCGCTCTAGCCTCAGAGTATATACTAAGATCAGAATAATGTTCCCCTTGAATCTTAATGGAAAAAATCCTAACTATCTACCTATGTTGGCAAACATCTCTAAAGTATCACACTGCTCAAATGTGAAATCTCAGCATTGAACATTTAGAAGCATCTTTGATATATTTTATTTATTGCTTTATATTATCTAACATTAGTACGTATATGCATTTCCATTCATTGACAGGTGTCATTGCTGGCACCTCCGTATTGGGGGCAGGCATAATCCTTGCTGTAATCCTTGCCTTGTTCTTGCTCTGGTACAAGAAATATTATGGCATGCTGCCATGGCAAAATTGGTCAAGGAATGCTCCAAGGATTGAATCTTTCCTGCAAAAGCAAGGAACATCACACCCTAAAAGGTACAGTTATCAAGATGTGAGAAGAATGACCAAATCTTTTGCTCACAAGCTTGGCCAAGGTGGATATGGAGCTGTCTACAGAGGCAACCTGGTTGATGGCCGTGAGATAGCTGTCAAGACACTGAAGGATACCGAGGGTGATGGCGAGGACTTCATGAATGAGGTGGCTAGCATCAGCAAAACATCTCATGTCAACATTGTTAATCTCTTAGGATTCTGCCTGCAAGGGAGAAAAAGAGCTCTAATCTATGAGTACATGCCCAATGGTTCGCTTGACAGATGTACGTTTGGAGGTACGTCTGCCGAAGGAGAAAATAACAGTCTATCTTGGGATAAACTTTTTGAGATTGTTATCGGGATCGCGCGAGGGTTGGAGTATCTCCACAATGGCTGCAACACACGCATTGTGCATTTTGACATCAAACCTCAAAATATTCTTTTGGATCAAAACTTTTGTCCAAAGATCTCAGATTTTGGGTTAGCAAAGTTATGCCAACAAAAGCAGAGCAAAATCTCGATGGTCGGGATGAGAGGCACGATAGGCTACATAGCTCCTGAAGTATTCAACAGAAGCTATGGAGCAGTGAGCAACAAGTCAGATGTGTATAGTTATGGTATGATGGTTCTCGAGATGGTCGGGGGCAAGGAAACAAATTGATGTTGGGACAGACACTAGCAGCAACTATTTTCCCCAGTGGTTGTATGACAAATTGGATCAGTTTTGTGGCGCCACCACATCTGAGATCGGAAGCGACACCACAGAACTTGTGAGGAAGATGATCATTGTCGGCTTGTGGTGTATACAGTTAAGACCTATAGATCGGCCATCGATGAGCAAAGTCCTTGAAATGTTGGAGAGCAACACTATGGATTTGCAGTTGCCACCGAAGGCCTTTTGGACCAGCTAACAAAAAAGCGTCCAAGTTGTCAATTTTGTACTGTTTCATGATATGATGTTTTCTTTTTCTTTTATTAGTGAGTACCAAAATGGGTACTAATTGGAGTTCACTCTGAAGCTCCTTTTGCTCTTTCAGAGAAGAAAATTGAAATCGGGTTCCATTAAAGGGTCAATTGTGCAACTGCTCCTATTCTAGACTCTAATTGCTCGTTTGCCCCTGTTTTTTAAACTTTGCTCGTTTGCCCTTATTTTTAGTCTTCCAATTGCTCGTTTGACCCTATTAGGGGCAAACGGTATACATGTAATCCCAAGCATCGTCATGTTGATGGGTCTTGTTTCTCTTTGTCGGACAGGGCTTTGGGGCCAAATCCAGATCAGCAGGTGGTTTGCAGCGACTGCAAGAAATTTTAGAACTTGAACGTTGCTGGAAGGCGTGAGCATCTCCAGACGAAGAAGGACCTAAACGAAGCGAAGGGGGGAGCTAGCTGTGTGTCACCCGTCGTCAACTCTGTATCTGGTCCTCATCGAAAAAAAACCCTGCTCCGGTTACTGAAGCTGCACAAGAAGCTGATGAGGGAACCCGAAACGAGTGGGCCAGAGTGGGCGAGTAAGTAACGGCCCTGCGTGGCCCATGCTGAGAGAGAAAGAATGCATATGTGCGGAGGGGTCAACGAAATTAGAGAGTTTGTTCATACATTGTAGTATCACTGTAACTAGAAAATAAGTAGAAAGATTTTGTGCGGACAGATATTAATGTTTAGATCCTATGAAACTCATCCTTCTCCTTCCTCATTAAAACATTGCCATGTCATTGAAAATGCATATGTGCCAAGCTATTAAATGCAAATAAACTAAAACTACCACTGAGACTGGCTTTATAAACTGAACATCTAGTTTGTTCTCAAAATACAATATTCCTTTTCTAATAATTAAACTACAATCAGTGAGCTGTTTTCGTTCACTGGCAGCCAAACACGCGGCACTTTCGTGTCCTATGCCGTCCGGACATTGATCTAAAATTAGCTAGGCTAGTGATAGCCGCTAATAAATGACCAAACATTATGTGTTGGCAATGCATACAACAAAAGTGACGGAACACCACTGCTTCCTTGCATTGCTCGTCGCTGGGTCTCAGTCTATATAACAGGAGGGAGCTGATCGAGGAATGAAATGAAGTAGGGAATTAAACTCAATAGCGATATATAGATCTATCGAGTGGATACCGACCCTGTCACTACTCTTGTCGTCCGGACTCCACGGTCACTGTGCTACTGTCGTCTGTGCCAAGAGGCTTTCTATCCTTGCCGGCAGTTCATGATCATGCCAGCAGAGCATGATCGACGCCCAGCTGCCCAATGCAAGCCCGAGCAGCAAAGGATGGTAAGCCTCTTGGCACGGATGGCAGCAGCACCCCCGACCATAGAGTCCGACGACTTCATCATTGATGGCGTCGTGTTTCAGGTAGGGATGGGCATTCTGTTTTCTATTCGGTTCTTCGGTTATCGAAACATTTGGTTCTAGAAAATAGGAATCGTTTGATTCCAAGAAAATTTAGGAACCGAACATTTCGGTTTCCGGATTGGTTTCAGTTGTAACTGAGCTAATCGGAAATTTTAGCAGAGGTTAAGACAAAAAATATATATGCAGGTGAAGTTTGGGCCTACGAAAGTGAGTCCTATTTGGATTTTCGCTAGGCCCAACGAGGGATTGCGGACTTGTCATGGGTCGTGGCCCAACAACATCCGTGCTGTCTAGGTTCGCCAGCCCATCGGTAACTCCGATGACCAGTCGCGGGGGCAGCCGCCACTCCGGCATTCTCTTGGCGTGGCCGGCCGGCCGGCCGGAAACTCCCCAGCCGGCAGCCGCTCGTGGTGGGTAGGCTGTGGCGGTGAAGTCAGCTCCGTGGTGGGGGTACTACCGCTACGAAAATCTAATCGAGAGCTACCGCGGAGGGAACATTGCGAGCATTCAGAGGTAAGTAACCTCGAGCATTTTCGTCAGGGTTTCATGTTGTCATCTGCGGCGGACTTCTTGCCGTTCCACATCCCTGCAGTAGCTTTCATGCTGTTATCTGCGGATTTTATCCCGATTTCCATCTAGATTTGTCCTTCGATTCCACATCCCTGACTCCCTCGGCGAGAACGTATAGCTGCTTGCTTGACTTGGAAGTCTTGCTACTTACCAATTACCAAGTCGCTGTTTATTGTAGCAGTGGATGGTACCAACCATCAGCAATTCGAATGTAAGGTTAGTAGAGATTCATGTGTCGCAATTGCCTACAGCCCAGGGTGCACGTAACTATTGATAGCCTAACTCCATCTTAACTAGCTGTATCCAGTCAATCGCAATATTGTGCTACATCAAATAAATTGTGCTTCCTCTGCCTCTAGAGTCTAGAGTGCTAAAAGCTGTAAGGGTCAATCACAATATTAGATTGATGCTTTTTGCAAGAACAAAGACAAAGAAATTTCATATTGGGTCCAAGAACTTAATTCATGGACCAAGACTTCCTTCACAGGATGACAGGAACGACTTGGAACATACATGCCACATAGCAATCTGTGTCACTGTCACACATTACAGACTACCATTATATATGTCTCTGTGCCTACTTTGGAATCTCTCAGCTCGAGCTGGCAATATGGCTTCCATCGGCTGGGCACTACTGCTCTTTCTTGCACAGCTCCACACACTGCTCTCCACCTCTAGCGCACACCGTGGCGAGAGTGGTAACCTCTCTGTGCCTTTTTTGTGTCATCTTGACCAAGCAAAGGCGCTCCTCCAGCTGAAGAAATCCTTCTTCTTTGGTAGATCAACCACCAAGCTTCCATCATGGCAGCATGGCACTGACTGCTGTCTCTGGGAGGGTGTTGTCTGCGACGCTGCCTCTGGTAATGTCACGGTCCTCGACCTCAACAATTATGGCTTGTCCAGTTACAGCTTGGACCCTTCAATCTTCAGCCTCACATCCCTTCAGCGGCTCGACCTTAGCATCAATGATTTCAGTGGAGGCCGCTGGGCTATCTGGAATAGTGTGTGGTCAGAAAACATCCCTCCTTTTGGATTCGAAAGGTTTACTTTGCTGACCCACCTAAACCTGTCCAATTCGGGCTTGTATGGTTATGTACCTACTGGAATCGGTAAACTTGTAAATCTTCTCTCCTTGGACTTTTCCGGTGTCCCTGGTTGTTATGATGGTGGGGCTTCACACTATTTTGGTACTTGCAACTATTTGGTGTCCAATTTTGATACCCTAGTAGCAAACCTCAGCAATCTAAGAGAGCTCTACCTTGACGGAGTGGATATGTCTGAGAGTGGAGAAGAGTGGTGCACATCTCTTGCTACATTTGTTCCTCGTCTTGAAGTGCTTAGCTTGGCCGATTGTAGCCTGACCAGTTCTATTCACAAAACACTCTCCAGAATCCAATCTCTAACTGTAATCAACCTCCAAAGAAACTATGATATACCTGTTGGTCCATTTCCAGAGTTCTTCTTGGATTTTAACAATTTGACAAACCTTCTACTTTCTGATATAAAACTTGATGGGAGGTTGCCTTCTAGGGCTTTTCGGTCAAAAAAACTAAGGGAACTCGATTTATCCAATAGTCCGGGCCTCACAGGGAATGTACCAAACTTTTCTAATCCAAGTTGTCTAGAGACTTTGAGATTACATGGGACCTAACTTTTTGTCTCCTGAACAAATGACTTCTAGCAATTTCAAGTCATTGAAAGAGTTAAGTCTTGATGGGAATTTGGTTTCTATGGATTTTCTGCATTCACTAAGAAGGCTTTGTCGCTACGCAGGCTGTACATGGTGTTGATTCAGTAAGTGAGTTACAACCAATTTTTTCATGGATTGGAAGCCACAAGAACTTGACAAGTTTGACACTTGTTGGATGCAATTTCTCTCTGACACATCCTTCCTTTGTGAGCAACTTGAGGACCTTGAGAAGCTTAGACATGGTTGAATGCGACTTGCCACGGTCAACACTTTCTGCAATTGGCAACCTCATGGACTTGCAGACAATGAAAATTGATGAATGCACAACATATGGTTCACTGTCATTTTCTTTTGGCAACCTCAGAAATTTGAGAAGCATTTATATCAGTGGTGGGATTTCAGGACCAATGACCTCTGCAGTTGGCAACCTCACAAAATTGAGGAACATGTACATCGATTTTGGTGGGTTTTCAGGACCAATGCCAGCTGCAATTGGCAACCTTACGAATTTGAGGAATATGCGCATTTTTCATGGTGGGTTTTCAGGGCCAATGCCCGCTGCAATTGGCAGCCTCACTAACTTGGAAACACTGGAAATGCATGATGATTATATTGGGACAATACCTTATGCAATCGGACAGCTGAAACAATTAACGTGGTTAGATCTTGCTAGTTGCAACTTTTCTGGGAGCATACCAAGTTCACTTGTTAGTTTGATCCATTTAACACAATTGGATCTTTCAGATAATCATCTCAATGGTAAGCGTATTAGTCTCACTTCTTTTTTTATCTTATACTTAAACTTTTCTTATAGTGTTCCTAGAGTACAGCACTTACACATTTGAAGATAATAGTAACTGTGCACTTGACACACACATTTAGTCATAGCTACTGTGAATTAGAACATTTTCTTGATAATCATCCGAACCTTGTATCGATCATCTTCCAACATGAAAAGCATGGAGTGGGTGGCAATGTGAGCCAGTGGTGTGATTTGTGCGTGCAATGGGAAGACCAGGCTCACAAGTTTCATGTTTGTTAGAATGTGCAAATTAAAGCATGCATCGCGTTTAAAACTCTCTCATAAAAAGAAACTAAACCATTTTCTAAGGGCATCGCTGACAATCATGTTAGGTGCTGTTTGGTTGGCCTATTTTGCCTCGTGAATGATTCACATCGCAATCTAATTCTGCCAAACCATGTTTGGTTGAGTCAGGCTGCCTGTCATCGGTTTCCTGCGCCTGTGCGATCCATTATAGTTCTATGTAACGTCATTACCACCCATGGATCAGCGTTGTGTGCGATCCCGCTATAGCGCGACTTGCATCTTTGCAATTTCCTGCGACACGACGAGCACCGACTGTGCCATCTACCTCTGGCTGTTAGATTTGCAGAATCGATAAGCTATTAAGCTCTACAGCTAGGACACATTAGCATAGACAAAACTAGTGCTGTTACTTTTCATACCTTCGTTGGAGTTGTTAGCCATTGTGGCTTGATGACCCGTGCCTGCTTGGAGCAGGCAAGAAAGTAGTAGAGGCTATAGGCGTGGGAAACCCTTCACAGTGTTTCAGCAGCGACCTGACCAGTGGCTTACCCTTGGGTGTATTAGATGTCTCAGAGATCGTCTGGGGTGCCTCTCTCCCTTTATCCTTGCTACTGCACACTAGGGGGGCTTCCCTTTGGTTAATCACGGTGGCTGCATGGCCACATCCTTTCCTCTGATCAAGGTAGAGGACAGACCAAAACGTGGTGGTCCTTGGAGGCGGTTTGACCTCCTGCCATGCACTATAACAGGATTACTGTTGCAGCACAATTATTATTGCAGCACACCTTTGACTGTTTATGATCAATCCAACACCGGCAACCACATGCCAATTCCTCCCCTCAATCTTCCTACAATTCCGAAGGATTTCTTTAGCAGGCATGGCAGGAGCTCTGCCTTATCATTAAGTAGAAAGCAGAGTTTGAGTTACAAAATGCAGGAAAACAGGCTCCAGAAACACAAAAAGGAGAGAAGAAAAACTAGAAAAAAAAAACGATGTACAACTCCAAATTTAGTTCTTTCCGCCGACTACTCCTGTGCTGAGTGTATGTGTGTAGATGGGGTTTCTAAACCCACTCCTTTATTCTTCTTAATATAATGATACGCAGCTCTCCTGTGTGTTCATGAAAAAAAAACTCCTGTGCTGAGTGTGCCATCCGGTAAGCTGCTATTTTTTCACAGACGATGTGAACTAGCTGCTGGTTGCTGATTGCCTTGATATTGAATATTCTGCGGCATTGTTCCTTCCATATGTTCTGGGCTGTATAAATAATGGTCTGAAGATGCAGCACAATTTCTTCTGTTGCCATGTTTGTGAGCGTTTCCCACCATTTTCCAACTCGCCTCCAATTATTGTTCTGAACTGGGGTAGTTGAAAACTTGACCAGCTCGAAATCCAGTTCCAAATTTGCTTGGAGTAGGTGCAGTTTGCCATCATGTGTATTGTTAGACAGGCTTTGTTATGCTCTTTAGGCCATATTGCTTATGGCTGAATAGACTTAGGCCCATCTGACTTATCCCCTGTATAGAGATCGGCTTTAGGCTAGGGAGTTTACTTGGGACTACAAGTCCAGGACTCTAGGAGATTGAGTTGTCTTAGGGAAGGATATTGGAGGTCGGTTGTATTCCTATAAGCCACCCCTATCCTCGCCTGTGTATGTACGTGTACTTTGTTTCTCCCTAATTAATCTAGAGTTTTCTGAACTTACATGTATGGCCCATTCTTCTTGTGTTTGGCATAATTGACAAATCGGGATCTGCCCCCCTCTCTTGATCATGCGGTCCTGCAGTAGGCAATTTTCACTGTATTATTAAGTATTAACCACATAAGAAGAAACGACACTTGTTCTGTACTTTTGCCTTCCAGTAGGAGTCCCATTTGCCATCCAGGAATGATGGTCATTCAATGATCCCCTGAAATGCACTTTGTATGCTGATTGGTCAGTATACTTGTCACTCTCTGGAAAGCGCCATTGGATGGTGTCGGCATTTCCATTCAACTGTTGCAGCTGCGTTCAAAGATCAACAACTGTGTTAGGGCAGTTTGGGTGCTTATTCTCCGTAAGCCATGCATCCATTTGTGTTCCTTGTCATAAGAAGCAAACGAGTTCACTGGATTCAAAGCTGCCATGCAAACAAGAACCTCTGTATGGGTTTTCTTTTCCCTATCGAATGAACTAGAACTTGGGCCTGCTACTTAACAATGTGTCATACATATACAATGGATTAAAGGGTATATGTACTTAGTATTTTTGTAGAAATTTTGGGGTTACTCCTGTACCCCATGTACCTTGTGAATCCGCTGCTGCCGCTGGATTCATCGCCGGTGACCAATAGATCCATATGGGTAACCCGTGTGCCATGGACCATAGATTACTATGAAATGGAATCCCAGACTAATTACACTATCTTAAAAAATAGAACATATGGACAAGTAATTTACGTTTCAGCAAAATGGAAAGTATTACTTTTTTAATTCAAATTTTAGTACCAGAAGAGTTGCCATCCTATTAAATCTTTTCTACTGTTTTTGCAGGGAAATTCCGCCATCTATTTACACTCTTCGGTATTACATCATTTGGATCTTTCTGGGAATCAGCTTTCTGGCCCAATACGAGAGTTCGACAAGGTACCTTCACAATTGGAGTTTTTGGATTTGAGCGAAAATGACTTGTCAGGTCCTATTCCCACGGCAATCTTTCAACTAACGATGTTGGTATATCTAGATATTAGCTCAAACAACTTGCTAGGTTTACTGGAGCTTAGTTCCTTTTGGAGATTGAGAAATCTTGTCAGTTTGCTTCTTTCCAACAATAAATTGCATCTTGTGGATAGAGAAAGTAATAGACCTTTCTCTACATACCTGGCTGGACCTACAGAATTAGGTCTTGCATCTTTGCAGTATTACCCAGTTTCCAAGGTCTTTGATGCATATTAGGCTGATATCTTATTTGGATCTTTCATCTAATAAAATCAGTGGCACCGTACCACAGCAAGTATGGAAGACATGGAGTAGCAGCCTTCTGTATTTAAATCTTTCACATAACATGATCACAAATATTCAACCTACTTCAGGTGTTTTCCTTTTTTACCAACGCACTTGACACTCTTGACCTTAGCTCGAATTGGCTTCGGGGACAGATCCCAATGCCAAAATCATCAGCACATTACTTGGATTATTCAACAACAGCTTCTCCTCTGTTCTTCCAAACTTCACTTTGTATCTTTGGTACACCAGTTATCTTAGCCTGTCCAAAAATACTTTAAATGGACATATATCTTCCTCAATCTGCAATTCCTCACTGGAAGTCCTCGATCTGTCACATAACAACTTTAGTGGTCCAGTTCCATCTTGTCTAATAGAAAATGGTCATAGATATGGCCAAGGATACGGGGTAGTATTTCTACGTGTTTTAAATTTGAGGGAAAATCACTTCGATGGAACATTTCCTTCCAATATTACAACCGGATGTTCTTTACAAATGATAGATCTACATAACAATAAGATTGAAGGGCAGCTTCCCAGAGGGCTTTCTAATTGCCCTGACTTGAAGATTCTGGATTTTGGAAGCAACCACATAGCTGGCGCTTTCCCTTCTTGGTTGAGTGGGCTTCCTCAGCTTTCTGTAATCATCCTGGGATCAAATCGCCTCTTTGGAACAATAGGTGATATTGTTGGTGATGCGAAATATGAGAAATGCTTCCCAAGCTTGCGAATTATTGATCTTTCCTCAAACAATTTTTCTGGCATTCTGAGACCACAATGGTTCAAGCAATTAAAATCAATGATGACACCGTTCAATACTACAGGACAAGCTATCTCTGTTGATGAATTCTCAGATTTTGTTGGATTCTGTCAAGATTCTATCGAGATCACATACAAGGGATCTCATATGCCACTCGAAAAAATCTTGACTACCTTCACAGCTATTGACGTCTCAAATAACAGATTGGAGGGTACCATTCCTGAATCAATTGGAAGACTTGTATCACTACATGTGTTAAACTTATCAAGCAATGCCTTCACAGGAAAAATTCCTGCTGAACTTGGCAACATGGCTGATTTGGAGTCACTAGACCTGTCCTGCAACCAACTCTCAGGGAGATTCCACAAGAGCTGACTGATCTCACCTTTCTTAGTGTTCTGAACTTGTCAAACAACCACTTGGTAGGGAAGATACCACAGGAAAATCAGTTCTTCTCGTTCAACAGTAGTTCATACGAAGGGAATGCAGGGCTATGTGGCCCGCCACTGTCTAAATTACCTTGTGGCGCTTCACCTTACACTCCAGGTGATGCAAAGATATATAGGTCGCCTCATCATGTCGATGTGATCCTGTTTGTCTTCATCGGTGTTGGCTTCGGCATGGGGTTTGCAATGGCTATTGTGCTGAAATGGGGATGGGTTGGCAGATTGTTTATTGCAGTTGCTGCAAGAGCTTCACAAACTTGATTGCCATCGGAAAGTGAGAATTTGGCTCCACATGCAAGCATTATGATTTCCTGGAAGCTAAGGGGGCTCTGATGTGGTACACTGTGGTGTGTGCACTGTACCTTCCTGATTTACAGTGTTTTCCATGTATAGCCTTCACACTTTACTTAAGTATTGTATTTATAGCTGGTTTATCTGCAGTTGTATAGCAAGTGTGATGTGCTTTTGTGTATCTGCCCTCATACAAAAGCTGTACTACTAGGCAGCAGGGGAGGTGCACCATGTTGTCAAGTCGTGTAGTCAATTGAATTATGTAAGCTGGTTCTTCAATCATACAGTTATTATTAGTAGCATGGTATAGTGTAATTGTGAAACGATTTTATTTCTCGATACTAAGCAAGATAGATGATCACAGAGCTACACTGTAATAGTTGTACATATACTTATGTTCATGCCACTCTTGGAATCATGGTATGGTAGCATGGTATATAATGTGCTGCAAAAATGTTCTGGGTCTCGATGCTTAGGTGGCCTATATTGTTTTTGATGTACATTGATCGGTAGAACATGTCATGAGCAGTCTATTCTATTCTATCTGAACCGTAAGAGGCTGATATATCTCTACAAAGTCCCATTTGAGAGGCCTTTTCTCATGTATTTTGGAGCCCTTTTGAGCTCCTGAATTTAAGATGTTCCTAAATTCAAATGGAGTGTTTATCAAAAAAAAAAAAAAAATAGCATAAAACCGGCCTGCTAAAGTATGCTGTGCCTACCACAAGTACATTCCCCCGTTGGGCTTGCCCAGTGAAAGCGTTAGGTCCAACGGGCCAGCTTCCGTGCTGCGTTCGGTCGTCAGCCCATGAATCCACCATCACCGTCCTTGGCTCACTGCGGCGGCCGGGATTCCGGCGACGGCGAGGAAGACCGCCCCCTTGCTCTCGGCGCCCACGGCATCCTCCTCCCCGTACACTCTCGATCATTCTCCGGGTGGTCCCGTGAAGGCTGCGCCGAGCCGCTCGTGGAGGTGGTGGACGCGGAGGAAGGGACCCGCTCTTCTCGTGAAGTTTCATGGAGTGCGCCGCCGCCGGCCGCCGCGTACAGGTTAGGAAGGAGCATCCAGGACGGAAACACGAGGTACGTACGGGCCGAAACCACTAGCCTCGATTTCAGACCTGAACTAAGTTTCTGCTCTGCCGTGGACTATGAGTTGGGTTCGGCATTGTTCCCCGCGTGCAGCTTGAAGTTTGCAGCTACGCTGCATTTTTCTTTTCCACACTCCAACCAAAGAATGAACCACACGGAGACACGCGCGGACTTTCATCCCAACTTCCATGGATTTAACCTTCGATTCCATCTTCCTCGGTGTGTACATATCTTCTTTCTTGACTTGGAACTTGGAAGTCTTGTTACTTGACTTCCAATTACTGTGTCACTATTATAGCAGTGGATGATACTGACCGCAATTAACGAGAGGTTAATCAAGACTCAGAGTTACAATTGCCGCAATTAACTGCAGAAGCAAGGACTAGGAATTTTCATAGTGGGCCATCAACTTAAATCATGGACTTGCTCGACAGAAACCTGGAACTTACATGCTGCATAACAATCTGTCACACGTCACAGGCTACAGACTACCTTCATATATCTTGCTTGACCTCTTTTTGGAATCCAAACAGTTCATACCAACTATGGCTTCCATTGGCTGGGTTTTAAAGTTCTTTCTTCCACAGCTCCTCACACTACTCTGCACCTCTAGTGCAAACCATGCTGATGGTGGTAATCAGACTCACCTCCCAGTTCCCTTTTTGTGCCATCCAGACCAAGCTAAGGCGCTCCTCCAACTAAAGAAGTCATTCTTTGTTGGATCCACCTCAAGGCTCCAGTCATGGCAAGATGGCAGTGATTGCTGCCTCTGGGAGGGTGTTGGCTGCGATGCTTCCTCTGGTAGAGTCACGGTGCTCGACCTCAATAAATGTGACTTGTCTAGTCCCAGTTTGAACTCTGCTGTCTTTAGTCTCACGTCCCTTCAATTCCTTGACCTTAGCATGAATAAATTTGGTGGAGATAGTGAACTACAGTCAGAGATCCCTAGTACTGGTTTTGAGAGGCTCACTCTGTTAACCCACTTGAACCTTTCCAATTCTGGTTTCTTTGGACAGATACCTTTTGGCATCAGTAAACTAGTGAACCTTGTTTCTTTGGATCTTTCTAATAGGTACTTTCATTGGTACTTTGATAGTTATTATAATGGTTTTGATGATCCAAACTCTTACTATAGTCATAACAAGCTACAAGGATCCAATTTTGGTACCCTCGTGGCAAACCTTGGCAGCCTGAGAGAGCTCTACCTTGATGGAGTGCATTGGTTTGATACTGGAGAAGAGTGGTGCACATCTCTTGCTACATCTAGTCCTCGTCTTCAGGTACTCAGCTTGGCCAATTGCGGCCTGACTGGTCCCATTCATAAATCACTTTCCAGACTCCATTTTCTCACTGTGATCAACCTCCAAGGAAACAATGGTTTGACAGCAGGTCCATTTCCGGAGTTCTTCATGGATTTTCTCAATTTAACAATGCTTCAACTTTCTGATGTTAATCTTGAGGGCTGGTTCCCCTCTAGATCCTTTCAGTCGAAAAATCTACGGGTTCTTGATTTGTCGGGTAATCAGAATCTCTCAGGGCATTTCCCAAACTTTTCTAATGTGAGTGCTCTAGAGACTTTGAGATTAGCATGGACAAACTTTTCTTATACCAAACCAATGCTTTCTAGTAATTTCAAGTTGCTGAAGGAGTTAAGGCTTGATGGGAATTTATCTATGGATTTTCTTTATTCATTTGGAAGACTTAGGTCTCTATTCCAGTTGAACCTCAATTTGGACTCAGTAACAGAGTTAGAGCCAATTTTTTCATGGATTGGACACCATGAGAACCTAGTGAGTTTGGAACTCTATGCATGTAACTTCTCTGAGATAAAAGCTACCTTACTTAGCAACTTCAAGACATTGAGAAGGCTGGGAATGGTTTATTGCAACCTCCCTAGGCTGGTACTTCATGCAGTTGGAAACCTCATAGGCTTGCAAACAAATGCGGAGCTGCACAACATATGGTTCCATGCCATCTTCTATTGGCAACCTCAAAAATCTGAGAGACTTGTATATATTTGATTGTTGGTTTTCAGGACCAATGCCAGTTGCAATTGGCAAGCTCACTAATTTGAGAAACATGCATATGGAATCTTGTGGGTTTTCAGGACCAATGCCAGATGCAATTGGCAAGCTCACAAATTTGAGAAACATGTATATCGAATCATGTGGGTTTTCAGGACCAATGCCAACTGCAATTGGCAAGCTCAAAAACTTGAGAAACATGTATGTAATTGGTTGTCTGTTTTCTGGGCCAATACCTGTTGCAGTTGGCAACCTCACTAACTTGAAAGCCTTGCATACTCAAGATAACCAGTTTTCTTGGTCATCAATACCTTATGCAATCGGGCGACTCAGCCAATTGGCAGTGTTAGTTCTTAAATATTGCAATTTTTCTGGAAGCGTACCAAGTTCCATAGGTAATTTGACTGAGCTAACAATGCTGGATCTTTCAGTAAATTCTCTTAGTGGTAAGTATGTACTTCCTCATTTCTTTTGCTTATGTATGACATATATGCTCAGGCTTGTGTATACTTTGTTAAAACAGTTTTTGGAGTAAACCACTTGCTCCTTATGAGTTACAATAGTTGCTGTACATGTGGATGCAGGACAAAAGAAAATTTTCTTTCTATCCCATTGCAAAATCTTCTTTATTTCTTATTTGTCAATGCGAAATCTCTTACCCTATATGCCTATGTGCCACTCCTATGTGCCACTATTGATAAAGATGATTCCTTCGAGACCATTGTAAATTCTCTGGACCCCTGTCATTTGGAAAACTAAACCATACATAAGCCTATATGACATCCTGTTACAAATTCTTACCATTGTATGCCATTGTTAATGGAACTGGGTCAACTTTGTAACAGAGCTATGCAAAGCCATCATTGCCCGTTCTTCTGCTCCACCCTTTCTTCTTCATGCTGTTCTTTCCTGTTCAGCTTCCACCCAATTTTCGTTGATGTGAAAGAAAATAGAAAAATGGCAAAATTAATTGCGAGCAAGAAAGGGTCAAATTCGTCGTTCAGTTTTCATCCATTTAGAAAGTTAGAAAGTGGCGCCGATGAAAGCCAACGGCAGTGTCATGGTCCAGGCCAAGCAGCTGGTCAGGTGCATCCGTGCATGAGTTGTGCAAGTAGGCGACCAGTGACAGGAACCCATGGCATACTGTTAATCTTGAGACGGTCATGCAGATGCATGCCAAGTCTTCGAGAGTGTCCGAGATGCTTGTCAATATTTCCAGTTCCAGCTCTGGATCTCACAACGCTGCACCTCTCTCTCGCATCCTCATCCGCCTGCCATTGCTGGATCCCACCACACTGTTGCTTGGACTGCTACGCCCTATGTCATCACTTGCTGTTGACCTCCATGCACTGCTGTTTGAATTGGCGATGGATCATGTTAACAATCTTGTCACTAGAGGGTTGTAAACCTGTATATGTACGGCAGCTGGCACTTGTGAGTTTTTTAGGGATTTGGAGCTAAGTGGTCAGCGCATGGGTTTTGTGGAGCACCCTGTGCGTGAGAACAGGTGTGTGTGTGTGTGTGCAGGTGGCCGTGGCTTCTGAGAGAGCAAAATATAGTCCATATGTGCATCTTCCTCTCTCTCCCTTGCTGTGTTCTCTGTATGAGAGATAGATGTTCTAATTCCCCTTCACAACTGGATTTGAAACAGGAATTAGAATTACGCATGAGGAGTGGCACCCTGGGTTCACACATGGTATTTGTTACAAACCAATAGTGGTGCTTGGTGCATCACTCCTGATTGTTAACTTCAAAGTTCATGCTCAAATTACAGATTATAGATACGCCAAAAATTCAAATTACAGAGTTAAAACTAAAGTTTTCAAATTATTTGAAGTCCACATCCGTATGTAAACATGAGTCTTGGTACCCCCCTACCTCTACACATATTCATATATAAATTTGTCTCATGTCCACATTTCAAAGAATATGAATAACTTTGAGTGCTTCAGTGCATCGCTCTTGGCATTCTTGAACCCGCTGGTTGATTTGTGCCAACTGAGCTAATCATTTTGTTCGCTTCACTGTGTGGTGTCGTTCTGGTGGGAGTAACTCTTCCACGGATGGATGACATTACCACACAAGTTTAGGCCTTTAGATGCGAGTGATGCATTTATACTGAAAATAAACTGACTAGTGATATTTCTATAGTACAATACAGTACTTTTCTCAAAAACATACAAAATCATTCTCAGTATAAAACAGGAGCCCTTTTTTTTTTTCTGAATTCAAGTTTTTGTAGAAGTAGACATCACTTCTAACGTAATGTTATCTATTGCCTTTACAGGGGAGATCCCATCATCTATTATTAGTCTTCCTGCACTACGTATCCTGGATCTTTCTTTCAACCAGTTCTCTGGCTCTCTACAAGGCTTTGACATGGCATCTTCACAGTTGGAGCTTGTGTACTTGAGCAACAATGCATTCTCAGGTTTTTTCCCTGAGGCCTTCTTTCAATTAAGAAGTTTGGTATATATAGATGTTAGCTCAAACAATTTGACGGGTTCCGTGGACCTTAGTCAGTTTTGGAAATTAAGTGAGCTTGCCAGTTTGCATCTTTCCTACAATGGGTTGCACGTCATGGATGCAGATGGTAACAATCCTTTGTCTACCTATTTGAATGGACTTCATGGATTAGGGCTTGCAACTTGCAATATAACTCAATTTCCAAGATTTTTGAGGCGTCTTAACTATATATCATATTTGGATCTTTCATCTAATAAAATCAGTGGGGATGTACCAAACTGGATCTGGGAGACATGGGGTGGTAGGCTTACCTATTTGAATCTTTCACATAACATGCTCACAGGCATGCAACTTACTACAGATGTTCTCCCTTTTACTACACATATAGAAGTGCTTGATCTTAGTTCCAATAGACTTACAGGGCAGATCCCTATGCCAAACTCATCAGGACAAATCTTGGAATATTCCAACAACATGTTCTCTTCCCTTCTGCCAGACTGGACTTCCTATCTTTGGGACACTACTTATCTCAGCATATCAAAAAATCATATAAACGGCCATTTACCTCCCTCAGTTTGCAACGCCACACAATTGGATGTCCTTGATCTATCAGATAACAACTTTAGTGGCCCGATTCCATCTTGTCTTGTAGAAAATGTGTCCTTAAGAGTTCTAAATTTGAGGAAGAATCACTTTGAAGGGATTTTTCCTTCCAATATAACAACAAGTTGTTATTTGCAGACCATAGATTTACATGGCAATAAGATTGAGGGGCAGATTCCTAGGGGACTTTCTAACTGCTCCAACCTGGAGATTCTAGACTTTGGAGGCAACCGAATAGTTGATACTTTCCCTTCTTGGTTGAGTGAGCTTCCCATGCTTTCTGTACTCATCCTGAGATCAAACCAACTCTATGGCACCATAAGTGATATTGTTGGGGATACCAAGTCTGGTGGATCTTTCCCTAGCTTGCAAATTATTGATCTTGCCTCCAACAACTTGTCAGGTAATTTGAGACCACATTGGATTAAGCAGTTAAAGTCCATGATGGGAGTGTTCAATAGTTCAGGGAAAACTCTCTCTACTCTGAAGACTGCATACCCAGCTGAATTTTTCTATCAGTATTATATTGAGATCATGTACAAGGGGATTGATACACCATTTGAAAGGATGTTGACTACAGTAACAGCAATTGACTTCTCAAACAATAGATTGGAGGGTACCATTCCAGAAACATTTGGAAGCCTTGTATCACTACGTGTCCTGAGCTTGTCACACAATGCCTTCACGGGAAATATTCCATCCCAACTTGGCAGAATGACTAATTTGGAGTTACTAGACCTGTCCTGCATCCAACTCTCAGGGGAAATTCCAGAGGAGCTAACTAATCTTACCTTTCTTGGCTCCCTAAACTTGTCAAACAATCACTTGGTGGGACAGATACCGGAATCACGTCAGTTCTCTACATTTGACAGCAGCTCCTTTGGAGGGAATACAGGGTTGTGTGGGCTGCAACTTCCTGAATCACCTTGTGGTGGTTCACCTCACGCTCCAAGTGTGGAACATGTGAACCAGTCCTCTCATCATGTTGATGTGGTCCTGTTTCTCTTTGTCGGGCTGGGCTTTGGTGTCGGATTTGCTGCTGCTGTTGTGGTGAGATGTGGTCAGATCAGCAGATGGTTTACAGCAACTGCAATGTTTTGTCACAGTGGAAGAAGCTCTTGATACAGAAGGAGAAGTTGAAGATGGAGGAAGCTGCAAGAAGGTCTGAAGGCATGGTGAATATGATTCTCTAAAGACTGAATCTTGAGCTGTTGAATTGAAGCTGGGGATGGAGATGGACCTTGTGTGATTGACTGGAGGTGGCAAGCTTGAAGTTTTAGAAGACTGGAGCCGCTTAGTTTTCTACTCTGTTTTGTTTTGGTTGCTTTTTTGTTTAGTTCCAGCTGCGTTCTGGGAGTTATAATGCTCTATCTTTGAACTTTGTTGTTTTGTTCTGTGTGGTAAACCTTGTAAGCTGGTATCCCCAGCAGATATGTTTGCTTTCAGTATAATAAGCAGAGCTAAGGTCTTTGGTCTAAAAAAAATACAGCAACTGCAAGAGTTTCAAGAACTTGAACGCTGCTGGAAGGTTTGATCATCTTCAAACGAAGAAATTATGATTTCGTGGAAGCGAAGGGGAAACTACATACATTGTGTGATGTTCTGCAATGTACCTAGGTTCCAGGTGTGTTTATAAGGTTCTTTCCTTTGCAGGTACTTGAGTATGTACTGTGCATGTATGTTATGTTAAATAATCTTATCGTGCTAAATCAATTGAGAATGGACAGTGGAGTGCCGAAGCATCTGGCCATACGCAAGCATTGTACTGTGTTAAACGCTATAAGCTGCGTTGCTGTTCAGCGTTACTGTTTTATTGTAGATATATGCTTCATAAATCTGCAAAGCATAAATGGGTAGTTTTATCTGAAGGAGATGGTTGTACATAGATACTGTGTATTCGTTAGAAATCTGTGAAAGAATTGATAATAACTGATGGCTAGTTAGCTCTAGGTGCTGGTGGTGGGAACTGGGAAATCTTATCCTTGTTCGATCACATCGTCGCGTGCTTTCAAGCTCATTCAATCTTGCAGAACTACTAATTGAACCAGGCGATCCTGAATCCCAGATCTTCTTAGAATGGTAGACTGCTAAGACCGCCATCTTCTTTATTTCTGTTTCAGTAGTTGAGAGTAGTATTGAGACTTGTACTAAATTGATGACCCAGGCCATATGAATTTAGGTTGGAGCTGCTGGACTGTAATTGAAGGACATCGAAGTCTGCATATCTAAATCCTACTCCCTCCATTCCAAATTATAAGACGTTTTGACTTTTCTAGATACATTTGCTTTTGCTATGCACCTAGTTATACACTATGTTTAGATACATAGTAAAAGAATTGCATCTAGAAAAGCCAAAACGTCTTATAATTTGGAATGGAGGTAATACTATAGTAACTATAGCTGTGTAGCAGCAGACGAACTTGACACCATGGAGGATTCATCGGTTATCAGTAAATTGCAATATATAGCTACTCTGAATCCATGCTGTTTCCCCGAGTTCTTGGCTTCTTGCACCAACACTTGCCAGGTTCCTCACACGTCTAGTCTAGTCTAGCGGCTGTCCTGCTGGCTGCCGTTGGTGCTGGTGTCCAGCAACAAGCAATGGCGTGGCTTTGTTTGGCCAGCTCTTATTTTTAGAAGTCTAGGGACGATGCCCCTGTCTTAGCATTGCAAAGACATCATAGCATTCAGTTTTACAGCGTACAGGTGGAACGCACGCGTCCATACAGTTGAACTCAAAAAACCAGCATCAAACGAAACAAAAAGATCATCAAAGTTTTCCATGGTCACTTTGGCAACAACACCTATTCAAGGACTAAATCAAACACCCAAACTCATCAGGCTGATCCAAGGCCTCCCAGATGCAGTGTCTCCAGTCTTGTAATTTTCAGATAATTTCAACTTCACTTGTTCAGGCAGAGTGTGGTCTCCCAGTTATGTGCTTAATTGAACATGAAGTAATCCCACTTGTCTTTCACATCGATTCTTGTCGGCCTGAAGGCTATGCTTTTGAGCTTCTCCAATCTCAACAAGTATTGCTGTCTTTTTGCTTGAGGACAGAGCATGTATGATCCACATCTGCTTGAGGACAGAGCTTCAGGTCTATCCAAGTTTCTCCCTGAAAACAAAGACCATTTCTTAGCTTCCAAAGTCCCCCACCCCACAGGACTGCAGCACAGAAAATGTTACTAGCTAAAAATCTGTTATTGCATAACCACATCTGTCCAGTTGACAGGAAATCATGACCTGCTACATCTCTATCACATGCTTCTGGCATATAAATCCACATTGTTTTGCAACAGCACAGTCAAAGAAAAGGTCAGATTTTGTGCAGAACAGACATGTCATGTCATCAAGCTTCTTCCTAATGCTTGGATTATCTCTTGTCAGAGTTTTGTTCTTATTATAGATACTAATAACCAAAGACATGTCATCCACATGTGTTTGGCGCGCCAGCTCTTAGTAGTATCTGTTGTCATCAACTCCGTGTCCGTGCGAGGAGAGGATAGGAGAGCTTGATCAGCGGTGGGTACCGGGCGGATGTTGTTGTTGACGAGGGCGACGGCGGCGGCGGAAGTGGCTGTTCCGGTTGGCGCCAAAGCGGCTGGCGCGCTCAGATCGGTGTCCACGGACGGGACGATAACGTTGAAAATGAAGCCGCTGTGGGCCGTGGCGGTGATGATGATGCCCTCCGGACGGGACGGGACAGGATTCTCCGGCTTTCCACTCGTCTCTAAATTCTCTCCTTTTGTCTTTCTAAATAAAATATTCTATTTTGTAAGCATAATGATACAGTAAAACCATGCTTTTATTCATAAATCTGCAAAGCATAAATAAATGGGTAGTTTTATCTGAAGGACATGGTTGTACATAGATACTGTATATTCGTTTTTTTTCGAACAGATATAATGTATATTCGTTAGAAATCTGTAAAAGAACTGATAATAACTGATAGCAGAATAGTGTATCGGTGCAGGGCTGCACGCTACGGTGGCTTGACTACCTGACACTGAACTCGTATTGGTCTCGTGCAAAAAAATGTATTGGCCTCTGTTGACTTTATGGTGCTCCTGTGTCTCGTATCTGTTAACTCGTATTCGTTAAAAATGTATTGACTACCTGACACTGAAAGTACCTTTCGTATGGGGGACGCCTTATCTTGCTCAATTCGGTACTTATTAGCGGCTTACCCATGTTTATGATGTCTTTCTTTAAAATCTCAAAAGGGGTGCTAAAAAACCTTGACCATTTTAGATCAAGATTTTTCTAGCAAGGATCATCTGAGAAACACAAATATAGACTTGCTAAATGGGACATCTTGTGTCGCCCTAAGGATCAAGGAGGTCTTGGGATCCTAGATTTATATCTTCAAAATAAATGCCTATTGGCTAAGTGGTTGGTGAAGTTGATTAACACTGATGACATGTGGTAAACTTTGCTGACAAATAAATATCTAAAATCCAAGACCCTAACCCAGGTACAAGTCAAACCCTATGATTCACATTTCTGGAGAGGTCTCATGCGTATCAAAGATGAGGTGGTGGCCAATGGTTCCTTCAAAGTACTAGATGGGACCAAAACTCAGTTCTGGGACGACACCTGGGTAGGAGCGGTGCCACTCAAAATTAAATACTCATCTCTTTATAATATTATGCGTGATTCTCACGCAACTGTGGCAAAGGTTATGACCACAAGCCCCCTAAATGTTACTTTTAGGAGGGCTTTGGTGAATAATAATCTAGTACAGTGGCACAACCTAGTAGCACAGATTGCTCATGTTGATATGGTGGAGGGTTCAGATACCTTTGGAACCTAACCAAATTTGGGTTATATTCGGTTCGATCGTATTATTTGCATCTTATTAACACACCTCCACCATTTCGACATAAGATGATCCGGAAATTAAAGATCCCTCTTAAGATTAAGATTTTCCTTTGGTTTCTTCAAAAGGGAGTTGTCTTAACTAAAGACAACCTTGCTAGGAAAAATTGGAAAGGTAGCCTCAAATGTTGTGGCTGTAATAGGGATGAGACTATTCAACATCTCTTCCTTGATTGTCCGTATGCAAGTATGGTTTGGAGGATCATCTTTTTTTGCTACTTTGGTTTGACTCCACCTAGATCAATTGGAAATTGGCTTGCTAATCAACAAAGTCAGATTAGAAAATTGATCCGATTGGGGTTGCCGCCAGTATCTTTGGGCCATTTGGCGCCGTCGAAATGATATAATTTTTAACAGGGGTCAAAGTGAACTCAATTTTTGCAAGTTATCTTCGGGAGAGCATATTGGAGTGCGTTTTCTGGCGCACTGCGCAGCGTGATGAGCATGCCAAGAACACACTCTCCGTCATCAGCATACATATTGAGATGATTGCTTTGGAGCTATCTAATGGAGGGTGGAAGCATATTTATCGTTTGCTTTAGTTCTTTTGTCCATTTTAGAGACTGGTTGTGCTCCTTTATTTTGGAATTTTTGTAATAGTTGGCTGTGTACATCTCCGGGCGTAGAGGCGGATGTTTCATCCTTTATCTAAAAAAATCTAAAGGACATGGTTGTACATAGATACTGTATATTCGTTTTTTTTTCGAACAGATATACTGTATATTCGTTAGAAATCTGTAGAAGAACTGATAATAACTGATAGCAGAATAGTGTATCGGTGCAGGGCTGCAGGCTACGGTGGCTTGACTACCTGACACTGAACTCGTATTGGTCTTGTGCAAAAACAATGTATTGGCCTCTGTTAACTTTATGGTGATCCTGTGTCTCGTTGTAGACCTGAGAGAGAAGCCACTCATCAGTGACTGGCTGTGCCTATCCTGTGTATGAAACTGAGACGGACACAGTTTGGGCTGGAAGTTTTCAACCTGCAGCAAAACCATTCTTTTTATTTATCCTTTTTTATAGCATCACATACATGATACATGTAATGTATGTAACTCAAAAGGCAAAAGCAAGCTACCCCCAGCATGCAATGCGTGAAGTTATGACGTTTCATTTGAGTCTCATGGACCCTATCACGCTAGCTATATATCTCACTGTTCTCTCCTCTTTTTGTTTCCCATAAACCTGTGTTAGTTATCAAGGATTCAGGATTATTTCTCTATGTATAGAAAACGACATTTACTCAAATGACTCTCCAAATTATGATTTAAAGAGTAGATTTTAGAAAGGCTCTCGGAGATGCTCTTATTCTCATTCAGAGTGACCGGCATAACTATAGACACTAGATTAGCCTAATCCACCAGCCTCTCACCGTTAAGGCCTATATAAATGGAATATTCAATGAAGATAATGGCATTGTTTTTTTTCTAATAATTCTGTTAATAAAGACAGAGGATATTGTTGCATCAAAGGTTCCCTACTTAGTCAATGATCTTTCCAAAATCTAATTTGATTATCACTGCGAACTTTAAATTTACTCCTTTTCAAAAGCTGATCTTTAACAGCCCAAGTCCAGTAAAAAAAAAAAAAAAAAAACGAGTCACCTGGTTATTTCTCTACTTGACATAAAAGTCTTATTCTTTAAATACTTCTGGAAGTACATCTTTGCTAAAAAAAATCCTCTTCCGATCCTTTCATAACCTTGAGTAGATAGGAAACAAATATTTTGAATTTCTAAGTTCAGCATGCCAAGCCTCCCCTCCCCTAAATTTAATTTGGCACTAGTGTTCAAGGCGCGCCCTCGCCGCCCGTGGCCCGGTGTAGGGGACAATGTACTGGGCCAGCCCAGCATATATCGTGAAGTGATTTTGGGCTCGTAGGATTTACTGGGTTGGCGGCTGCGCGTCCATTCTGTGAGAGGATGTATCGGCCTGTTTTGTCAGCCATTGCGCCAGGCCTTGCGTGCCCGTCGCCGAGTTGAAGTAACCATTTTTTTGACCAGCCCAGTATGGCGCTCGAGAAAGTAATGGATCACGCACGGCCCATATGTAGTATTGCCTTTTTTTCCTAAGAGGTTTGGCCACGGCCCATTACGTTTTTTTTTTTTAGGTAATCTCGCTCTTTATAATTTTGCCGATCTTTTTTTATGTCCGGGGCCGTGTGTGGTCGATTCAGTACAGGTCTTAGGCGTTTTGATCGGCCTGTTTTATGAACTGTCCTTTGCTTTTCCGTCACTAATGCAATGTGATGGAATATAGGATCGCTACGCTAGCCAGAAAACAAAATTTTTCTACCCATAAACCAAGGATCTACTGTTAGTTATAGATCACGGGATTACCACTAGACGCCGCAGTGCGGCGGAAGTGTCAACCCTCGACGAAGATGTGCGGCGTAGCAGCGAGTTGCCGTCGCGATTGCTTACATCCGTCCTCCACGTCGCGGATCGTCCTTGTGCTCCGGATGCAGCACCTCCGAGGTATCCCACACGTACAGGGAGGAAGCGATGCGCCTCCGGACTGCTAGGTCCGCGAGGAGCAAGAGGCGAGGGCATGGGCGGCGGCGGCTGCCAAAGTGGCGTGGCTTGACCTAGCCCCGCGCCCACATCTCATATATATAGGCGTCCCTAATAGGCTCCCGAGCTGGAGGCCCATTAGTAACCCTAAGCCTCGTCTAATTGGATCGAGATCCGAATTAGGCCTCCTTCCCCCTTAAGCGTGCGACCCTATGGGCTCACGCACACATAGACATGGCTCGAGTACTCCTACTCGACCAATAGCCGATAAATACCGCCTCTAGCAAGACGTGTCAACTCCCATGTGTACGCAATGATCATATCGCACGAACCACCACAAACTCACATACATGTTATTCCCTTGCCACACGATATTTGGTCCACCTCGTGGGTTAACACTTAACCCAAGCACGGCCATGCATTTCTTGATACAATCAATCGAGTGGTCCAGTGATATCTCTCTCTCTCATGGAGAGGGGCAATTCCATCTTGATTGACTATGCCTCACAAAGATGCTTCCCGACAAACCCGAAGACCACCTTTATAGCTACCCAATTACGGAGTAACGTTTGATAGTCCCTAAGTAGGTCGTTTTCACATCTTGAGTACATATGACAATCTCGAGGTCTAAGAACATAACGTACATGATGTGTAAAGAGAAAATAATAACATCTCATGTCGGGTCTATCCAAACCCCATGTCATACATGTGCCCACACTATTAGTTTGACATCTCCATGTCTATGACTTGTGAAACATAGTCATCAACTAATATGTGTGCTGATCTAATATTCATGTGTGTCCTCACATGAACTCCGACCAGGGACAATTACAGAATAACCATACAAGTAAAGAGTCTCACAAACAATTCACATAATTACCAATCGATACAAGTTGTCTTTAATGGATATTCATGAACACATAATATATCATGGATACAAGGTGATACAATCATCTCTATGATTATCTCTAGGGCATATTCCCAACAATCTCCCACTTGCACTAGAGTTAATCTTGAAGATATCTAATACCCATATCTCTCATGTGCGCCTCATGCTTAGGCTGTGGAAGAGCCTTTGTCAAAGGATCTGCAACATTCAAATCCGTATGTATCTTGCATATCTTGATCTCACCCCGTTTGATGAACTCTCGGACGAGGTGAAATTTCCGCAAATACATGTTTGTTCTTATGGTGATCCCTCGGCTCCTTAGCCCTCGTGCAATTGCGCCACTATTGTCACAATGAAGGTTCAATGGGCCGCTTGCATTCGAAACACACCAAGCTCAATGAGGAACTTCCTCATCCAAACACCTTCCTTTGCGGCCTTCGGAAGGCGCTATGTACCTCGCTTCCTGGCGTAGAATCGGTCACCGTTTCCCCGCTTGGAACTTTTCCAACTAACAAGATCACCATTTATTGTGAACAAATATCCCGATTGAGATTGTGAATCATCTGTGTCAGTTTGGAAGCTAGCGTCGGTGTAACAATTTACAACGAGCTCCTCCTCACCTCCATAGACTAGGAACACATCTTTAGTCCTTCTCAAGTACTTAAGAATGTTTTTAACAAGTGTCCAAAGACTCTCACCGGATCGCCTTGGTACCGCCGCAACACTTATAGCATATGAGACATCCGGGCGTGTACATATCATGGCATACATGATGGAACCAATCGCTGAAGCATATGGAACCTTACTCATGCTCTCTCGCTCATCAGCAGTCGAAGGACGCTGCTTCTTGCTAAAACGCATACCATGTGACATAGGCAAGAACCCTTTCTTGGAATTTTCCATGTTGAACCGTTTCAACACCTTGTCAATGTACGTATCTTGGCTTAATCCTATTAGCCTCTTCGATCTATCTCTATAGATCTTTATGCCCAAAATGTATCTTTGCTTCTCCCAAATCCTTCATAGAAAATAAATTATTCGGTGAAGTCTTCACGGATTGCAACATTGGAATATCATTTCCAATCAATAGCATGTCATCCACATACAAGATTAGAAACACAACATAAGCTCCCACTTTCCTTCTTGTATACACAAGGTTCTTCTTCATTCGACAAAAAAGCCCAACTCTTTTATAGCTTCATCAAAACGAATGTTCCAACTCCGAGATGCTTGCTTTAACCCATAAATGGATTTCTTAAGCTTGCATATTTTTCCAAAGATTCTTAGGATCAACAAAACCTTCGGCCGTATCATATACACGTCCCTCTTCCAAATTTCCATTTAGAAAGGCTGTTTTAACATCCATCTACCATATCTCATAATCAAAATGAGCAAAGAATTGCTAGAATGATCCTGATAGATTTAAGCATCGCTACTGGCGGAAATGTCTCGTCATAGTCAACTCCTTGAACTTGCCGAAAACCCTTTGCGACAAGTCGAGCTTTATAGACGTGAACATTTCCGTCCCATATCCCTTTTCTTTTATAGATCCATTTGCACTCAATGGGTCTAACCCCATCGGCGGGTCAACCAAGTTCCAAACTTGATTATCTCCCATGGAATCTATCTCGGATCTCATGGCACTTTGCCATTTCTCGAATCTGGGTCCATCATTGCTTCCGCGATATGTCATAGGTTCGTCATCGTCTAACAATAACACATCCCCATGCAACTCACGGGAGTCTAGCTGATCTTCGTGGTAGTGACGGTGTTACCTTTGCCACGCGGTATCTCAACTTGTTCGCTACACTAGCATCACTCGTAGAGTCTTGACCTATTGGTTCATCTTGAACTTCTTCAAGATACACCTTTTGTCCACTCTTGTCTCTTTTGAGAAACTCTTTCTCTAAGAAAACACCGTTTCGAGCAACAAACACTTTGCCCTCTCGATCGGTTGTAAAAGTAATACCCTAAAGTTTCCTTCGGGTATCCCACGAAAAAAACACTTGTCCGACTTGGGTGTTAGTTTATCCGATTGAAGTCGTTTGACATAAACTTCACAACCCCAAATCTTTAGAAAAGACAAACCGGGACTCTTACCGGTCCACATCTCATATGGTGTCTTAACTACGGACTTAGATGGCACCCTATTTAATGTGAAAGCGGCCGTTTCTAGAGCATATCCCCAAAATGATAATGGTAGGTCCGATTGGCTCATCATAGACCGAACCATGTCCAACAAAGTCCGATTACGCCGCCGGACACACCGTTTCTCGAGGTGTTCCAGGCGGTGTAAGCTATGGAACAATTCCGCAACTCTTTAGATGATTGCTAAATTCGTGACTCAAATATTCGCCTCCACGATCGGATCGCGCAAGGCCTTTATTTTGTTGCCACGTTGATTCTCTACTTCATTCTGAAACTCTTTGAACTTTTCAAAAGTCTCGGACTTATGCTTCATTAAGTAGACATAACCATATCTACTAAAATCATCGGTGAAAGTAATAAAGTATTGGAATCCGCCTCTAGTCATGCCGTACTCATTGGTCCGCATACATCGGTATGTACAAGTTCCAACAAGTCTGCTGCCCTCTCGTGGAAAACCCCGTGAAAGGCGCCATGGTCATTTTGCCTAGAAGGCAAGCCTCACATGTCTCGTATGATTCAAAATCAAACGAACTTAGAAGCCCATCGAAA
Source organism: Hyparrhenia diplandra (assembly GCA_015847255.1). NCBI lineage: Eukaryota > Viridiplantae > Streptophyta > Magnoliopsida > Poales > Poaceae > Hyparrhenia > Hyparrhenia diplandra. Next base: position 7,938 of record JADLZK010005648.1, on the reverse strand, counting down.
TGGAGCCTCTTCATGCGATTTTCACTTATATGACCCAAACGACAATGCCACATATAGGTAGGACTTAACTCATTAAGCCGAGGCCTTTTAGCGCTTATATTACAAAACAGGTGCATCATCAAGATTTAAAATAAATAACCCATTCACAATGGATGCACAAGCCACAAACATGCCATCTTTAGAGATCACACAACCATTGTTTTCACTCTTAAAAGAATAACCATCCTTCATCAAACATGAAGGTGACACAATGTTTCGACTTAAACTAGGAACAAAATAACAATTATTCAATTCCAAAATAAATCCTGACGGGAGGTGGAGTTGCATCGTCCCGACGCTTAGAGCAGCAACTCTTGCATTACTGCCCACGCGGAAGTCAACTTCACCCTTTCCAACGCTTCTACTTCTTATCATTCCCTGCATCGTATTGCAAATATGAGCAACCGATCCGGTATCAAATACCCAAGAATTAATATAAGAATCGGCGAGGAATATGTCCAGTAATATAAACAACAAGTGTACAAGCGGCGGGAGTACCTTTACCACCGCTATCCTTCAAGGATGCTAAGTACTCCTTGCGCTTTCTTTTCCAAAGGACCCTTTTATGACATTGAAAGCACTCGGGAATCAGCAGTTGGTCCAAATTTTTAGGCTCAGATGGCTTTGGCTTAGAGGTCTCACCTTTAGCCTTTTCCTTCTTTTTCCTCCAATGAGGATTGCCCCTTTTCTTAAAATTAGGCTTGTTTTGGACCGCCATCACATGGCTACCGGCCAAAGACCTTTCTTGATGTCGGCCTCTGCTGCCTTAAGCATGCCACACAATTCAGTCAAGCCCTTCTCCGCCCCATGCATATGGTAGTTCGAGATGAAGTTCCCATAGCTAGGCGGCGAGATGCAAGAATGAAATCGCGAGCCAACTCGGGCCTATTGGGAAGCCTAGCTTCTCCAATCTCCGAGTGTAACCAACCATCTTGATTACGTGTGGTCCAACCGCTTTGCGCCTTCGCTAGCTTGCTCTCAACAAGAGCCTTTGAGACATTGAACCTTTCGGTTCTAGCTTGAGTTTGGAACATATCCTCAAGCGCCACGATCATATCATGCGCTGCATGATTGTTATCGAACTGCATCTGCAGATCGGGTTCCATACTAGCAAGCATAAGGCAACTCACTTCAAGATCGCATCACATGCTTTCTTGAAAAGCGTTTTTCTCGCCAGCGGTGCATTATCGCGGGCTCTTCCGGTAAGGGATTGTCTAGAACATCTTCCTTTTTCTTCAACCACGAGAACAATTCTCAGGTTACGGATCCAATCCGCATAATTTGTTCCATTCAACTTATCTTTCTCAAGAACCGAACGCAAAGTAAATGGTTGATTGTTAGGCGCCATTTATCTACAACAGAAATAATGCAAAATACTATGACAATGTATCCAAGATAGAGTAAAAACAAATTAACATTTAATTGAATGTACTCCCACTAAAATCAATATCCCTCAATTGAAACTTAGTGATTCAAGACCCACAACTAACAAGTCAACTAGTGAGCTTTAGCATCACCGCTAGAAGACATGGTAGATCGGTAAGCAACTCTTTGCTAATCATATCACATATGACTCTTGTTGTTGGGCAGCATCTCTATGCTCACGCCAACCTGCCATGCTCCAAGATCCCTAACCGTTAGGATGATCTTGTTCAAGTAACCAAACCTTCCGCGTAAGTATCCGATACGAACCTTGTCTAGTCAAGGAAAACCGGTGGCACCCTAATTTCATAGACCCACCACCGATTGTACAAGGCTTGTGACAAAGGCAAGGTTTGGGGAGCATCGAAAACTTAAACATTGCCGAGGGATCGTTCTACTTCACTATCTCGTATGTAGACAAAAACATAGTCGCAAGACGTGAAAGTAGAACACGATAAGAATGACATTAAACAGTTGTGACTTGGTATGGCCATATATCACTTTGGGGATCTCCATCTCCAATGATCTGCTCATCATGATGATCTCCATCTCCATGATCCATGTATGCCATCCTCCAAAGATGAATCTACCAAGACTAGTCTATACTAGCGCCAGATAGAAATAACAATTACATTGGGACGCGATCATCACAATTTGGCACGCAAGCCATTACATTAAGGGACAATATATAAGTGGCTCCAGCCATATTATCATCATCACGACATGCAAGTCATGAATTAATTACATACATGCATCACATACACATAAAAGGCCATACCGGTCCACATAAATCGCAAAACAAGGTTAGGCGATTCGACACATTTTCTTGCAGGGGGCAAAAACCTATCTTCCAAGCCGTTTTTGGGATCGGGCTCATATGGGTTGTAGGAAATTTGTTGCTCTACAATTTCCGTTCAAGAATCGCCTCCATCGGAGTTACGGATCAAAAGTTATAGCCCGCAGGACTGCACACCTTGTGCATCCGTATCGGTAGTCGGTAGAAGATCAAATCTGCCACCGCCACGCATCGCATGCGCCCGATCATGACCTTGGTCCGATTCGATCAATCATATTGATCTCAAACTCGCCATGACTGGATTTACATGTATCACTTAACTCCGATGGCGGAATTCGACCGGTAGGAGTAGATCGAACAAGACCAGACGGTGCAGCAAGATCACGAACCGCGATCAAGGACTCATCTACAACCGCGCATATCACCATATGCACACATCCGAATCTATAATGACGCCAGCCTACGGCTCGATACCACCGATGGAATATGGGATCGCTACGCTAGCGAGAAAACAAAAATTTTCTACCCATAAACCAAGGATCTCTTTGCTAGTTATAGATCACGGGATTACCACTAGGCGCGGGTGCAGTGCGGCGGAAGTGTCGACCCTCGGCGAAGATGTGCGCGTAGCGGCGATTGCCGTCGTGCGATTGCTACGTCCGTGCTCCACGTCGCGGATCGTCCTTGTGCTCCGATGCAGCACCTCCGAGGTATCCCACACGCATTATAGGGAGGAAGCGTCGCCTCCGCATCGCTAGGTCCGCGAGGAGCAAGAGGCGTGGCGTGGGTGGCGGCCGCAAAGTGGCGTGGGCTTGACCTAGCCCCGCGCCCACATCTCATATATATAGGCGTCCCTAATAGGCTCCCGAGCCGGAGGACCATTAGTAACCCTAAGCCTCGTCTAATTGGATCGATCCAGATTAGGCCTCCTTCCCCCTTAAGCGTGCGACCCTATGGGCTCACGCACACATAGACATGGCTCGAGTACTCCTACTCGACCAATAGCCGATATAAGCGGCCTCTAGCAAGACGTGTCAACTCCCATGTGTACGCAATGATCATATCGCATCGAACCACCACAAACTCACATACATGTTATTCCCTTGCCACACGATATTTGGTCCACCTCGTGGGTTAACACTTAACCCAAGCACGGCCATGCATTTCTTGATACAATCAATCGAGTGGTCCAGTGATATCTCTCTCTCATGGAGAGGGGCAATTCCATCTTGATTGACTATGCCTCACAAAGATGCTTCCCGACAAACCCGAAGACCACCTTTATAGCTACCCAATTACGGAGTAACGTTTGATAGTCCCTAAGTAGGTCGTTTCACATCTTGAGTACATACGACAATCTCGGTCTAAGGACATAACGTACATGATGTGTAAAGAGAAAATAATAACATCTCATGTCGGGTCTATCCAACCCCATGTCATACATGTGCCCACACTATTAGTTTGACATCTCCATGTCTATGACTTGTGAAACATAGTCATCAACTAATATGTGTGCTTGATCTAATATTCATGTGTGTCCTCACATGAACTCCGACCGAGGGACAATTACAAAATAACCATACAAGTAAAGAGTCTCACAAACAATTCACATAATTGCCAATCGATACAAGTTGTCTTTAATGGATATTCATGAACACATAATATATCATGGATACAAGGTGATACAATCATCTCTATGATTATCTCTAGGGCATATTCCCAACACAATGTACATCGTATTGTCCGAGAACGGTTTATTTGAGTTTGACCAGGCCGTTGTTTGGGCCCCTTTTTTAAAAGAAATAATTTTGGTTGGGTTCTCCCCCCTCTAACAAGATCCATAGCAAGAACACACAATAGATATTGATATTCATACCGAAAATGATAGTTACAATAGATTTAAAACATGAAACTGAGACATGACTGTTGAATCAGTCGTAAACTATTTCTAGAGTTTGGAAGATGATCCCTCGCCGTTTTTGTTGTCATGGCTTAAGTTGTGATAGTTGGACCGCCATGATGCCGCTTGGCTTGAGGAAATCCAAAAGGTACGGTCAGGTAGAACATCAGATGGACGGCGCGATTACTGGGTAGAACGATATCATTACCTTGTTTTTCTTGCGGTCGGAGCGGGTTTTGTTGGCGGCGCTCGTTTGATCCCTCTGTGCTCTGACGGCTTCGTTGCCACCGCAATCACCAACGCGACCAATCTCGCGTTCGCGTGCCATGGCGTTGCTATTGAGGATATAGTTGGCGAGGGCCTTGTGCTGGGGCCCCTTCACACTGGTGAGCGTGGTTGAGGAGGTTGAGGAGACTCGGTTCTTGTTGCATGCGCCCGGGCGAAGTCGCAGTGTAGTAGCGGCCTATCGCGGTGGATTCGGTAGGTTTCGTCGTTGAAGGCACAGATGATTTGATCAACCCGGTCGTTGTAGTTCTCATCCTCACTGAAGGTCTCGTCGAGATCGCTTTCGTTGTTGGCCGCCATCCTGTTTTCTACACGGTATGATGTGGGAATTTTCTTGTGGAAGAAAGAGAGGGATCGGTGGTTCTTGATGGGAAAGGAATAAAGTGCGCCGCTTTATATAGACACCCAGCCGGCAACGCTCCGGTTTACGAGGTTTGGAAATGAATCGCGTCGGCCAGTTCCTTTGTCATACGTCGTTTGACTTGCGTCTTTTGGAATTTGTGCGAAGTCATTAACTGCCGTGAATGTGGCATGGGGGTGGCCTTGAGTTCACATCTGATGACGCTGATTTCTCTCTTGTAAACGTTATGTCTGACCGGATTTAGGTAACCGGCCCATTACACAATGGGCCAAAGCCATCATGCAATGGGCCTATCTACCAAGTGGGAAGCATCATGGGCTGGACATTTTTATTTTGCGTTTGGTGGTGGGGTCTATAAGAACTTGTTTGATAATGTTTTTTTGTGCCCATCTATTTATGTAGGCATTTTATTTTATTGTGTACCAGAAGGTTGGAAAAGAATCGTTGGACTGAAGGATCTGTGTAATGGTTCATTTGTGCCTGATCTATTTGAATCTGAATCCATCCGTGCGTACTGTGCGGCAAGCAAATCTATAGTAGTATTGTTATGTACCATACATTACAAATGAGCTTACATAGGAGGTACAGTATACACTACAGATTAAACATGAGTAAGAAATTGGTAACCAAATTGCAGTTCTATCTGATTCGCGATCTCAAGCGATAGAAAGCGTCTATCTTTGGCGTACCTAATCTGCTCTTCTGACAGTCGAAATTCTGCCCAGTGGTGATGACAGACGGTTCCTTTCTGTTTTTGATGAGGAATCTGTAGGACGGCTAACGCTAGAGTATCCGAAGAAGGGAAGCACCCGAGGTTACGCTGGATTGCAGTGACTAGCGCCGAGAGCAGGAACAATCTGCTGTAAGTCACGTGGATTGGAGATGTTGGCGCCAGCGTCTTTTGAAGCCGCTCAACATCATTGGCTATGGCTGCTCCGGTGAAGACATGGCCCTCGTCTTGGATAAATGCTTCTAAGATCATGGGTAACCGGCCGCCGGCTTGGTGTACTTGATATATAAGGCATCGATGGCCAGCGCATTTTGCAAAAGCGCGATCCTGAACTCTGTTTTCTGGCCCTTTTTTTGGGCAGAATTCTTCATTCTGAGTCGATGCCAACAAGCATACCTGTTGAGCTTGGGGGGTTACCTTGGATTTCCCTGATGAAATCCTCGACGATCGTCGCGTCGGCTGTGTCGTTGTGTCGATGGGGGATATCGGCAGGCAAGCGAGTCGATATCTTGGCGATAGGTTTCTGTTCGATCGGTTTTGCTTTCGCATCTTTGGTTGGGCATGGCACCGACAATTGTTCTTGGATGATCGCATTTTTCCGTTTGCGGTTCTATGGAGGGAAGAAGAAACGGGCTCGTAAATGGAGGTGGGGGGCCGGTGGTTTATGCCGCGATATGGGTAGCGATTGGGATTTCAAGGATGGAAGTCATCGGGGCAGTTTTGGCGCTTCGTTCCGTTGGTTTGGGATTGGCGCGGTAGCCAACATCATGCACCCGTGACCCACCTGCAATTTAGCCGCCCCGGGGTGTGTGTCCTCTGAGAATCGCTCCTGGCTGAAGTTTCATCCTATGGGCATGTCACCCCATTGATTTGCCTTGTATCGTGTACACCTGGGCCTTTCTTTTTTGAACCAAACATCTAGGTTGGCCCAGATTGGTAACCATGGGTCATTATATACGCAGCCCATTATTCTACTGAGGGCATCATGAAAGATGCTCACCATGTGATAAAACTGGCAGAGCGGTGAAAAGGTCGGGTCATTTCAACGCCGCTATAGATTCTCGGTTCATCTACCACCCACTCATTTAGACTTCCCTATATTTCTTGTCCTCGTAAAGCATCCGTGAGGAGAAAGCGCGACACTGATGAGAAAAGCGGCTGCTCAAGAGGTTCGATGGCGGCCGATTGGTGCCGATTCAGCCATGAGCGAGGGAGGCGATGAGGGCAAAAGCGATTGAGCTGGGGTGGAAAGTACCGGAGAAGAGGTGCTCAATGTGACAAGGTGGTGCAAGAGTCGAGGCCATCTGTTGTGGCGATTCAAGACACGGATGAACAACAACAAGCGAGAAGCATCGCACCGATACAAACCGGCGGTAGCTCCCGGTGGTATGGCGGCGCCTCCAGATTCGTTGAGGCGTCAGTAGGTTCATCTCGTGCGTGGGCCGAGATGCCTTAGCGCGATCCACAAGGAGAGGGCGTTTGAGTTCTTCAAGGTGATGGCGCCGGGACACTACGCCAGGAAGCGATTGGTATGTGCACATTCCCTCGGGCATTGAGAGGGTATTTTTTTCTTGTAGTTGGATCCCATCCAGGGAGGGTTTTCTCTATCATGATTGGATTTCATCGAGGGAGGGTTTTTTTGTACTCTGCTTTGTTTTGATCGAAAGGGAAGTACTTCTATCGTGATTCGAACTATTTATTTTTTTCTTTTTAGTATGCTCGGATTTCCTGCACATTTTTTTCTTTTTTTTTTTATTTTCTTTGTGTTCCTCCTTTGTTGAAAGGAGATCTTTCCTTTTTTTTTGCTGGTACTGTATCAGATTAGGGTTTCTGTACTCTGGTTGGATCTTTTTTTTGGAAAATCGTCACAGCTTCTTTCCTAAGCTAGTTGGGTTCCCATCACAAGGGGTTCTCTTCTTTTCCTTTGTGTGGTTTGTTTTCCCCTTTTTTCACCGTGGGCATATTCTATCCAAATACCCTTCCTCTCGTTTCTATTGGGTCCTGTTCTAGGGGTGTACCAAGAGGGTTTTTCCCTTTTTGGTTTGCTCCATCGAGACACATTTCTCCTTTAATCTATTTCCTCTACCACCGAGAGATACATTTCCTTTTTCGGGCTCTGTTGTATCCAAATAGGTGTCTGCATTTTAATACGCACTGTTGTTCGATTTTATCTTCCATCGTAGGAGCTGCCTAGGCATTTTGGTGAATACCTTTGAGGCGAGGAGCTTGAACCTATAGATGGATGGGGACACCGGGAACACATGGCCCGGTGAAAGCCTAGAGGTGTGGAAAGAATGGCACGCTGCATCTAAAGCGTGGGTGGCAAGAGTTCATGAGGAGCCAAGAAGATCCCCCGCCGATAGCATTGACTTCGTGCACAGATCCGCCATCAAGTCATAGGCTAT